>OX451215.1:126025006-126202469 GCA_949628195.1 Phasia obesa | reverse complement strand
AATGACTTTGAATGAGAGCATTGATTATTAAAAATTTTGTATTGCGATCAAATTTATTCTTAAACTTGTACAAAAACCCAACACCTTGAGCAACTTTAGTTTTTATATGTTGTATGTGATGACTCCACGATAAATTACTCTGTAGATGTACACCCAGGTACTTTATTGAGTTAACATCGTAAATCTCTCTACCATCAACAAAAACACTGAAGTTAATGTTGGTGCTACAATAAGGTTTAAATCGAATCAGCTTCGTTTTATTTGCATTCAAAATAAGTTTATTTATTCTCGTATATTCTAAAATAAGAGCAGCATCTCGTTCCATATAAGCTTTTGCCACTATTTCATGCTTATAGGGGTAAAACAGACAAATGTCATCAGCGTAGACAACCAGCTTCCCATGTAAACCAAGGTTTTTAATATCGTTAAGATAAATTGTAAAAAGTAAAGGCCCCAGAACACTGCCTTGTGGAACACCATGCTCGACAGGTTTCAACGAGCTCTTATCTGCGTTTATTCTTACATATTGTTTGCGGTTTACCAGGTAACTTCTAAAGAGAGACAGTTCCTTTCCACAAATTCCGTAGTATCTCAGTTTCTTAATAAGAATATCCTGATCTATGAGATCGAATGCTTTTGTTAGATCGAAAAAAATTCCAGCTACGCCGGCATATCCTTCATCCAATCCCTTACAAATGAAATTTACGACATTAAGAACTGCTTCCTCGGTACCACAACCTTTCCTAAACCCATATTGATGATCGTTTAACAAATTCATATTTTGCAGATAGCTTGAAACTTGATTATACAAAATTCTTTCAAATACATTATCAATAACAGATAACACAGCTATTGGTCTAAACATTTCAGGACTGAAGGCATTCTTCATATAGCTATTTATTTTTTTACAATAAATTGCAATAAATTAAAGGCGCAAGTATTTATTTTATTACGTTTTTTGTTTGAAACAAAACAACAATATTTTTAAAGTATTGAACAATTTTAGAACATTATGATAATATGACCTGTTATCACACCTTGTGAAACCCCCAAATATATATAAAGTGTAGTCTCTCATAAGCGGACAACAAAGGGGCTGACAAATTTGTCCGGTTATAAGAGATGTCCGTTTATGAGAGTGGTAAGTAAGTAATTATGTATTTTCATTATATTCAATTTTATTTAAAGGTAACAACATAAAGTACATAAGCAAAGGCTTTTATTAAACAATTTTTTTTTAAATAAACAAATCAAGGCGTGTGTAGACACATTTTCAAATGCATTTAAAAAAATCACAAATTTTAGATTAGTGAGTTTTTCCCTTGATTTCAATATTTTGAAGATGTATTTGAAGATCAGTTATTAGTTGAATAGATGTAAGTTCGCTGCGATATGAAGAAAAGCTTTTAATTTTTCTATTGCAATATAGGTATCTTTATAAGGAGTTAACTTGTCAATTTCACTTCCTTCATCTTCAGATGAATAAAGATTTGTGAAAAAATTTAAAATTTTTTATAACTCCTTGATCCAGTGGCTGACAAAATGCTGTTGTGTTTTCTGGGAGAAAAATAACTTTTACATTTCTTAATTTGAGATCGCGAGGATGAGAAGCCGCATTATCTATATATATATATATATATATATATATATATATATATATATATATATATATATCAAAAAGGCGTTCCTTTTCTCCAGCAATATTGACACAGTACAAAATCGTAAGTCTATCCTTTGCCATTTTCCCCCAGTGCATTTTTCACCTTTTAATGCAAATGTTTTAACGGGCAACGCACGAAAAAACAAGGCGGTCTCATCTGCATTGAAAATATCTCTCAAATCGTATCCCTCAATCAACGAAGGCATTTTTTCGGTGAAGTTTAAGACATCATTTTGGTTTACATTATGACGTTTTTTAAACCTTTAAAGTTAAATTTTCTAGTTAAATTTTTCTTTAGCAATTTCTTTAGCTTTGCTTCTTATAAGTGTACCCGACAGAGGAATGGCTTTATTTCGAGCCTTAACAAACCATTCGTAGCACAATTTGTCAATGTGAAGGCCTTTGGAACTTAGCATACTTCTATTTAATAAGTATTTGCACATTTGTGTATGTTTTTCTAATGTCAAAACAAGAACCTGTTCGTATTAAAGTAATTCCCCTTTATCATCACATATGTATGATTGCACACGCGACATCTGAGAGAATATGAAAGAAAATGAACAAAAAACAGTGTTGCAGTTCTGCAAGCTGTCCGGTTATGGGAAATAAAAACTCCTTCGGTATGAAGCAAAAGCGTGCGGTTATGAGAGGGAAGGTATTGAAACGATTGAAGTTTTTTTGTCAACTTAATTTAGTTCTTTGTTCCAGCATACATTTATTTGGTTTCTTTTCTATCCAGCAAACAACAAAAGATATATCAAGAGTGAGAGATAGAACAAGTAAGAGTGCCATGCCGAATCTTATATACCCTTCACCATAGTAATATTAAATATTCTGTTATGTTTTTCACAATAAAATACATTCGGTTTTTATATTAATGACTTTTAAATTTATTATTACAAATATAGAAATTTTTTTTTGTTTGTAAAAATTTTATTGAAAATTGTTTGTAATCATTTTATCGAAATTTGTTTGTAAAAAATTTATCGATCTAATGCTAAAGAATTTGTTTTAATTTTGTCACCTAATTTAATTAATTCTTTCTTAGAGAGAATAAAACCGAACTTAAGCTTGAATATAAATTTCATTGTAAGTAATACATAAATAGTTCGACTAATAATAATTAAAAACTTTCAAAATTACAAATCGCAATGCACCGCGTAATCATGTTTACTCAACAAAGTTTGGTTTGATACTAGATTTTTGTTAACTAAAAACGAATGTTGGAAGTAAAACAAATAAACAAAAAGTAACTTTCATTGCTAACCGAAGGTTAGCTGAAGGAACAACAAAAATATAAGGTGGTAAATATTAAAATGTAAAAATATTCAACAAGAGGGAAGCTTAAGGTAGGGCTAGACTTCGCTCTCACCAACTGACGATGGATAATTGAATACAAGTTTTCTCGTATTCCTTTATCTGGGTTTGGTTGGTTATATAACTGATGCTTACAACTAAACACTACCCTAAGTAGATAGATACAAGAGTGCTGATGACGGACGTGGCTGTCTAAAAAATGTGCATTCCGCTCCTGCTGGTGTCTAAAAATTAAACTTTCCCAATTTTTCCTTAATATTATCACCTAATTTGTATTTTAATTAATTCTTTCTTAGAGAGAATAAAAACGAACTTAAGTTTGACTATGAATTTCATTGTATGTAAAAATATTTTGTAATAATTTAATTGAAAATTTTTTGTAAAAATTTTATAGAAAATTTTTTGTAAAAATTTTACCGAAAAATTTCGTTAAATATTTTATCAAAATTTTTTATGTAAAAATTTTTTGGATTTTTTTTGTAAAAATTTTAAAAAACTTTTTAGTAAAATTTTTTTGCTTTATTGAAAGTTATTTGTAAGAATTTTATCGATAATTATTTGTAAAAATTTTATCGAAAGTATTTTGTAACAATTTTACAGAAAATATTAGTGAAAGGACCTTTCTGGAATCTATATTGCGTTAGAATGGCCAGACTAAAGCACATTGGGGGGTCATATTGACCACATAAATGATACTGTATAAGGAGCAGATAAAAAAGAACTTGCACCATCATCAGTTTCATCAAGTAGGGCAATTACTAATGGGTTGATATGAAGGCTTTACCTTTTTAAATAACTGCTGCTAAACCTTCTTATTTCATCTTTTATAATAATAATAAAATTATTAGACACAAACAATGGAGCGTTAACAATTACCCGCAGGGTTTTGGATTGATATCTTTGTGATATCTCTATATTTGAATTACTGGCTGTTCCCCAAAGCTGTATTCCGTAAGTTCGAACGGGTTTAAATGTCGTTTTATAAATTATGACTTTAGGGCCTAAAGCCAGTAAAGTTTCAATATGTAATTTCTTTGCTCTTATATGCGATTTCCATGGTAATCATCTATCTATATTTAGTATTTTACACAGTCACTTTGTGGAATTGGACTATTATATAAAATAACCGCATAAGGAAAAAGTAACGTATTCCTTACACGTTTTTCAGTATTAAGTTTAATCTTCCATATGTTTGACCATGTATCAATTACACTCCCTTATGGGACTCCAGATTTACCATCATATATTTGCGAAGATTCAGAATTAACTTTAACATAAAAGGTTCTATCAGTTAAGCATGATTTTAAAAGTAAGGGGTTGGTAACAATTTTTTTAATTTGAAACATAGACCATCGTGCCAAACTTTATTAAATGCCTGCTGCACATATAGGAACACTGCAGAGCAGTATTTTTTGTTTTCCAAAGTATCTCTTATGAAGGCTATAATGCGAGAAATTACTCAGGAGTACCATGTTTATTTCTGAATCCAAACTGGTGTTCAGGAATGATACTTAAAGTTTCCTAAACTGGTAATAAACTTTTCAAAAATATTCGTTCAAACATTTTGGAAAATATAACCAGTAGACTTATAGGTCGGTCTATATGATGTTACGTTAATTTCTAGTTTGTCTGGTTTATTAATCATTACAATCTCCGCACATTTCCATTGGATAACAAAATAATTCAACCTTAAAAATGATTTATGTATATAGGAATGTAAGAAACAAAATACCCTTTTTTGGCAGTGCTTCAAACACTATTCAATCTATGCTGTCAAAACCTGGCTAGTTTTTGCGGTTTACTTTTTTAAATTTCTTCTTTAATTTTACGAGGACAGATGTGTTTTATCGGCCAATCCATAGGACAAACTCAAGAAATCGACTATTTCGCTATCATCAGAATTAACCGCGGACCAAAATTGACCCATTTGTAAGATTAAGGTGAAAGTAGCAATGCTGATAATCTGAATGGCTACCCCGCCTGCTGAATGCAATATTTTCACAGCATGTGGCTGTTGTGGTCGACTCAAATGAAGTACCACTTGATTTCTCGGCTGGTACCTCTACGGCCCGTGCTAACACCAGTTCAGCAAAAATCCATGCCCCGGGTGGTCCGGCGACTGCTGTGAGTAACCCTGCAGTTAGTGCACCAAATAAGCCAACAGGCTCGGTTACCATGCGCCGCCCGCCCAAACCGCAGAAAAAACAGCCCCAAAAGATCGCCAAATTAGTTCCAGAAGGGCCATTATCGAAGGGCCCAACATATTATCGATAAATTTGGAAAAACGTCAATTACAAATTTATCGACGGTGGAAAAATCATTCCTCTCCTGGGCCAAGGCCCACATATCTAATGCTGAAAGCTCTAAACCCGATGCCGATGTAGACACACCATCTACATCAGCAGCGCCTAAAAGGCAACGATCGGGGGAAGAGCCGACGCATCAGCAAAATTTACAGCCGGACACAAAACGTCCGAAAATGCTTACTCAGCCATCAACCAGTCATAAATATACCCTAGAGTTAGGTTGCCAAAAATCCACTGATAAGGGCTCACAAAAGCGAAAAATACGGGGCTATCTTTCATGATAAATGGGAGATGATCCGTCTCAAGCTGCTGGAAGATTTTCTACACAATGGTTTCAAGGCCATATTAAGCTGCTATCATGCGCAAGTGAGAGTTCAGCAACACAGCTAAAGCTAGCAGTTACGTCCCTAGGGCAAGTGTGGCTCGATGCCGATTAGATGCGGTCCCGTTCAGCGGCATACCTCGCAGGCCGAGATCCACTGCGATTAATCCCAGAAAACTAAACGACCCTGCGTAGCTAATAGTGATAGCCAATCAATATCAATTAATAAAGATGAGGACGTAGATGAGCCCGCACGCTCTGACACTACGAAGGGCACACAATCAGACTTAGCTCTGGCTGGGGAGTTCTTCGAGCGCCTGGGTGTTGCGGAGGAGGATGAAGATGCGCTTCTGGAGTCTGATCCAGAGGATATTTCACGTCACCGTCCTCACCAACACTAAGATGGTGAGGACGATTCAAATCAATATCCACCACTCTAAGGCAGCGACCATTGCATTAATTCTTCGTCTCGCAGAGCGAAGTGAGGATAACGCATTAGTCCAAGAGCCATGGAGAAATAATGGTAAAATATGTGGACTTAATGCACGATACAAATTATTGTATACAGCACAATCACGTAACAATACTGAAACTATTACAGCCTGTATTATAGCAAAAGGCCACCTCAATATCTTCATTCTATCTGATTACAGTGATGAGGATTCGGAGACTGCAGTTTAAGAAGAGGCTGAATCAGTGGTGTGGTTATCCTCCTGACAATTTGGTTCAGAGGATGGCTAGAGCGGCGAAGGCAAGGGGAATCCCCATAATAATGGGTGCCGAAACAAATACACATCATTACATATGGGGTAGCTCGGACACCAAAAAAAGAGCTGAGTGCATTCTTGATTTCATATTAAATAATAATTTAGTAGTTGCAAATATGGGTTCTGAGACCGCTTTTGTGTTGTATCAAATAGACAAGAAGTGTTAGATACTACGCTTGGTAGATTGCATCATGCATTTGTAATAGAGAACTGGAGAGTCTCCAATGACAGCTCCTTTTCCGACCATCGTTATCTTGTCTTTACAATTGTTAGGAAAAAAGAATTTGCTATAACCTATACTAATAGGCGAAGAACAGATTGGGAGAAACATAGAATGCTCCTCACATAGAATGCACTCACTTATCCCATAAATATTCGGGACACTACACACACTGAGGATGCGGTAAACAGACTCACCAATGCTTTTAGAGATGCAACGGGGAGGTCCTGTAAACCAACTGCCGTAAACATTGATGCTGATAGGCTGCACTGGGCGATCAAAAGCTTCCGTCCTTATTAATCTCCAGGACCGGATCTGGTAACACCGTCGCTGCTATCCAGTTATCAAGCCTGCCACACATGGCTCTATATTCCAAATTAATGGACTAAGTGCAACGTGATATTTATCGCCAAAGGAGGGAAATCATCTCATACGAAAGCAAAGGATTTTGAACCAATCAGCTTAACATCTTTCTTGCTCAGAACGCTACACCACAAGGGGTGTACTGTCCCCACTGCTATGGAATGTAGCAATAAATAAGCTACTCAATGTCTGGTATCGACATTGATATTATTACACAAAGATTGGAGACGTCACTCAGGGTGATCTACTCCTGGGGAGAACAGAGCGGACTGAGTGTTAAGGGAACCAAAACCGAACTTGTATTATTCTCTAGGAAGTACAAGATTCCATCCTTCAGGTTACCGACATTGACCGAAGTACCACTTACTCCATTTGCGAGCGCGAAATATTTAGACATAAATTTAGCAAATATCATCGTCTTCGTCAGTATTATTGCTATCGTTCATGATGATAGCTATATAAATTCTTTTAATTTAAAAGAATTTTGTATTTATGAAATAGTTAAATATTAAAATTAATTCAAAAGTTTTAAGAAAAGGAAAATTAATTTTTTTTAATTTTTTCTCTCAGAAGAAATTGAAATCATCGGCCCTATTCCCGTTGGCGTTTTAATTTTAATAGTAGTTTCCATATCGTTGTCGTTTTTATCGTCGTTTCGTTCCTAAATTCGTATTCTTGAAATATATTGAAACGATGAAGGAACCTTATGGAAATCAATAAGAAAAATTAATAAAGTGTGCTAGCACTGCAATTTGTTGTGTTGTTATTAATGACATTTTTGAAAATTTCTGAAAAGTTTGTTATTTCTTTGTAAGTTTCAACAAAATATGGCGAGTACTGAATTTTATTTTTCAAGTTCAAGTGATGATGAAGACATAATGGATATAAATATAGATCTGAGGACAGATCGTTAACATTTTTGCCATCCCAGATTCTAAGTACGAAACGCGATCTAGCGATCTAACTTCTTCATGGTCGGCGAATACCACTACATTTCTTTTCGGGTTAATTTGTTTTTAAAATTTTAAAAGGTTTGACACCGCTTCCTCCAATGGTGACAATCGCATCTGTTTATAACATCCTTCCCCAGTAGCTCTGGAATCAGAGCTTCCTTTTTATCTCGATTTATTTTAATAAAAAAAACATTTTAATGGATATTTTCTCCTAATTTAGTTTTACTTACTTTATGCCAACCTTCTATATCAAGAAATGGAGCCCAAACGGATTTTATTTTTCGGCAGTTTCGCTTCAAAAATCACTAAATTTTAGGATTTTATGCCCTTTCGAAAACCCTTAGCATATACGGGATGTTTTTCCATTTAAGAAACCAAAAATTCGAACTTACTTAATGTACTTTTTTTCATTTTAAATTTTTTTTCTTGTAGTCGTTTGAATATCGTTGCCTACAATGATGACGACAGAGAACGAATTTTTTATTTTCGTTTCTATCTTCGTTTCAAAATAGAGAATACTGATATAATTATGACGAGTGTCGTTAACGCCAAAGTTAATGCCAAATTGTCTTTTTTATTTCGCTTTCAAACTACAACGCCAATGGGAATAGGGCCGAATTTTTTAAATTTTATATAACTTTATTTTAAAAAACACTTACCATGTTTTTAGAGTCGTATGTGAATGAAAAACATAATCAAATTATAAAAGTTATAAAGATAATATTAAAAAAATATGAATAAAACAGAAATGTAAATAAATATTCACCCCTATCGTGAATGTCCCCTGAAATTTTTGTCCCCACATCTGTTTAAAATAAAGAAGAACAAACTAAAATTTACTTAAGCTTCAAAAGAAATAAATCGACAAGAAAGAATATTGTTTAGAATTGTAGCAATAATATTATTACATGAGCAGAAAAACAGGCAACATCGAATTGTTCGCAGACTTTTGTTAGATAATTAATTTTTGTATTAGATTTATACAACATTACAGAGTAAAAAAGTAGGTTTTCTTATTTAATTCCGAAACGTTCCCTAAATAATATTTTGGTGTTCCACGAATAGTGAAACTAAATGCCTGCTTGAGGTTTTTTACAGAGGTGGCGGATACCAAAAAGGAGTGTCAAGAGATTACGAAAATTATATGACCCAATAAACTTTATGTGAAGTCCTGGAGAAAATATTAAAAGTTTTTCTGGAAAGTCTTTGCCATCAGTGGATAACTTATAGCCCATTCAGGCTGCCACGAAATTAAGTAATTTAGAGCTGAAATTAGGAATGAAATCTAAAGTGTTCATACTGGGCTTTTTGACATTTGATCACGTTTAGTTACATTTATATAATTTAATTATTTTGCAAAAAGCTTTCGCACAACACTTTCGTATTGATTTCAAATATACATGAATATTCAAAACAACACTACAACAAAATTAATGTACAATTATGTACATATATATTTCCATTATTTCATTTGGCTTTTTAATTTTTTTCAAACAAAACGGACTTTCAAGGTTGTAAATCTGGTCATAGTTGCAAAAAAAAGTAGCTTTTTCTACAAAACCAGCGTTGTCTATCGTAATTTCAAGTCAATTTCGACGAAATTAACTAGAATGAGTTAATTTGGGTGATGGTACAATGTATGCGAAATTACGTAATTTCAAGTTGATTTCGGCGAAATCACGAAATGTCTTAATTTCGTGGCAGCCTGAACGGGCTATTAGAGAAGAGCGTAGAGGTACAGCCCAATATTTCTACCGTAAATTTGGAATACCTGCTGTTGCGGGATGTATTGTAGCCCCTAAGGGAAATAAACATTAGTTTTACAATCGGAAAGGAAATTAAATCTTAAACGTCACACGTTTTACAATACTAAATTACAAATCACAACGTTTTACAATACTAAATTAATTAACTCAATATTTTCAGTAGAAATTGGTCAAATATTACGATGTTTTGAAAAAAATTCAGGAGATAAAAAAATACATACATATAAAGCAATCTTTCGTGCTCATACTTTCAGAATACTAGAACACATCGGGTCGTTACAACAAGAAATGGCCAGATCAGAGATTTTATGGCTCTTTTTTCCAGTGCAATTATAGTACCATTTTCTATTATCTTAGTTTTATTATACTGGTTCCTTTGTGTTGACTGCTGTTGGACTATTTAGTGATGAAGGTATAACACTGATCACTGAGCAGTAGGCTGGAACGTTGCTATATGGCAGAAAATAAAGGTTTGTATTACCCGTTAAAATAGTGATACAAATTTGTCCTTTTATGTGAGAAGTTATTCTACAAAGTTTTATTGTTATTGAACCACATCTTGGGGTGCCGCAGAAGCCTTCAACATATTTTTTTGTCTTTAAATCGTATACAGTTTATTTTTTATTTTATTGGTGGTTTTATATATTTAGTTTTATTTTAATTTCATTAAAACTAATCCTGAAATAATTCAAAACATAAAAATTTGCTATCCTTCGTCATTTTATAACCTTTTTTCATGTTTTAAAACCTTGTTGCAGTAAGATAAGGGTAGATATGATATTTTAATGATTTTTCTTTGACTAAAACTTATTTAATGTACTTAGCATGGTCCTTTTATTTATATTGTTGGACTGGGAGTCTTACCTTTTCCAACTAAATAAGTGTATTTCAACAAAAACAAATGCACCCAATATTTCAATGTAAAGTAACAGGTTTATTGGCAGCTTCTTGCTGATGTGCATTTATCAAATTCTTTACAAAGACTAACTTAAAAACTAAAAAGAACCGTTACAAAAACCGTTGTAACCAAAGAAGGTTACAATTTAAGAATACAAAAAATTCAAGTAACTAAATTTAAGTAAATAAGTTTACAACAAAAGTAAAAATGAAAAAAAAGGAATGAAAAAATGAGTGTTTTTAGTACACCAAGAAAAAATAGGTAATATAAAAAAACTTGTTGAACTCGCTTCAACATACTCCCGCGGGCAGTTGGCAGATTTCTATTTCCTCTCTCGCTCAGTATTTATCTTACAGTGGGTTACGTTTGATCTGTGGTGGTGTTTCGCCGAGAAGACTGTAAATACCGCCGATAACGATTTCTTCACCCTCCAGTGGGGTTGACAAAGCCCCTCGGATACGGCTGAGAATTCCGCCAACATGACTATCGCCGTCTTCTTGTTGTGGATTGGGTTTTGCTTCAGGGAGAAGGCTATCAATCTCGCTAACGGTACTGTTTTCATCACTGTCATCAAAGGGTAATGGTGCAGTGTCTTCAAAACTAGAAGAGAGGGGATCTCGCTCATCGCGATGAAGGATAGTGTGGTGTCTCGCAATACACAGCTTATTTTGCCCGTAATCATCGTCCGCAAGATGGACACCAGTAACGCACATGGTCGAATGCCAAACAGTTTAAGCAGTAACCTTTGTTGAGTCGTGGTAAGTCGTCTGACCTCTGGACTCCATTCTTTAAATTTGCGACAATATTTTAGAGGGTGATTGAGACCACACAGATGACATTTTGGCTTGCCAGTCGTCTATATTAGGTAGAAAAAAAGAAACAAGAGAAGTATATACAGTACTAAAGAACACACAGTTCAATTGAAAATTATAATTTATATTGTGGGGAATTTAGGACCATTTTTAGTTCGTACTTCAGCTACTCTTATTTTGCTATCTCGTCCGAAAATAACTTTTATAACCCGGCCTAAAAGCCACTCAGTAGGTGGTAGAAAGTCTTCCTTGACTATAACAATATCATCTGGCTTTAAATTATCTCGTTCTGTTTTCCATTTAAACCGGTATTGAAGATTCGTAATATATTCTGATTTCCATTTACGTGCGAAAATATACTGAAGTGCCTTAAGGGGTTCTCATCATTTTAAATAGGGCACATCTTCGATAGGAGGTTCGGCTGGCGCTTCAGGTAGACCAATTAATGGAGCACCACGAAATAGATGACCTGTCGTGAGGGGTAAAAGTTCATTAGGGTTTTCGGTTATGGGTGACAGTGCTCTTGGGTTTAAAACTGGTTCGATCCGCATAAGAAGAGTGGAGAACTCCTCGTAGCTGAACAATAGATTAGCAGCAACCTTTTTCAGATGGGACTTCATGCTTTTCACTGACGCCTCCCAGAGTCCACCCTTATGCGGGGCGTACGGCTTTCTAAGTGTACAGCGCGTGTAGAAAAACAAACGAATACAGCTGCATAGCCTTTTAGAGTTTCTCAGGCTGGAGGATTTTATGTTGGAGGGACCAGCAAAATCGAATCCGGTGTAGGTAAATGGCAGGAAGAAGTTTACTTGTTCTGGAGGAAGTGCCGCCATTATATGCTGATGAAACTTGTGTTTATAAACTGTACACACCTTACATTCTCGAATGCATTTTCGTACGAGTTTTTTAGCCTTGGTATATAAAACCCTTGTCTAATCGCGCAGCATGATGTTATGCTCTGAATGGAGTGTGAAGTTAACTAAGAGTTTGGCAAGATACGATCCTTCTGGGATAATAATCGGATGACGTTCGCCGTAGCTTAATCCTGCATTGGTAAGCCTGCCTGCAACACGCAACATACTATTATTATCAAGAAAAGGATTAAGTGTTAACAATGTACTTTTCTTATTTAACGGATATTGGTTTTTCAAACATACAAGCTCTCTACCAAAAAAGTTGTGCTGTGCCATAGAAATAAGCCGAATTTTAATATGTTCAATTTCTTCTGAGGTGATAAACAAAGGACTCGTAGTGCCCGCTCAAAGGATGAGAATTCTTCGAGCATGTCAATACAGCTAGTTTCTAAATGGTAATTTTTTATCTCCTTGGTTTCCAAGTCTGTTGGATCAAAAATTCGAGGTATTGGCCAAAGGTTCTGCGAATGTTCCAATCAGGTGGGCTCATGCCACCATAATTTATTAAGTGCTAGTTCCTGGGGGAGCAGTCTCTTGTGCCCCAATCCGCAGGATTTTCTTCAGTTTGTATATGCCTCCAGTGAGACGTACTAGCAGCGCTGATGATTTGTTGCACCCGATTTGCAACAAACGTTTTTAATGTGCTTGGGGGTTTCTGTACCCACCCTAGCACGATCGATGAGTCTGTCCACAGGAACATTTCATAAGTGAAATTGATGTTCGTTTCAAAGCTTCGCATTAGCTTAGTAACCAGTAAAGCTCCGCACAATTAAAGTTGCGGTATTGTAGTCCGTTTGATAGGCGTAACCTTGGTTTTGCAACTAGCAAGTGACTGTACTTTCTATTCTAATATATATGACACCACAATATACTTTTTCTGAGGCATCACAGAATCCGTGCAACTGAACACGACATTTTGGGGAATATTCCACCCATCATGGGATATTTATATTTGCAATCTCAGGTAAATTCGTTAAAATTTTGTTTAAATCAGTGGGGTTACCCCTTCATCCCAGTCGTATTTTTCTTCCCACAGTTCTTGCATCAGAAATTTAGCAGTGATTATAACCGGGCCTAACCAACCTAGGGGGTCAAACAGCCTTGCTATAACAGACAGTATTCTCCTCTTTGTAGTGGATGGGGTCAGTTCAATTGGTTCAAGAGCGAAATAAAATGAATCCGATAACGCATTCCATCGGATCCCTAAAGTTTTCACTGCACTAGAATCATAAAATTTCAAAAAGTGTTCATCGAGAAGATCCTGCCGTGGTAAACTTTCAAGTATAGAGGTATGGTTTGCCGTTATTTTTTTTAAGGGAAACCATCTGAACTCAAGGCTTTGTGAGCTCGCTTTGTTTGAGTTTTACTTCATCTACGTAGACTTCACCTTTCAAAATGGCTGAAGCCAATTCCGATTTGCTCAAGTAGAGTCCTTATCGCAAGAAAGGGGGCGCAATTCACTCCAAACGTTACGGTCTTCAATTGAAACGAATTAACCTGCCCATCAGCTTCGTCGCGAAACAAAATTCATTGGTATGGGCGATCCGCCTCGTGGATTAAAATCTGGCGATACATCTTTTCGATATCTCCAGTAAATACGTATTTGTAGTTTCTCCATCGTGTTATAAGCTGCGTTAAATCTGCTTGAAGTGTAGGGCCTTGGTATAAAATGTCATTCATGGAAAACCCGCTCACACTTTTTTTCGACGCGTTGACTACGACTCGTACCTTTGTAGTCTTGCTTTCAGGTTTTATAACGGCGTGATGAGGCAGAAAAAATGAATAATGCTTCTCATGGTTGGGCTCGCAATGTTCTACAGATTCCATGTGATTTAAATCTAAATATTCTTTGAGAACCTGTACATACTGATCTTTGTAGTGTAGTACTGCGCAAGTGCCATATTTTTAGAGGGGCCCAAACAAATTTCATTCGGGTAGTTCTCTTTAAAGAGAAGCCGAACTATGTAGCGGCCGTCCTCCTGACGTCGAGTGGTTTGTTGATACCGGTTTTCACCAGAGATATCGCATTCCGCTTGCGATTCAGTTCTTTCTACCTCTTCTAACTCCCAGAATTTTCGGAGTTGGTCATGTAGAGCTACATCCCTGGATGGTGAAACAATGGTTTGAAATGATCTTAACGCACTAACGGGTTCGGGACCAGATAAATACCATCGAAAGTGAGACTCTCGTGCTTCCAGGCAGTCTCCAATGTGCAAAACAATTCGCACAGTATTTATTGGCGTATACAAATTTTATCCGATCGTTTATCGATAATGACTTAAATTACTTGCAGTATTTGAGCGGATGATTCTGCTTGCACTTCTTGCAACTAAAATTGTTTTTATCAGTTTCATTTTGGAAGTAAAATTATTGTGATTTGGGATTATTATTTTCCTTGTGGAAGGCTTCCGCAAGTTCAAAAATGTTTCTAATGTTTCGATTATTTTAGCTAAAAAATAATTAATGTTGCCAAGTGGGCAGTTCCTTATGGTTACTTAAAGAGTCTTCCTATGTCCGCGAAGTTTCTTCCGGTAGCTTTGAACTGCAAATATGCATAAGAAAAGGGTCATTGTCCGCCACATCTACTTCACATAGTTTTATAATGGATAAACCATCACTAACTGTATTCTTCAGTACTCTTAAAAACTTCAAATTTTCACTTGAAGGGGCTTGGATGCCGTAAATCTTCTTAATCTGATTATTTATTAAGATTCTCTTGTTTTCATAGCGATCTATTAGCGCCTGCCACGCCAATTCAAAATTAGAATCCACCAACTCATAATCTTTTATGAGATGGTAGGCCTCCCCCCTCGTTTTGGTTTGTAGGTAGTACAATTTGTGAGGTGGTGCTACAGAAGGCTCATTCCCTACCACTGCCATAAACATGTTCCTGAACGCTGGTCATTTTTCCTAACGTCCTTCAAATTGTTGTATTTCAATTGGTGGCAGTCTAGGCGTTGAATGACGACATTTTTTTTCATTATTTTCAGGAGCTGTAGCTTTTAACATCTCCAATATTTTTGCTTTTGTATTTGGGATTGTTCACTAACCTCATCATACTTCTTTTAGAACTCATTTTGAAAGACCGAGAAGAAAAACAGTACTAAATGACACGTAAAAAATTTTTTTGTTTTGAATATTCTTGTAGAAATTTTTACGTTTTTGCTACCAAACCAAAAAAATTTGGTGCTCGAAGAGAATTTTACACCTGTAATCTTTAAGAAATAATTTATACGTTGTTGCTTTTCTCCAATAATTTTCTTTATTTGTAACAAAAAACTTTTTTTTAACGTTATAAAAATATTCAATTTTTGTGTAATTTTGTTTGTTTTTATATTAAATGAATTTTTTACAACCCGTTTTTTACTTTTGATTTATTGGAGCCACCTTAATCTTTTTTATTTGTCAACTGTTTAAAAATGTATTTCTCAGCCATAATGTGTGTACGTATATGAATGTATGTATGTACGTACTTCCACTTAAACGAGTTGCTTTTTGTAGACACTTTATTATTTAATAATACATTTTTTATAATAATTAAATTTTTTAATAAACAATTCTGCCACTTACCGTGTTTTTTTTCTCTAAAATTGTATTTTAAAGTGCTTTTTTTCTCTGCCATGTTAATTTTCTGTGTTGTTGTTGTAGTTTTGCAGGTTTTATTCTTGAAGAATATTTTTCTGTTTTTTACAGCGTTTTATTATTTTATGTACTTGTTGCACTTTTATTTATTCTTTTGGTTGATCTATTTCCTTTTTGTTAAATTGTTTATTTTTTTATTTATTACTCACTTTTAATTAAATTTTTATTTATACTGTTTTTTACTTTGTTCGAAAATGTTCTTATTTAATGTGGTGGCTAGTTATGCTGTATGACAATGTTCTTGTATTTTACTTCAAAGATCTTGTTGTCTTGTTTTTTGTAATTAGAGTTAGGGGAACGATTGCAAATGAAACACAATTATTGGCGCTAGTAAAAATATGGTAAGTGGGAGTAGTGTGACATATTCTTTTTTTTACAAGTAGTTTTGTGTGTGTTTTAATTAATAACAGTGTTGGCACATTAGGGTGAATTTTTTAAATGTTGGAACCAAACGGATTTTTTTGTAAATTTGAGGTTAGGGTTAATAATAATTTATGGTTTATTCTTTCGAGGCTTTTATTGAATTCTTGTTGTTATTTTTATTTCACAGTTGCAGTGAATGTAATCTAAATACTGCACATACCCAATTGTTTCCTTTTGTTAATTGTTGCCACGAAATTTTCTTCAAGGAGAGACTTTCCTGATGGATTCACTGCCTTGTTGATTCTCTTTTCGTTTTGTGCTTAGACTGACTATTTGCGTACTGGGGACGTTTACTTCAGTAGAAAGGGATACTGACTGAAGTCCTTGTTTTAATAGACCTCTTGTGTCTTGTTGAATTTTCTTTTTGTGTTGTCGCGGTAGAACAACTTGACGCCAAAAATGTGGACAAATTTCACCGAACTAATCCAGCCCTAGCTCTTCTAGGACTTCTCGAAGGACCAAAATGTTGGACTGGGAGTCTTACCTTTTCCAACTAAATAAGTGTATTTCAACAAAAATAAATGCACCCAATATTTTAATGTAAAGTAACAGGTTTAATGACAGCTTCTTGCTGATGTGTATTTATCAAATTCTTTACAAAGACTAACTTAAAAACTAAAAAGAACCGTTGAAGGTTACAATTTAAGAATACAAAAAATTCAAGTGACTAAATTTAAGTAAATAAGTTTACAACAAAAGTAAAAATTAAAATAAAAAAAGGAATGAAAAAATGGGCGTTTTTAGTACACTAAGAAAAAAAATAGGTAACATAAAAAAACTTGTTGAACTCGCTTCAACAGTATAATACAGTTTTTACAGATCCAAAAAAATTTAAATATGCTAAATTTCAATAAATTTGGATCTGCGGTATTTGGATTTGCGGCACCTCTTACCCTACTCCAATCGTCTTTAAACTTTACAATTGACTTAACAATAGCAAATGGCAACTTTTTATCACTATTTAATATTGAAATTGAAAAAATATATTTCCGTTCCACCCTACTGAGTAGTCATAAAGCAGCAGTACTTACATTGTTATTGAAATGATAGGTAAATTTAAAATCGACTTCTGAAACATACGCGGGTTAAAAGCGAATTTTTTCTCTGTATATGCTAACAATTGTCTCCATCGACCGGATATTTTCGCCTTATGTGAGACTCAGGTATCGGAAAATGCTGATCCACAGGATTTTTACGTACCTGGGTACCAGCTACTATAGCTTTAAAATCTCCATCGGGGTCTTGCAATATACATACGTAATGATGTTGTGTATCAGTGCTAACAATCTTTAAGCACGTCTGATCCTGAATTTAAAATCAGGGCACACTTTTTACATTTTGGTTTTCTTTATAGAAGTCCAAACGCTGGAAGGGATCAAACTATAGCCGGGTTTGATTCCCTTGCAGATTCCATAAATAACATCCTTGATAGTTGCCCGAATAGTGAAATTCTTGTTACTGGTTCAATATCCACAACTCATCTTGGAGCCACACAACAACAGAAGGCCAATATGTTGAGTTATTTGCCGCGCACAACCACCTTGCACAATTAGTGAATGAGCCAACGCATATTTCGTGTGTTGAAGGGCACCAAAATAACACTCTCGACCTTTTTTAACTTTGCACCCTCAAAAGTATAAAGTGAGCATTAATGCACCTTTCGGAAACTCAGATCATTGTTCCATTTCCGACTCCTTTTCTTTTTCTGAACTTCATAACACCTCACGAACAGCCATGAGAGGTTCTAAATATATTTATGAAAAGGCTTGTTGGGATGAGCTCAATGATTTTTTAGGCATTTCAATTGGATATTATGTTTTTTGGACAATAATGTGGATACCATGGCGAAAATGGTTGAAAATATTATTTTGCTTGGAATGAAACTATTTATTCCATCGAAGAAAATATCGATTAAAACCAGAACGAAGTCTTGGTTTAATCAGAATTGCAAGAATGCAATCAGATCGAGAGAGGAAGCATTTAGTATCTGTAGTGTGATTCACTAACTTTTAACAATCTAACACTTGTTAAATATATAAACATGTTTTTTTGTTAGCACTAATGCATTTGCGATTCACTAAAAACTGTTGACCAATAGTGCACGGTAAGTAAATATTGCTTGCATTCATATACTATAATGTAAAATTTTTTAATAAATTTTATGTATTTTTTAGGTATGGAGGGACCTTAAAACTCGAACCAGTATTAAGGTATGGGACCGCAAAAAGCAGCAGGCGCTTACAGGAAATATGCCTGTCAACAAGGAGCCCGTGACGGAGCTTGAAAAGCGGGTAATTGACCTCATTGGGAATGAGTATATTGAGGGAGACGAGAGCTTCATTGAGAATGTGCCACTGAATGAGGTAAGTTGTCCAAATTTAATTTGATTTATAGTGTTTTAAAAAGCTTCAGTTTAAAAGAAGTTACAACTGCGCATGGAAGAAGAAGACGTACGTGTATTTGCAGAAATTCCTTCGTCTTCAAAAAGTATTGAAATATATATATATATATATATATATATATATATATATATATATATATATATATATATATATATATATATATATATATATATATATATATATATATATATATATATTGATATATAAATATTGAAGATACAATAAAAAATTTATGAAAAAAAAATTGTTTATTGTATCTTCAATATTTTTCAACTAACAATAATTACTCATATCTTAAGTCTAAAATAAAAATATACTTTTTAAGTCCAGCACGTGCTAGACAAAATAATGTTTGTTTCACGGATTTTGCAATCATTTGCGGGTCATCCCTCTAATGTACGGCCAAGAAAAGAAGTATCTCTTCTTTTTAGTCGAATGTAACCAGGTTCATTCAGCATGTTACGCGCCAAAGGGTTTGGATGAGATTCAAGCCTCTTTAGATATTTATTTATTTATTATTATTAGTCAATAGAATATAATCCTTACAGACTAGTTACAATAATTCTTAAAATTAATGGAATAAATGAGTTTATTATGAATTAAGAAATACGATAATTTTATGCTTTATTACATTTATATTTAAAGAAAAATCGATAAATTGAAACAAACAATTATATGTACGACATAACCTCGTAAAAGGGTCAGAAAAAGAATAATTAGCTCTACACAATTTAATAAAAATAGGATAATAATGACGTGTATTACGACAAGGAATATTAAAGTTAACAGAACTTAATAGGAAATCACAGCTAATATTACCATTGATAAGGTTCAACATGAAAGAAACATTTAACATTGTACGACGACTTTTAAGAGTAGGCAGTTTTATTAATGCTAATCTACTTGAATAAGAAGGGAAATTTGTAGTGTAATTCCAATGAAAACCACGTAAACAGAACAATAAGAATTGCTTTTGCACAGATTCAATACGAGCATTGTGAATGTTATAATAAGGATCCCATATAACTGATCCATATTCTAAAATAGGTCGAACTAGAGACATGTAGAGTTGCTTCGTAATGTATGGATCCGAAAACTCTTTAGCCCAACGTTTTATGAAGGCAAGAGTACTTCTAGCTTTGTTTACAGCCATAGTAATATGAGAAACGAAGTTTAATTTGGGATCTAGTAATATTCCAAGATCAATAAATGAATCAACCAACTCCAGTTGATGGCCTCCCAAAGAATAGTTTGCGGAAATGTAATTATTTCTGGAAAAACGCATGCATTTACATTTTTTTAAATTCAGCTCCATCAAGTTGATGTTACACCATAAAAAGAAGTTATTAAGATCATTCTGAAGATGAACGTGATCAATAAAGCGATTAAAAGAGTAAAAAATTTTCACATCGTCAGCGTACATTAATATATTTGTGTGGTTAATAACGGTAGGAAGATCGTTTATAAACAGCGAAAATAAAAGTGGTCCAAGATGACTGCCTTGTGGTACACCGGATGAAACATATATGTATTTAGAAGTGCTATTGTTGAATCGAACTGTTTGCTTTCTGCCCATTAAATATGATTTTATCCAGGTTAAACTTCTTTGGGTTACGCCTAACAAATCCAATTTAGTTAGAAGAAGTTGATGGTTTACTTTGTCAAACGCTTTACTAAAGTCTGTATAAATAGCATCAGTTTGTTTCTTTTGTGTAAATGCACTATTTATTAAAGTTGTTAAATGAAGAATATTAGTTGTGGTTGAGCAACCCATTCTAAAACCATGTTGGTGAGGTGATAATAACGATGCAGTATGATGACAGAGAAAGTCAGTAATTAGTTTTTCAAATAATTTTGGAATAGCACTTAATTTGGCAATACCTCTATAATTCGAAATATCGGACTTATTACCAGATTTATATAAAGGTATAATATACGAGTCTTTCCAAAATTCAGGAAAATAACCACATTTAATAGATGCATTAAACAATAAAGTTAATGGTCTGACGAATGAATCTGCACATCGATTTAAAATACAACTTGGGACTCCATCAGGTCCATTGGTAAACGACATCTTTAGCTTTTTTAAGTTAACCAAAATATCATGTGACTGCATGTTTCGCTATTTCTGCTTCAACTGATGGCATGTTTAGGTCTTTGTGGATGTTCGAATTTTTTATATACCAGGGAGCAGATGTAATCATACGTAGTATTTTATTTTGGCGCCTTTGAATTTTTTCTACATTGCTAGCTGAGGCAGTGACCCATAACTGAATCCCATAACACCAAATTGGTTTGAGGATCGACTTGTGCAGTAGAAGTTTACAATCTAAGCTCAGGGTAGAGTTTCTGCCAATAAGCCAATTTAGTTGTACTGCTTTTAGTTTCATTTGTGTTAACTTGAAATCAATGTGGCTTTTCCAAGTAAGGCGATGGTCAAGATGTATACCCAGATATTTAACGTCTGAAAGCTGTGGTATCATTTGGTTATTTATGCGAACAGGTGGGCATGAGTCCCTACGCAGTGTGAAAGTTATGTGAGTACATTTTTGCTCATTCACTTTTATTCTCCATTTTTCTAGCCATTTTTCCAAATTGAGTATGTGGTCTTGTAAAAGTTTTGATGCTTCTTGGGCACTTTCATGAATACTTAAAAAAGCTGTGTCATCTGCAAAAGTTGATGTTTGCACTAGGGTGCTAATTGGCATATCTGATGTGTACAGTAAATATAAAATTGGTCCCAAAATACTACCTTGGGGAACTCCGGCTTCAATGAGCTGTGGCGAGCTTAAAAAGTCACCTTCTTTTAGTAAAAACTTGCGATTCGTTAAATAATCTTTTAAGAGCTTATACAAGTTTTCGGGCAAGTTCAGCTTTAGCTTGAATATTAGGTCTTCGTGCCAAGCCTTATCAAATGCTTGAGAAACGTCGATAAAAAGCGCAGAACAGTATTTTTTTTTCAAAGGTCGTTTTAATTACATTTACTAATCTGTGTGTTTGTTGGATCGTACTATGTTGTTTTCTGAAACTGAATTGATAGTTCGGAATACATCCTTTCGCGCTAAGAATTGGATTCAGCTTAGTTATTAATATTCTCTCAAACAACTTTGACATGTTTGTAAAAGGCTTATAGGTCTGTATGTTTCTACTTTTGTGTGGTCTTTTCCTGGTTTAGGAATCGTAGTAATCAAAGAAACTTTCCACTCTGTGGGAAAGTACTCAAGACGTAAGATGGCATTAAAAACAAACAGAATAATTCTGCGACCTATAAGGGGCAACTCAACTAACATCTTGTTACTTGTTTTATCAACCCCAGGGGCTTTTTTGGTGTTTAAGTCCGCTATTGCCCTTTCGATATCGCTAAATTCAAATCTTAGGTGTACTTCGGCACTAGTCTGTACTGGTGGCAACTCAACTATATCAGTACACATATTTGGAGTGAAAACCTTTTTCAAATGATCAACAAATAAATTACCTTTTTCGGTATAATTTCTTGCCCAGACTCCACAAGAAGTTCGCAAGGGGGGCTAGAAATGCTTGTTCTGGATATAATGTCAATTTTAGGTAGATCAGAGAATCATCTAGAAAACAATCTACTGTTTTTAGTTACGTCCGACTGGCCTTTTAAGGTTTCTACATGCACGACATAATGAATAATCTGATTGTGCAGTTGCGTCGAGGTCTTCCAAGTAATTTTTCAGAGATGCTACTCTTCGAGATTCTAGCAGCTGTCTTAGCCGTTTCGTGCAATCTTTAAGTCTAGATTTGAGTTGAGGAGATCTGTGTGCTTGCCACTCTCATCTAATTTTCTTTTTTTCAGCCGAGAGCCGCTCGACATCTACAAAGTAAATTTGATTGTATCTAGCTGATTGTCGGGTTACTGTTGCATATTGGGCAGCTGATTTGAGGATTTGATCAAAATTAATAAGACTTTGTTCCACGTCTTCTGGTTTTCTCAGCGATATATTTTCCGAACAGTGAGTACTGAGATACTTTCTATATTTCAACCAATTAATGCTTGTGGGTGAATGATCTGAAGATAATTCGAGTGACGCTTCAACCTTAATCATTTCTCTCGAAATACCTTTAGTCACGCCAAAATCAATAACATCAGGTATTTTTTGTCGATCAGTAGGCCAATAGGTGGGTTGTCCGCTTGATATCACATTCAGACGCATTTTTGAAATAGTGTCAAATAAAACACGACCTTTTGGAGTAATAAGTCTTGATCCCCAAAACGTATGTTTAGCGTTGTAGTCGTCTGATGCTATGAAACAGGGACCTAGTGATTTGTAGAAGTCGCTTTATTGACTCTCGCTATAATATATGTAAGCATAACATACTTTGCACAAAAACACTTTGCACTTAAAAATAGTTAATTATTTTACCATTGATTTTTATTGTAAAAAGCAAAATATATTCTTATGAAAAATTTAAGTTTTTAAAAAAATATTTTTGAACGTGAAACAATAAAAACATATTGATATTTTTAATTCAAACTTCCGTGTTTAATTGTTTCAATTGGTGACCCCTACGTGATACGTAATTTCGAAGCTAACATGCCTGCTACGCGTTCCACAACTGAACAAAGTTCAGCATCTAGAGGTGAAAATAATCCTGCAGCTGGTTATGCACGCAGTCATAATTTAAGTTTGGCTGTTAAGATACCTCGTTTTCTGGAAAGAAAATCCAATCCTTTGGTTTGCGCAGGTTGAAGCACAATTTTCTTTACATCGTATCACAGATGAAGGCACAAAATATTTCGTCATCTTGGCTGATTTAGATGCAGAAATACTTAGCCAGGTGAGCGATATTGTTATGAATCCTCCCAATGACGCCTATAAAAAAACTAAAACAACGTCTAATTGATCATTTCTCTGTTTCTGAGGAAAATCGCATGAAGACACTGCTAACAAACACGGAAATCGGTGACAGAAAACCCCAAGCGCCCTTCTACGAGAAATGAGAAACCTAGCAAATGGTGGGTGTTACTGAAGATTTTTTAAAAACTATGTGGTTACAGAGATTGCCATTTCAAACGCAAGCAATTTTAGCAACATCATCTGAATCCTTAAAAAATCTTGTTAAAAATGGCTGACAAAATTGGTGATATTCAAGTTTCACGGAATACAAACTCTCTGCAAATTAGTACTACAAATGAGCTTTCTGAAATAAAAACACAGATACAAAGCATTAACATAACATTACGAAATCTTCAGTTATCTAGAAGGAGCAGATCAAGAGGATCACATGGCACTTTAAGTCGAAATTCATTTTCAAGTAGAATCTGTTATTAATCACCGCAAATTCAAAAATAGAGCTCGTAAGTGTCGACCTTGTTCTTTTAAAATCAATAATAAGATCTGTCGGTAAATTTTTTCTCGTGGACTCAGGTGCGGATATATCCGTTATCCCAGTGCATGATCCATTAAAAGAAAAAAAGTCACAAATATAAGCTTTTTGGCTGCTAATAACACATCTATTGACACATACGGTGAAGAAATCCTATCGCCATCCTTTGGTCTTCGACAGAATTTGCAATGAAAATTTGTGATTGCTAACGTTTTAATTTTATGGTGGAACAGGGATTATGCAAACCATCAAAGAGCTGTTGATCAAGTCCATTACATTTGGGTGCTCAAGAAAAATGTAAATGTCGCCCTTGTGGGGACTACCGTTGTTTAAAATGCACAAACAATCCCCGACAAATATCCTGTACCACATATTCATGATTTTACCCACAGTCTACACGGTAAACGTATTTTTTCAACGATTGATTTAATAAGGGCATATAATCAAATACCATTGGCCGAAAACGATATAACCAAAAACTGCGATTATAACCCCATTTGGCCTTTTCGAGTTCCAATATATTACTTTTGGCCTATGTAACGCTGCGCAGACTTTTCAGCGATTTATTCATGAAGTACTTAGAGGGGCTCGACTTTTGTTTCCCTTACATTGATGATATTTTGATCGCTTCCGAAAACGAAGAACTACATTTTGAACATCTTAATAAAGTATTTCAACGTCTGCAAGAATATGGCGTTGTCATTAATATTGACAAATGCACTTTTGGTCAACCTACTGTCCAATTTTCTTGGACATCGTATTGAAGAAAATGGCATTAAGCCACTTCCAATTTTATGGAACCCAGAAGCAATTGCCGCATTTAAAAAAATGTAAAACAGATTTGTCTAGTGTAACACTCTTGTCACACCCTTGTGATAATTTACCCATAATGTGTTATGGTAGATGCTTCAGACATCGCAATTGGAGGAGTATTACAGCAAAAATCCGAAGATGGTTGGCAACCATTATCGGTTTTTCTCAAGAAAATTAAACGAAACCCAAAAGAAATATAGCACTTATGACAGGAAACTTTTAGCAGTATATACAGTTGTTAAGTATTATCGTCATATGCATGACATATGCATTCAAACAGAACCCAGATATGGCAAGCCCACGTCAGTACCATCAGCTAGATTTTTTGGCACAGTTTTCAACAGATATACGTCCATATAAAGGGTGTTTTTTTAAGCCCGATAGAACTTGAAATTGTAAAAAATAACACAAAAAATTAAATTGTAATCAAAATTTTTTTTTTATTCGAAAGATCAATACGTGACATTAACATTTGAAAATGATTTCGGGCATATGGGCACCGCGGCTGTTCTTGGACGAAGCGCATTCTGGACGGTCCAATTTTGGGCCACTTTTTCGAGCACTGCTGGACGTATGTCACGAATAACACGAACAATGCTGTCCTCCAAGGCGTCAATTGTTGCTGGTTTATCAGCATAAACCAGTGACTTCACGTAGCCCCACAGGAAATAATCGAGAGGTGTCAAATCGCACGACCTTGGAGGCCAATTGACAGGTCCATTTCTCGAAATCAGAACTTATCGCCAAATTTTGATTTCAAAAGTCGATGGTTGCGTTCGCCGTATGGCACGTAGCGCCATCCTGTTGAAACCACATCTCCTCCGGATCAATGTCATCCATATTTTCAAACAAAAAATCATTGATCATGGTGCGGTAACGATCTCCATTAACCGTAACGCGAGCTCCGGGCCTCATTTTTGAAGAAATAACGGTCCGATGATGCCACCAGCGTGAAATCCGCACCAAACGGTGCATTTTTCTGGATGTAATGGAGTCTGTAGGGTCTCTTGTGGATTGGTCTCACTCCATATGCGGCAGTTTTGCTTATTAACAAAACCCGTTAAGCCAAAAATGCGCCTCATCGCTGAACACAATTTTGCGATAAAACAACGGGTCAGTTGCCAACTGCTCTAGAGCCCAATCGGCGAGCGTTGTTCAAGCGTGAGTCTATTCATGATGATTTGTCAGAGTATACTGAAACAGATAAAAAAAAATGTTTCATCAAAATTTAATTTTTTGTGTTACTTTTTACAATTTAAAGTTCTATCGGGCTTAAAAAGCACCCTTTAAAAAGGTTCTAATAACCTGGTAGCAGATACGCTTTCACGTATTGCGATAATTTCCGGATCCTCTAATATAGATTACAAACAAATTGCTATAGATCAGGAAAATGATCCTGAATTACAACAATTTTTATCGAGTCCGGAAACCACATCTTTAATTTTCAAAATAATTAAAGTTGCAGCAGATAGCAAACCCCTATATTTCAACATTTGAAGGAATAAAGAGAACGATTTGTGTGGCCTAAAATGGGTAAAGACATAAAAGCTATGATAAAAAACTTGTATGAGCTGCCAGCGATCAAAGGTGTATCGACATACACGAAGTGAAATATCTTCTTATCTGACTCCATTGGAACGATTTTCTCACATAAATCTAGACTTAGTAGGTCCTCTACCATACCACAAAGGTTATACTTATCTTTTGACATGCATCAATAGATTTACACGTTGGACTGAGGCGATTCCAATTGAGGATTGTAATGCAAAAACAGTGGCCGAAGCTTTCTATAAAGAATGGGATTACAAGGTTTGGTGTCCCCCGAAGATCATCTACAGATCAAGGTCTACAATTTGAATCACAATTATTTAAAGAACTTGGACAAATTCTCGGCGCTCAACGTATCCGCAATATATATATATATATATATATATATATAAGGATGTATTTATGTATATACATATATTTATATTTATGTACGTATATTTGTTTTTTTGATAAATTTTCTCGTTTTTAATGTTTAAAAAGACTTTTAACCGAATGTTCAAAATAAAAACTATTTCTAATGTACAAAATAAAGACTGAATTGATAATATAATTTTTTAAGTTGTGTTTTATATTAAAAGTCAAATGAAGGATTTAACAACATTATTTATAAGGTTTGTATAGATGAAGTGAAAAAGTTTTCAATAAGTCTATTTTGTATGCGTTTGGCTGCTGAACATGGTACGTCTTGGGTTTCTAAATTGGTACTTGTTGTTGGCTCTAAATATTCATGTTCACTTTCAGTTTCGTTGCTCTGTTCCGTTAATTTAATATTATGTAGCACAGCGCGTGTATTTACTACTTTTCCAGCGAATACGGGATCGTACATAAGTGTTCTTTGCTGCGATAGGCATTTCCAAGTGCCTTTGAGTACACCAAACTGTCTTTTAACTGGATTGCGAGCTTTACACAACGCCTCATTATAGCGATATTGAGGACTTCCTTCTGGATGGTTTGATAGAGGAATCATCAGCCACGGCTCTAATGGGTATCCAGAATCACCTGCAGATATAGTTTTTATAAATTTTAGAAGCTATTTGTTTCTAGTAATTATAATGAATTTGAAACAAACTTACCAATTAAAAACGTATTATGGTTTCCACATTCGAAATTTCGCTGCATGGCTCTTTACACTGCAGAGGAGCTCCAAATATACGAATCGTGCCTTGCTCCTGGAAATTTAGCGTTGACATTTAAAATTTTTAGTTGTGGATCACATATTTAAGTAAAACGCAATTATTTTTATTATCATCCTTTTGATAATTTTTTCTTTACCATTTGTACATTATTGAGTGGTAACCATGGTGGTTCACATAAGCCTCCTCATGAATTTTCGGAGCTAAAATCGAAACGTGTGTACAATCGATAGCCGTAATAGTGCCTGCTACAAAAGGTGATGATGGCGAAGCAAAAGTTATTTTTGAAGGTTGGCGCTCACCTTGACTCATTGGAAATTTCACCTTTGTATAGAACATTGTATGATTGATTGCATCAGTAACACGGTGGATGCAACGGCTTATTGACGACTGACTCATAGAAATACCCCACTGCTCTCCTACAGGTCGTTGATAACATCCGGTTGCAAAGAAGCGCAAGGCAGCGAGCACCTACCAAAATTAATGTTTGACGTTTAAATAAATAGGTATATTAATAAAATGACTTACATATGTACCTGTTTTTCAGCCGATATTGCTGTAATTCTCGAACCTTTTAAATGACTTTCAATCTGTGAAACTAAGTCTTCTGCCACGTCCGGAGTTAGTCGGTATAATTTCAGAAATTCGGTGACTGGCAATTAAAACGGATTATCCTAGTATCTAAGATTACGTCGATTAACTGGAGTCGCAAGAACTTCCTCACCCTATGACAAACTGTATGCTAAATATGTAAAAGCCATGACACTTAGCAAAAAATAACTTTTTGTTTATTTTTAAGTTTGCTTTTATCTTTTGATATGCGTTACCGTTCTGTTGTTAATTTTTTTTAACGAGTCCCGAATCGTTAAAATTGATTAGTGAATCTCACTACTGGTGTAGTAACAAAAATGCAGATACTGATTTGCTACGCAAAAGAGCAAGATCCTCGTGTGCCAATGCACTAAGCAGTCAACCACCGCCATCGCTCGACAGAGTATCAGTAACTATGCCAAAAATATTCTTTCGAGCGCGTGCGGTTAAAAGGGTTCTTTCAGATCTCAACATTAACAAGTCTCCTGAGCCGGATGGAATTCCAGCACTAGTCTTAAAGCAGTGCTTTTCTTTGCATCATGCTGATAAATTTCCAATGTGTTGGAAGGTTGCTAATGTAATGAAGGTTGCATGGAAAGCATGATAAACTTTCTTGTGAAGTATTTGGAGTCCAACAGTTTGCTAAGCGAGGCGTTTGACAGCGTGTAGCATGATGCACTTCTGTCAAAACTTATTTCTTTTAGTGTCGGTGACAACTTTTCTAGATTTATATCAAACTTCCTCAGGGATCGCAATATACGAGTTGTTATAGATGGGATTTTATCAAATGAGTTCGAGATAAATTCAGGGCTACCGCAAGGCTCCGTTCTTTCTCCTACCCTATTTCTTATTTTTCTAAATAACCTTCTTTGTTAAACTTCAAACCCTATCTACTCTTTTGCAGATGATAGCAGCATTTGCCATTCATATTCATTCAATAATAGGCCGAAACAGTTGGAGATTGGAGCCAAGAGACAAAAATGAACGATACGCTAAACTTGTTACAATATCTAAATGGTGTTGTGCGAATAGAGTAGAATTTAATGCTCGTAAGACTCAATGTTGTATGCTTACGCATAGAAGTGCGTTCGAAGATGTGGCTTTATCTATAGCTATGGGTGCTGTAGATATTATGAAATCAGCAGCTCTTGATGTTCCATGGCATGAAAATCCAGTGCGATGTCCGATGGACTAAACACTTTTTTCAAGTCGCGAAAGAAGCTTTCAAGTGCCTCGGCTTTTTGAAACGGTGTAAAAGGTACTTCACTCTACCTAATCTTCTTACTATTTATATAACCTATATCCGTCCTAAAATAGAATACAACTATCATGTATGGGCCGGTGCCCCAAAGTCTGTTTTGGAGCTACTCGACCGCGTGCAGGAGAGAGAGGCTCATCGGTGTAGTAGGGTGCAGTAGGGTATCGAACTCTATTGACTCACTGGAGCATCGGCGCAATGTTTCGCTGTTTTATCGTTACCTAATGGTATGTGCTCTAATGAAATCAGGGAAATTGTACCCGATACACACACATTTTTGCGTACAACGCGCTTCTGATCCCATCCATTTGTGGTCGAATTGCCAGTGAATCGCACTACGCATTATAGGGAGAATTCGAGAATTCGTTTTTCGCTCGAAAAGCTCGTATGTAGAATAAACTCCCATGCACAATGCATTGCATGAGTGTGGGTCATCCCCTAAGGGCTGGTCAAAAAAAAAGTTATTCACTTTTTTATCTCATAAAAAGTGTTTAAAAATGATGTAAGGCTTTTTGCATTTTACATGAGGATATACTTCTTTTTAGTTATGACATCTCGGAGGATGTCACGACTCTTTAGTGTGGAGTACCAACACCTTCAGAAGAATAACGGAGAAAAACTATTTAGAAACGTGGCTATTGGGTGAGTAATCAAATGCACATATAACTATATTATAGGCGACAGCGAATATCGCTTAGAGCTTTGGTTTTTAACGCCATATAGATATCCTATATTGGGCTATATGGAACAAAAATGCAGAAATATTATAGAAAGAACACACGGAGTCCTAAAAGGCAGATGGAAGTGCTAGAGACTTGCACTATGAGCCAAAAGAGCTGCTAAAATATAAATCTTAGTATAGCTTTGCACAATATTTGCATATCCTAAAAGTGTGAATCAAAAAATGATATTATTGATCATAGCGAAGAAACTGAAACTCTAACTTTGGTATTTTTTTGTGCTTTTCAAAATATAAACATATTTTTTTAAATTAAAATAAAAAATATTCACAGTTAAATTCACTTTGTTTCACTCATAGCTACTTGTAGACTGTTCAGACATAAGCCTTAATTGCGCTATTAGGAAATTTACGCATTTAAAGGCTAAGTTGAGATCAATTTACCATACGGGAACTCAATTCCTAAATTGAGCATTTATTACATAATTGCGTCAATAATTGAATAAAATACGAAATGCAACCCTGCTGTATGTCTGAGAATTACAGTGGTGTTCCATAAAATAGAGCCACCTTTTACAACATATTTCGAAAAAGAAAAAAGTATACTAAGGCCCATTATTATAACTTGCCTTTAGCTAAAGTTAGGATTTTGTTGGAGCGATAAATGGTTTTTCGTTACTAAAAGTAAGCTAAAAAACACTTTTAACTATTACGTACTATAAGGACAAGTTATAGCAATGATCATTATCATCCTTATTATAACGAAAATCTACTAATCGCTCCAACAAAATCCTAACTTTAGCTAAAGCCAAGTTATAATAATGGGCCTAAATCTTCATAAAAAATTTTAAGTTTTTTATTTTTGTGTGACCGAAGAACTGACCTACTAAAATATTATAGACCTGTTGTGATAAAAAATTTAAAATGATATATTTCATTTTAAATTTTAAAACATTAGAAATTCAAGATTTTAGGTGTGAAAAATAATAGAGCCATCCACTTCAATTATCTAAAAAACACAAAATTCCATGAGATGAATAAAATAATATAATTTAATTATCTTTATATTACCTCAGTATTTAGTGGAATATAATTTATTTTTGATAACGGCTGAGCACCATTTTGGCATAGGGTCAAAAAGTTTACTAATACCCACAGATGATATTTATTAGTTACATGTTTTCCCGTAAGAGCTAATTTAACTATTCGCCACAAGTTCTCAATGGGTTTAAAACTGGCAACTGAGCAGGACAGCTTTAAACATCAACCCCATTTCTTTCAAACCAATCTTTTGTCCACTTCGATATGTGTTTCGGTTCATTGTCTCGCTGAAATAAAAACTGAGGACGCATTTTCCATTCTGCGTAAGGCATCACATAAATGTTAAGCAGATTTGTGAAAAAATAGCATCCATTATTTCTTCGACCCGTTAAAGCGAAAAAATTCCTTGGGAAAAAATTATTCTCGATAAGGGGAATTATTTTACTGTTATTCTCGACTGAATTATCTCAACCACCAATTTTTTCAATGGGAGATTTTCATGATCGCAAATACATGAAAAGGGAAAAAATTACGTGCGAAATATTATTCACGATAGGGGTGATAAACAATGTTTACTAATTCTCAGTAACGACAAATCGTTCCGTTACGGTCGTCTGTTGTGTTCCTAAACTCAACCATCAATTAAATTGAATTGTTTTTTATGAACTAAGGCTGAGGGCTAATGGGCACACGTCATTGGTGACCATGCTGGGAGATTAATAGGTCGAATATGGATAGCAACCTAACCTCAATTGCGTTCTCAAAAGGCAACGCCACGGCGGAAAAAATTGGTCTTCAGTTTCCATAAAGTTAACGAGGATATAAATAAAAACAATCCAAATAGTTTTTAATAAATAACAAAGAAAATATAAAAAAAAATTATTATTTCATGTCTACAGTTTTGATTCTTTTTGCAATTAATAACCAATCTCTTTAAAAATGTGCCTAAATTTAATGCAAGTTTATCATCATGTTCCAGCCATGGCAGCAGATCTGAAAAGAAAACTTACAATTAATAAAATTTTTTGGAAATTTAAATATTAATTATTTAATATCATGCTAATTACCCATAACGTTTTATAATAAAAATGCAATTTATTTGTTGGGGGAAAAGAGCTAGTCCCTATACGTATTTCACTGGTTGCTCAGGCCAGATCATCAGGAAACCTTTTTCCTAATTTTAGAGAAGCCAAAAATACTCTATAAGTAATAAAATGATATTATTGATCATAGCGAAGAAACTGAAACTCTAACTTTGGTATTTTTTTGTGCTTTTCAAAATATAAACATATTTTTTTAAATTAAAATAAAAAATATTCACAGTTAAATTCACTTTGTTTCACTCATAGCTACTTGTAGACTGTTCAGACATAAGCCTTAATTGCGCTATTAGGAAATTTACGCATTTAAAGGCTAAGTTGAGATCAATTTACCATACGGGAACTCAATTCCTAAATTGAGCATTTATTACATAATTGCGTCAATAATTGAATAAAATACGAAATGCAACCCTGCTGTATGTCTACTGAGAATTACAGTGGTGTTCCATAAAATAGAGCCACCTTTTACAACATATTTCGAAAAATAAAAAAGTATACTAAGGCCCATTATTATAACTTGCCTTTAGCTAAAGTTAGGATTTTGTTGGAGCGATAAATGGTTTTTCGTTACTAAAAGTAAGCTAAAAAACACTTTTAACTATCACGTACTATAAGGACAAGTTATAGCAATGATCATTATCCTCCTTATTATAACGAAAAACTACTAATCGCTCCAACAAAATCCTAACTTTAGCTAAAGCCAAGTTATAATAATGGGCCTAAATCTTCATAAAAAATTTTAAGTTTTTTATTTTTGTGTGACCGAAGAACTGGCCTACTAAAATATTATAGACCTGTTGTGATAAAAAATTTAAAATGATATATTTCATTTTAAATTTTAAAACATTAGAAATTCAAGATTTTAGGTGTGAAAAATAATAGAACCATCCACTTCAATTATCTAAAAAACACAAAATTCCATGAGATGAATAAAATAATATAATTTAATTATCTTTATATTACCTCAGTATTTAGTGGAATATAATTTATTTTTGATAACGGCTGAGCACCATTTTGGCATAGGGTCAAAAAGTTTACTAATACCCACAGATGATATTTATTAGTTGCATGTTTTCCCTTAAGAGCTAATTTAACTATTCGCCACAAGTTCTCAATGGCTTTAAAACTGGCAGCTGAGCAGGCCAGCTTTAAACATCAACCCCATTTCTTTCAAACCAATCTTTTGTCCACTTCGATATGTGTTTCGGTTCATTGTCTCGCTGAAATAAAAACTGAGGACGCATTTTCCATTCTGCGTAAGGCATCACATAAATGTTAAGCAGATTTGTGAAAAAATAGCATCCATTATTTCTTCGACCCGTTAAAGCGAAAAAATTCCTTGGGAAAAAATTATTCTCGATAAGGGGAATTATTTTACTGTTATTCTCGACTGAATTATCTCAACCACCAATTTTTTCAATGGGAGATTTTCATGATCGCAAATACATGAAAAGGGAAAAAATTACGTGCGAAATATTATTCACGATAGGGGTGATAAACAATGTTTACTAATTCTCAGTAACGACAAATCGTTCCGTTACGGTCGTCTGTTGTGTTCCTAAACTCAACCATCAATTAAATTGAATTGCTTTTTATGAACTAAGGCTAATGGGCACACGTCATTGGTGACCATGCTGGGAGATTAATAGGTCGAATATGGATAGCAACCTAACCTCAATTGCGTTCTCAAAAGGCAACGCCACGGTCTTCAGTTTCCATAAAGTTAACGAGGATATAAATAAAAACAATCCAAATAGTTTTTATTAAATAACAAAGAAAATATAAAAAAAATTATTATTTCATGTCTACAGTTTTGATTCTTTTTGCAATTAATAACCAATCTCTTTAAAAATGTGCCTAAATTTAATGCAAGTTTATCATCATGTTCCAGCCATGGCAGCAGATCTGAAAAGAAAACTTACAATTAATAAAATTTTTTGGAAATTTAAATATTAATTATTTAATATCATGCTAATTACCCATAACGTTTTATAATAAAAATGCAATTTATTTGTTGGGGGAAAAGAGCTATACGTATTTCACTGGTTGCTCAGGCCAGATCATCAGGAAACCTTTTTCCTAATTTTAGAGAAGCCAAAAATACTCTATAAGTAATAAAATTCTACAAAACACAATGAGAATTATGCATGTTAATAGTATAATATTACAGAATATTAAAGCTTCAACAAAACATCAACAAACAAACCACGTTTTTATTTTTCCTTACTGTCCTTCTACAATTCGATGGTTTTTTGCCATCACTGAATGCAGACGTAAGGTGTGATGAAAAGCATACATAAGTTAATTTTGTTCTCGCAAGACAATCGAAATAAAACAAGTGTTGCCAAGGTTTGCACAAGCAGTTGCATATTTTGTTATTAGAAAATTTTTTTGGAATTTAAATATTAATTATTTAATATTATGATAATTACCCATAACTTTTTATAATAAAAATACAATTTATTTGTTGGGGGAAAAGAGCTAGTCCCTATACGTATTTCACTGGTTGCTCAGGCCAGATCAACAGGAAACCCTTTTCCTAATTTTAGAGAAGCCAAAAATACTCTATTAGTAATAAAATTCTAGAAAACACAATGAGAATTATGCATGTTAATAGAATAATATTACAGAATATTAAAGCTTCAACAAAACACCAACAAACAAACCACGTTTTTATTTTTCCTTACTGTCCTTCTACAATTGGATGGTTTTTTGCCATCACTGAATGCAGACGTAAGGTGTGATGAAAAGCATACACAAGTTAATTTTGTTCTCGCAAGAGAATCGAAATAAAACAAGTGTTGCCAAGGTTTGCACAAACAGTTGCATATTTAGTTATTAATAAAATTTTTTTGGAATTTAAATATTAATTATTTAATATTATGCTAATTACCCATAACGTTTTATAATAAAAATGCAATTTATTTTTTGGGGGAAAAGAGCTAGTCCCTATACGTATTTCACTGGTTGCTCAGGCCAGATCATCAGGAAACCTTTTTCCTAATTTTAGAGAAGCCAAAAAAACTTACAATAATCCTCATCCACCAAAAGATCCACCTGTAAATTACAACCTTCTCTTGAGTATGAAGCCTTTGGTATACCATGTATCATACCATCAGCTATTTTTCGACAAAATTTGAAAAGCTGGGTCCAGGTGCTGATGAAATATGTGTATAAAAATACGGACTATTATTCGTATTATTGTTATTCCTTGCATTGTAAATGCTATGTGTGGAATTACGTAAGCATCGCAGAAAAGGGGGTATGATACTTACGTTGTCTGTATGAGATGAAGAAAAATAAACTTACTTTTCAGATTGTGCAGTTTTTACTTTATAACCTGTGAAAAAAATCAACAGCAACCACAAATTTATTGTTGTCATTTTGGCAACTAAAATTAACAATTTGTAGTTGCCATACGTAATACAATTTCGGCAACTGAGGTTGGATTGCCATCCATAATTTACCTATAAATAATGCAGCAGTCGTCATTCATGATGAGGAACCCTCTGTGCTACTATCCAGCCCACTCAACCCACAGGGCGACGTTGCTTGCTATTTTAAAGTTGCAAGGCCTTGCAGACCTATCGAGCTGTGACAGTACTAGAATACAATTATCAGGACTTCGAATTGTTTGGCACTGGACCACAAAGGGACTATTAGAACGCTGATTTTAAAATACAACCAGCAACCTGTGCAACCTAACATAACATCTTTGTATATAATTTAAACATATAATAAAACTGTAATAGGGACCTGTGTGTACATGAAATATCATCTTAGAACTTTGTTGGTGGTTCAGGTAGTAATCGATATGGAATATAAAACACCAATTTTTGAATTCTTGTCTTTCTGCTGTAAAAACTACTAGATGTATTTAAATAACATCTAGTGGAGAGTTACCTTGGTTCCTAGGACAATATATGGGATACTATTTACCTGTGTGCAATTTTAATGATTCTGAAAACATTTTCAACAATATGTAATAAATTTTACAATAGAATTTTTGTTTAAAACCAGTGTTATTATCTCTATACAAAGTAGTTGTAAACTAGCCCATATCTCTAGAACTAAGATAACAAGTCCTTAAATTTGGTTTGGACTACTTTAGCAAAAAGCTCTAGGAAACGAACGGTGTTAGTGGTACCCTAATAAAAAGTACTATCTTATATCTGAGTCTTTTTTGTTATTTAATGAGTCTTTGTTTTTTTTTTTTTTCATAAATTGTTTATTGTATCTTCAATATTTTTGAACTAACAATAATTACTCATATCTTAAGTCTAAAATAAAAATATACTTTTTAAGTCCAGCCAGTGCTAGACAAAAATAATGTTTGTTTCACGGATTTTTCAATCATTTGCGGGTCATCCCTCTAATGTACGGCCAAGAAAAGCAGTATCTCTTCTTTTTAGTCGAATGTAACCAGGTTCATTCAGCATGTTACGGGCCAAAGGGTTTGGATGAGATTCAAGCCTCTTTAGATATGTGACTGCATGTTTCGCTATTTCTGCTTTAACTGATGGCATGTTTAGGTCTTTGTGGATGTTCGAATTTTTTATATACCAGGGAGCAGATGTAATCATACGTAGTATATTATTTTGGCGCCTTTGAATTTTTTCTACATTGCTAGCTGAGGCAGTGCCCCATAGCTAAATCCCATAACACCAAATTGGTTTGAGGATCGACTTGTACAGTAGAAGTTTACAATCTAAGCTCAGAGTGGAGTTTCTGCCAATAAGCCAATTTAGTTGTTCTGCTTTGAGTTTCATTTGTTTTAACTTGAAATCAATGTGGCTTTTCCAAGTAAGGCGACGGTCAAGATTTATACCCAGGTATTTAACGTCTGAAAACTGTGGTATCATTTTGTTATTTATGCGAATAGAAGGGCATGAGTCCCTACGCAGTGTGAAAGTTATGTGAGTACATTTTTGCTCATTCACTTTTATTCTCCATTTTTCTAGCCATTTTTCCAAATTGAGTATGTGGTCTTGTAAAAGTTTTGATGCTTCTTGGGCACTTTCATGAATACTTAAAAAAGCTGTGTCATCTGCAAAAGTTGATGTTTGCACTAGGGTGCTAATTGGCATATCTGATGTGTACAGTAAATATAAAATTGGTCCCAAAATACTACCTTGGGGAACTCCGGCTTCAATGAGCTGTGGCGAGCTTAAAAAGTCACCTTCTTTTAGTAAAAACTTGCGATTCGTTAAATAATCTTTTAAGAGCTTATACAAGTTTTCGGGCAAGTTCAGCTTTAGCTTGAATATTAGGTCTTCGTGCCAAACCTTAAAGAAAACTTGAGAAACGTCGATGAAAAGCGCAGAACAGTATTTTTTTCTTCAAAGGTCGTTTAAATTAAATTTACTAATCTGTGTGTTTGTTGGATCGTACTATGTTGTTTTCTGAAGCCAAATTGATGATTCGGAATACATCGCAACTAACATCTTGTTAATTGTTTTATCAACGCCAGGGGCTTTTTTGGTGTTTAAATCTGCTATTGCCCTTTCAATATCGCTAAATTCAAATCTTAGGGGAACTAAGGCACTAGTCTTTACTGGTGGCAACTCAACTATATCAGTACACATATTTGGAGTAAAAACCTTTTTCAAATGATCAACAAATAAATTACCTTTTTCGGTATCTTTTCTTGCCCAGTTTCTACATGCACGCCATAATGAATAATCTGATTGTGCATTTGCATCGAGGTCTTCCAAGTAATTTATCAGAGACGCTACTCTTCGATATTCTAGAAGCTGTCTTAGCCGTTTCGTGCAATTTTTAAGTCTAGATTTGAGTTCAGGAGATCTGTGTGATTGCCACTCTCTTCGAATTTTCCTTTTTTAAGCCAAGAACCGCTCGACATCTACAAAGTAAATTTGATTGTATATAACTTATTGTCGGGTTACTGTTGCATGTTGGGCAGCTGATTTAAGGATTTGATCAAAATTAATAAGACTTTGATCCACGTCGTCTGGTGTTCTCAGGGGTATATTTTCCGAACAGTGAGTACTGAGATACTTTCTATATTTCAACCAATTAATGCTTGTGCTAGTTGTTGGTGACATAATATTTTGCTGGTTCCATATATAGACAATAGTGGGTGAATGATCTGAGGATAATTCAAATGACGCTTCAACTGTAAGCATTTCTCTCGGAATACCCTTAATAACGCCAAAGTCAATAACATCCGGTATTTTTTGCCGATCAGTAAGCCATATTGGTGGGTTGTCCACTCGATATAACATTCAGACGCATTTTTGAAATTGTATCAAACAAAACACGACCTTTTTATTTTATGTTGTAGTCGTATGTTTAGCGTTGTAGTCGCCTGATGCTATGAAACAGGGACCTAGTGATTTGTAGAAGTCGCTATATTGACTCTCTGATATTTGAAATCTAAGAGGTGAATAAATCGAAGAAATAACAAAGTTTTGATGATATTCTTCAATACAGATGTTTGTTGCTTGACTCTAGTCCTCACAAAAATCACACAGTAAATGATGTTTAATTCGAGCCTTTAGTAGTATTGCTGAACCACCACATGCTCTGCCACGGGTGTCTTTAGTGTCATATAATATATAGCCATTAATTTTAAAAAAGCTATTTGTTGTTATGTGAGTCTCTGAAATCAGCATGACATCAATTTGTTGATTATTAAGAAAGTACTCGAGTTCATTTTTGTGTTGGCATAAGCCGTTTGCATTCCAGAAACATATTTTTAAACAGTTCATGGTTTGTTAAATGCCGCCTGCAACATCATGCTGCTCATTGAGCTCATAAATCTGTTTAACGAATGCACTAATGTATCGATGCTTGCATCGATACGATTGTAGTTACCAGATGGGGTTTGCTCTTTAGCTTCTGGGTGCATATTTGGGGTAGAATTGGTTGTAGGTGTCGCTTTGTGTGCTGAAATATAGTTGGATTTTAACATATTCGCGTATGAAACATGTTTGGTTGTGGGTTGAGCTAACTGAGGGTAATGAGCATTTGCTTGGTATTGTGGCTGCCTAGCAGGAGTATTTAATTTCTGAGTTGACTTCCTTACCATAGAAAAAACTGGACAGCCTCTGTAGTTAGCAGCGTGATTTCCACCGCAATTGCTACATTTTATAACCTTCGAGTCATCCTTTGATTTGTCGCATTGGGCGGAACAATGTAGATCTCCACACACAACGCAAACCGGAGGCAACTTGCAGTAAGCCCTTGTATGGCCGTATTGTTGGCAATTTAAACACTGGACGGGTCCTGATCGGTTATGTGGTTCCTCTACACTTATCCTGCGGTGTAACAGCTATTTTAGATTGTAAATGGGGTGCGTTTCGTTCTTGTTCAATCTAATATCCCCAGGTTCCAGTTCAACGCGAAATAGAGGTTGAGGGACACGCTCACGATTTCTGAGATTGTCAACGCTTTTAACCTTAAATACAGCTTTTTGGAGGCCAGCTTTTATTTCCACTGGATTAACATATGAGTCTACACCTTTGATGACTACCTGTAGGCCTTTGCAACTCTTCAGCTGGTAGGTATAAAAGTTCTTTTTGCAGCTTTCAAACTCCTTTACTGCTTTACGATAACTACTTTCGTCTATAAATTGAATTTTAGTTTCATCAATGTTACCACGCTTGATAGGAATTACATAGAATGAGTTTTCCCCGACAACTGAGATTAACTTAGTTATTAATTCATTTCAATTTTTCTCCCTTAAAAAAATTGGTGGTGGTTTAAACGACTTGGGTGCCGTTTTTGTTTCACTTGATTCGTTATCTAAAATAGCAAAACGATTATGGGAATTTATTCCGTTAGAGTCCTTGTCTTTTTGTACTTTAGCCATTGGTGCAATCTGCGAAGACTTAGGGCTTCGACCTCTTTTCAATACAGTTATGTACCTGTCCATTCCCACTTGCGTCTTGGGTTTTTCTACACTATCCATATTATCTTTGGCAACACTGTGTTCAGAAGGCGATTTGTTTGTAGTTATTTTATTGTCATCGCTTAGTAAAAGCGAAGAAAAAGATTGGGCACGTATAACTGGCGTAGCATTAATACACAAATTATTTTCAGTTTTTTTGTTTTTATTCAATTCAACATTGTCAACATTTTTGTTGCTTAAATTAAATAGGCTCATTAGCCTTTATTGTTTTTGTTTTATTGTAAAAGTAGCAATTCAATATGCCGTTGTAAAAAATAAAGAAAAGGAAAACGAAAAAAAAAATATTTTACAAACAACTTTGTTGTTGTATTAAAACAGGTTTGTTTTTTGTTTTTGTTTTAAATTATTCACACAATGTATGTTTTGTTTTTTGTTAATGCGAGCTTAAAAAAAATCGCGTCCGCACTTATCAACGCCAAAAACAGAAATATTTCTTATTGAAAATTTTGTTAACGCTTGTACTTGGTGAGCTTACAGTAGCATGCGCCAATTCTTTTGCATCAAGCTTAGTTGCCATTGCCTTGGAAACTATTTCTTCAAATTTAGATGAATCTGATTGAAGCAGCAGCTCAAAAAAAATAATTGTCATTAATGCCTCGAATAAATTGTGCCCTTAGAAATAAATCGGCAACAGAGCTTTTGCATTTACATTCTAAAAATAAATTCACATTCCCTTATATCAGTACGAAGTAGTGCCACAAAATCAGCTACAGATTGACCTTCGCTCTGATATTCATTATCAGCAACGCCTTTCATGTTTACATAATTTTTAAACCGTTGAATGTAATTCCGGCATGTTTCCTTGGAGGAATCAAAAATATCAAAGTTGGGTACCAATGTAAATTGCTCGTTGTTCATTTTTTTCCTTTTTCAAATTCGTACTTGAAATACAAGAAAAAACAATATTAATTTGTAAACAAAATTAATATGTGAACCAAGTTTTACACTCATCGCCAAACTGTTGTGTCTTTGAATTAAAAGAGACTCCTGCTAATCTACAATTATTATTTATTTAACTATTCTTACAAAATACAAAATACAAAAATTATGTTGAATAAAAATGGTAACCGAACTTTGAGTAGTAATCAAAAGAGAAAAGGGAAGAATGATGAGGGAAAATTAAAAACACGCGCAAAGCCAAACTTACTGCATATTGTGTTGCCATATTGGCAGCTATACGAAACTGATATTGCCGGATGTTGGCGATATGGGGTAATCGTAACAGAAACTAAATTGCTTATTTTTCCTGTTTATATCGTGATAAATTTGTAATGTTAACACTTCTGCTGTTTAAGGTAAATTTTATAACTACTTATTATTAGTGATAATTTTCTGTTAAAAAAATATAGTTTTTAAGACCAGTATTTTTACATTCATTGAAAAATTTCTTCATCATATAAAATCGCTTAAAAATCATTAAAATATTTGGGCAATGTTTCATTGTGAAAAATCATCCAAAAATATTAAAATTAATTATTCTCCAAAAACGACGAAAAAGCACCCAACATTTTTGGGTTACTTTTCATATGAAATATTACCCAATTTTGTATGAAAATTTTTTGGGTTATTTTTCATTTATGATATTGGGCGATTTTTTATAGTGTCATTTTGCATGCAGCCTAATGTAATACATTACATATACATAATTTCTTGCATTCATGCATTTTTTCCTGCTAGCATGCACTCGCGAATTCGAAAGCCAATTGCGCATTTCAAAGCCTCCATCTTAATGAATATTGCGAACAAGTTTAGGCATTTTAATCATTTCTTTCTTAGTATCTACGCTCTGCATCTGATTGGCTTCATTGTTTAATGTATTTGCAATAATCACATTAGCATGAATAGTTTTTACATACTTTGCTAAAGACGGTGACAGGATGCTTCAAATGTCATTAGTGTCATTGCAATTTGAGGACTAACTGTCACACGAACGAAGACAATGCTATTGGCTCTTGATAACGTGTGAGAAAGTCAACAAGTGACTTCAGGAGGTCATGGCCTGTTAACATCCGCGACCGCGTCCAACAACTCTGGTTTTATTTTTTTTATTTATAATAGTACACAAATCGTTTAAGCCCTCTCCAGTATATTTAAGAGACAAAAATTCAAACGAATTAGTAAACATAAGTCAGACAAAAATTCAAATTAAATTAAAAGTTAAATTAAATTAAAAATTAAATTAAAATTAAAAGCAGTTAACGAATTTTAAATTGGCGAAAATAGTTTTTAAACTTACCAATTAAAAAGTGAAAAAGGTCTTCAAGTAGTTATTAAAGGCATTGATTCATGCGAAGATCCAGACGAATAAAAGCTAGCCTACTAACAAAAGGATTTAAGATAAAAGTGTAGCCAACTTTTGAAATCTAGAACGCGTACCCCAACCAATATTTCGTGTTGAATTGGAGCTGGATGTTATTAGGTTAAAAAAGATCAAAAAGCATCCCAATTGTAACCTCAAACATTTACTGCATCTAAAAATCACAGTAGAGGAACTTGTTTAAATTGCCAAGTAAAGTTTTACTGGTTACTGTAATTTTTTTCAGTAAACAGTAAAATCCAAAATTTTACTGGATTATTTAATAAACGCTAAGCCTACTACGATTGAAAAAAAAATACATTTATAACTAAATAAACTAAAGCAAAGCTAACTGCGATTAAGAAACGAAATTTTGAAATTTGTTAATTTTAAAGAATCAAATATCTACTATTTCATACACCTATACGAAAAAGTTAGTAAAAAAATCCAGCTATGCCACAAATTAGATAAAATACAAAGCCTGCTGCAGGATTTAATCTAACAGCAGCAATGTCCGATTGTGCTATAATAATACAAAATGTTAGGTCCAAATATCCTTTACGTGATATAAAGCAATATGAATCGTGAATATCTTCGAGTTCGTATTTCACGTCACTTTTATACAGGTTGGTGCCAGTTTAGCGTTAAAATTATTTACTAATTACGACGAAATACTGTTTGCCCAATATTGAATTCTCGTTTTCTAGATCTTAGATTGTAAGATTTTGTGTTTCGTATATATGCGTTCTTAATTTTTGTCTGTATATCATTCCGTATCTAGTTCTGATAATAGTTTCAGGTTACTTAAAATTTTATAATCGTGTCCATGAGTGATCATTGTTTGCCCAAAAAGTAGTTCGTATGGAGTACGTCCTGTTGTTTGGTGGACACTGTTACGGATTGCGCAATTTATGCTAGACAAATAGTTATCCCATAGCCGTTGAATCATTTTGAATATACGATCGAAGTGCCTCATTAATTGATCGATTTACCCTCTCACACGCGTTTGCTTGAGGGCTATAAACTGCTGTAAATTGGTGAATAATTCCATATTTTTCAATGAGTTTTTTAAATTCTTTTGATTTGAACTGGCTAACGCTATCCGAAACAATAAATTCTGGGACTCCATTAGCTGCAAAAATTTCGTTGCTCAGATAATCTACAATAGGTTTTGTTATGAATTATTTTAAAGGTTTTAGGAAGGTATACTTTGTGTAGTGATCCATTATAATTAAGATGCCAATGTTTCCATTTTTGGTACGCGGAAAAGGTCCAATCAGATCCAAATACAGTCGCTGAAATGGCCTCTCGGTAACAACCATTTGACCCATTGGTGGTTTCAGTGAGATATTCGGCACTTTGGAGGTTTTACAGGAGTCACATTTCAACACGTAATTCCTAACGTCAACAACCAGTTTTGGCCAAAAGAAAAATTCCCGAATACGATGTAAGGTTTTAGCGATTCCGCCGTGTGAAGCATTAGGTACGTCACGAGTAGCGTAAATAACATCTTTTCGTAATTCCGTTGGCACGAACAGTTTCCACGAATCCGACTCATCCTCATTAACCGATGAAAACTTTACCCTTTTATAAATATATTTGTCAACTACTTTATAGTCCGGTAATTCTGATTTCTGAAATTCACTTCTTAATTTTTGGTATTCCAGGCTTTCAAATGCTCTGGAATTAAGGTCGATTAAAGGCAAAATTGGCAAATCCAATTCCGCTACCATTATCTTGTCTTCAAAACCCTGCGATAATGCATCTGGAACAATATTTTCTTTCCCTTTTCGGTGTTCTATTGAAAAGTTAAAACCTTGCACCTTGAGAGCCCACCTTGCTAAGCGTCCTGTTAAGTCTTTCTGTCTCATCAGCCATTTTAGACTCGCATGGTCTGTTATGACTTTAAATTCATGGCCTTCTATATACGCTCTGAATTTTTTTATAGCAAGGATTACCGCTAGGCACTCTAATTCAGTAATGGAATAATTCCTTCGACCCTTATTCAACTTTTGTAACATAAAAGCTATAGGTCTTTCGAGCCCCTCATCATCGAGTTGTGCTAAAACAGCTTCTACGCCATACATACTTGCATCACATTGAAGAATAAACATCTTTTCAAAATTTGCGTGAACTAAAACGGGTGCAGATGTTAACTTTTTTCTTAATATTTTCAAAAGATTCCTGTGCATATTCGTTCCACGTAAAGATTTTTTTCTTTGACAATAATTCTGTTAAAGGAAACGTTATGGTGGCATAATCATCAATAAAGCGACGATACCAGCCAGACATTCCAAGAAATTGACGAAGTTGTCGAATCGATTTAGGAACAGGAAATTCTGTAATTGCTTTTACCTTTTCCGGATCGACTTTCAGGCATCCCTCCCCAACTATGTAACCTAAATATTGAATCTGTCGAATAGCAAAACTGCTTTTCTTCACATTAATAGTCAAATTAGCTCGTCGAAGTTGTGTAGCCACCTCCTGTAAGTGCTGTAAGTGGGTCTCAAAGTCTTTTGAAATTATCAGAAGATCGTCCAAGTAAACAAAAATGTTCGACTTTAGATTATACGGAATGACTTGGTCCATTAGTCTACACATTGTTTGTGTGGCATTGCACAATTCAAACGGCATTCTTGTAAATTGGTACAGTGGCCGATTAGGGATGGTAAATGCAGTCTTTAGTCGTGATTATTCGTCCAATTTAATTTGCCGAAATGCATCTTTTAGATCTACATTGGAAATATAATAAATTGGAAGAAGTCTCGAAATAAGTCCGTCTATATTCGGGATAGGATATGCGTCTTTTATCGTTACGGAATTTAATTTTCGACAGTCTAAGCAGAAGCGAACTTTCCCAGGTTTCATGATTAAAACCCCCGGAGATGACCATGGTGATGACGGACATTCTTCAATGACACCCATACTCAGCATGCGGTCAATCTCACCACATAACAGCTTTTCTCTTGCTGGAGATATGGGGTAATATTTTTGTTTTATTGGCATGGCTTTTCCCGTATCGATATTATGTTCAATGAGAGATGTACACCCAAGTCCGTCGCGGTACGAATTTGGAAAATAATCAATTATTTTCTGAAGTTGTTGCTTTTGTGTCGCCGTCATTGGAATCTTGCGTGGATCTTTATCTGATACATCCTCACTAACTGTATCTATCATTGCAATTTGTATGCCAAATTTTTCCCAAAAGTCCATTCCACAAATCACTTCTTGAACTATGGATGGGATTAGCAGAAATTCCATTGAGTTTGTTTGCCTATTATAACTGACATCTAGTATAACCGTACCCTCAATACGTTGCTGTTGTCCATCGGCTGTCTTTATATTGCCAATGCATCGTTGGTAATTTTCAGTATTAATCATTTTAGAGCATATATCTCCACCCAAAACACTAACATTTGCGCCACTATCTAATAACGCAAAACAATTTTTGTCTTTTATGTTTAACAAAATGTAGGGTCGGTTGTCATTTACTTTCGCTACTAATGATGATATAATAAATTTTCCTAACATTTGTCTTCTTTCGTAATATTCGTGGATCCTTCTTGAGGATCTTTTAGGTTTTTCCTTAGAATTTGTTCTATTAAATATTATATTTCTCGCACGGTTGTACTCTTCAAGACGCCCATGATAGGGTCTTTGTAGAGGATGAATTTTTGGCATATCAAGATTTTCCGAAGCAATTGGCTTGTTTTTTATATCAGTTATTTCAGGTTTGTTTATCATAATCGGTCTATTTGATGTACTAGTTATATTAGAACGTTCTACTTCCGATTTGAATGTCCCTCAATGAGTTTCCCTGCTTCTGGGAGCAGTTTGGACATTGAGGTTTATAAATATTCTTTGTCCCGCAACCATAACAAAATAGAGTTCGAGGTTCTTCACAATCTACGAAACTATGTCCCGACTTGCCACAATTCTAACATTTACGTGTCTGTAACACTAAAAAACTTCATAATTTTCATTATGATCTGTACCCAACTGTTCTTCAGCCCTGACGACTTCCGTCACCTGTCCCTTTGCAAATGAGCGTTTACTTAAATTAGGAATTGCCTTATCTTTGACAAATTTTTCGTGCCTTCGTACTGCACGACGTAACTGATTAACTTGAGTGATTTCCAAATGGAGAAGCTCATGTCTTACTTCGGGTCTTAAATTCCGTTGAATTGTTTCACACAACTCGAAATCAGAATAAGGCGTTTGCAAGCTTTCGCAGAGAGCTGAAATTGCATCGAAAAATTCGTCGAAGGTCTCATTTTGTTTTTGTTTTCTCCTTAAAATTTCATCCTTAATATCAAAATCTGTTTTATAATCTTTATACTGTCGTTTCAAAGCGTCGCACAAATCGTCCCAATCTATCTTGTCGCAGCTGCGATGAAATCGCCCAAAACCATTTTAGCGCTTTACCTTCGAATAAAATGTGAGCGTGTTGTCACAAAAGGTCAAAGTCACCCTATAAATTTGACTTCATTAATCTGTTAATTCTATATATAAATTCGTCAACTGATATATCAGAAATATTGTCTGTAAAACGTATCTTCCAATTACGAACTGTGTTCTGAACCTTTTCGGAGTTTCGATCTACATCTCCAGGTGGATTATATTTCTGCCACATCCTGCCTATTGTTGTTATATCCAAAATTTTCAATATGTTCATTGCGTTCGTTGTATCCTAAATTTTCAATGTGTTCATTTCATTCGGTTTGTCTGTCGTCTATATTAGGTCTGGCATTTGCCAATGTAAAATTTTGTAATAGATCTGCGACCATATTACCTATTTCATTTCTTAATTAAGGAATTATTTATTTTTGCTGCACCCGGTTTGGGTCAGTACTTTCCTGTTCTGTTGCCTCCCGTCGAGTTTGCAACCGTGTTTTTGGTCTTCCCCTCGGTATGCTGGAGTTCTTGTTCCTCCACAAGCTACCTCGTCTAAGGTTACAGTCGAGTTAAACACCTTTTGTTCTACTTGCGCTGGAATATCTCCAGTACTACGAATTAAAGGCATTTTAGAAAAAAAATTTAACTCCAGTAACCACGTAAACAAAAAAAATTCAGTTTATCTCAAAAATAAAAAATATATACTCGTATATTAACATATACTTAAATAAATATCTATCATTAAATGTTTGTAAAATATTAAACAAGGTATATTTAAATATCTAACATAAGTTATTAAAATTTTGTATGTAATATGGAAATAGTTACCTTACGAACACTGCTAAAAGTTTTCAATGACTAAATTCTCCCAAGAAGGTAAGAAAATATATGTACTGCTTTCAAATCTGCAAATTATCACTACTCGGTGAAGTATCTCAGTAGGGGCGAAAAAAAAATTTTAAAACAAAAAAAAAATAATAATAATTAAATTATTAACGTAAAATAAATTTGAATCGACCACTATCGAAGACTGTTAACAAGAAAAATAAATAAATTTATTAAAAAAGATAAAGATGAATAAACACCAAATTGATGGTTAACTTTTGACTCTGGTCAAAAGAATAAAATCCGTCTCAAAATGGGATCATGATAGAAAGTAAAGGAGATAGAAAACTGAAATTTTGGTAATCGACACTATACCAAGATACTTTGTCCTAATCACCAGCAAAGCCAAAATATATGTTTCATTTTCAAAAGAAAGTATGATTTAGAAAGGAAAAGTAAAGAAACCAAATGTTACATTTGTAATATAGAAAGGTAGAGCAAACAGTTGAAAGAGGATGAAACCGAAACATATCCAGAAACATCTTCTCTAGTCCAAACCTAAGCCCTAACAGTTATGGTTTAATAAAAGCTTGAATTGGAATGGTGAACTATATGAACAGTAAACCATTATGTCCAAGTTAGCAATTATCAATAAACAAAAAAAAAAAAATTAAAATTAATAAGAAAGAAAGTAAGTTATCTATATGAAAAATTTTCGCACACAGAAGATTCAAAGGCCATCAGTATCTAGATGATATTTAAAAAAAAAATTCTAAAGTTACTATAACCGAGGCCGCCAAAAATCTCTGTAACGATTCGCTGAATTGATGGTAAAGACGATAATTCATACACAAACCAGTAAAGATATAGAATTAGCAGTAGAAGATGTGATGTGTAGCTTGGGCTGGAATATGCTACACATGTTCTAGACCCACCCACCATGCTGACCATGTTATAGGTCTGTTGTCAGCCCAAACAAACTGAAAAGAATTACCCCATACCTCCAACTTTACCTTTCGCAAAACCTACTACGATTAAAAAAAAATATATCCAAATGTTTGAAAATTTGAAATCTTATTTGAAAAAAAAAAATACATTTATAACTAAATGAACTAAATAAAAGCTAACTGCGATTAAGAAACGAAATTTTGAAATTCGTTAATTTTAAAGAACCAAATATCTACTATTTCATAAACCTATACGAAAAAGTTAGTAAAAAAAATGTATGGTATTAATACGAATGCGTGAAACGGTTCTATGCCACACAATAAGCCAGTTTAGTTGGACTGCTTTTAACTTCATTTGTGTTAACTTTGTTTCTGTGTGCCGTTTCCATGTAAGGCGCCGGTCAAGATGTATGCCGAGATATTTGACGTCTATAAGCTGAGGTATTTGTTTATTTATCCGAATATGAGGGCAAGGTTCTCTACGGAGTGTGAAAGTTATGTGAGTACATTTTTATACCCTTCACCACAGGTGGAAAGGGTATATATAAGTTTGTCATTCCGTGTGTAATTTCTACAATATTCATTTCCGACCCCATAAAGTATATATATTCTGAATCCTTATACATAGAGAAGTTGATTAAGCGAAGTCCGTCTGTCCGTCTGTCCGTCTATCCGTCTGTCCGTCTGTCCGTGTTAGTGTGGTAATGTCATTTGCCAAGGCACCAGAAGAGATACAAAAAATTTAAGCACACCAATCTGTCAGGCATAGTTTCGAAAATTTTGGTATTGCAATTCAGCAACATCGGATCATTCCTTTGGAGGCTGCGGGCCAAAAACCACGCCCACCTATATTTTTTTTCACGTTTTTTCAGTTTTTTTTTTAAATTTTTTTCAGCTTTAATGATTCTGTTTTGCCTTTTTTTCTCAAATAAATATTAGACTGCGACAGGTAGATCGCAAGGAGTGCATACAGATCTCGGGGGATCAATAACCCCCTGCGAGGGGCGATTTTTGTTTGTTTTTAGATTGGTAGGGTTTTTCTGCTTTGATTTGTATTAGTGACCTTAATAGAAAGCAATACACATAGAGGTAGCTAATGGACCCACAGGGTACCCACTGATAAATAGGAGCAGTTAAAAGGACCCCCCATGTGTCAATATGAGGAAATTTTTTTTTGTAAGGATTTTTTTTTTGCTTTAGTCTGACCATTCTAACTCAATATAGATTGGAGAAAGGTCCAAAATTTAACAAAAAAATATCAATAGAACTTTTAAAAAAAATTTTTTAAAAATTTTTTAAAAAAAATTTTAAAATTTTTTTTCAAAAATATTTACAAAAAAATTTACAAAGCATTTTCAAAAAGATATTTTACAGAAAAATATTCGAAAAAATTTTTTTTTAAAAATTTTCCAAAAAATTTTCGAATAAAATTTTACAAAAAATTTTTAAAAAAATATTTTTACAAAAAATTTTTACACACAATTTTCGAAAAATTAAAACAAAAATTTCAATATTTCTTTGAAAATCATGACTTTAACATAACATATATTTAATATTAAGAATATACATATGTATGAATGTGTGTATATAGAGTAACATATTTTTATACCCTTCACCACAGGTAGAAAGGTATATATAAGTTTGTCATTCCGTGTGTAATTTCTACAATATTCATTTCCGACCCCATAAAGTATATATATTCTGAATCCTTATACATAGAGAAGTTGATTAAGCGATGTCCGTCTGTCCGTCTATCCGTCTGTCCGTCTGTCCGTGTTAGTGTGGTAATGTCATTTGCCAAGGCACCAGAAGAGATACAAAAAATTTAAGCACACCAATCTGTCAGGCATAGTTTCGAAAATTTTGGTATTGCAATTCAGCAACATCGGATCATTCCTTTGGAGGCTGCGGGCCAAAAACCACGCCCACCTATATTTTTTTTCCACGTTTTTTCAGTTTTTTTTTAATTTTTTTCAGCTTTAATGATTCTGTTTTGCCTTTTTTTCTCAAATAAATATTAGACTGCGACAGGTAGATCGCAAGGATTGCATAAGTTAACACGATTCAAGTTGGTGACCAACCAGTCATTAATTTTTTTGTTCTTTTCCTTTTCTTCTTAATTGCAAAATTGCTTTAATATGATTTTAATAATTTTCGATAATTTTCCAACGAAATATTTTAATAAATGCAAACACCACAGGTTAGTGACCTAAAAAGGCAATTTGCTATTAATTCTTTTGTTCTTTTGTTCTTGCAAACACATCATTTTCATGCAAGCGTTTATTGACCTTTTTGTTCTTTTCTGTTTTTATTTAAATTGCGAAATTATTTTAATATTGTGCTTGCATTGATAAATGCAAACACATGCAAACGTTTGACTTGAGTTAATGAATTTCCCAATAATTTTAAGCAAGCAAAAAAACTTTGTAATAATATTAAGCTTTACTTTTTAAGAAAAGAAAAATGTTTTAATCACTCTATTTTTAGTCTTGAATAAATAAAGAGGTGCTTTTGACAAGCACACGTGCAATTCATCTTTAAAACTTGTAGTTTTTTTAAACAAGGAGCTGCTTTTGACAAGAACTCCCAAAACTGGCGCCCGAGTGAAGTTTTAAGCCATCCGAGGATATCGCGATTAAGTGTAAAGAAAGAGGCCCCTTAGTATCGCTTTCGGAAAAAAGGACGCGTAGAACGCAAGCCGCTTTGCCCGCGAATAACGACTATAAAGTCCCAAAGTTAAATTTAAGAAAAGTTAAATAAATTTACTTTTTCATGAAGTGAAAAAAATTATAAAAACATAGGAAAAAATATTTAATCTTTAATTTAAAAAAAAAAATAAATAAATAAACCCTCTCATCATAAGAAGTTATGCCTATAAAAAAGTTCGCAAAAATATTTAATCTTTAAAGTGGACTCTTGCATCAATTAGCAAAAATCAAAAAGTGACTTTTAAAACAACAAGTTTCGATTAAATAAAAACATTGGAAAAAATATTTAATCTTTAATTTTTTAAAAAAATAAATAAACTCTCTCATCATAAGAAGTTATGCCTATAAATAAGTTCGCAAAAATATTTAATCTTTAAAGTGAACTCTTGCATCAATTAGTAAAAATCAACAAGTGACTTTTAAAAACAACAAGTTTCGATTAGAAAAAATCTAAGAACTATTTAAAGTGACAACAACCGCCAACGTCTTTAAAAGGAAAATTTAAACATAATCTCCAAGCAACTAAAACCGCCAACATCCTTGGAAAATTCAGCACATCAACAAATCTAGTTCTACCCTTGAAGACCAAAATGAGACCAACATTTCTAATATTACTGTAAGTTATTTAAATATGTTAAAAGTAGAAGAAATTAAACCATCCTATTGGTATAAATAATAAATCCTGTTAATAAAGATAATTTAAATGAAGGTTTTTTTTGATTGTTAATTTTTCAAATTTATGTTTCAATTAAATTATAAGCAAAAATTCAGTTAATTACCACTTTTATTTTCTTAAAAAAAAAACTGAATAATAAATAAAACAAAAATAAATTATAAATTTTTCCTTTTTTGAGACGATTTATTTTTCCTTTTGCAAAAACTTAAATAAAGCTCGAAATGTCGAATCCTAATAATTTAGTACGACCACCCATCCTAAATGCACCACCTCCAAATCCCAATCTCCCTAATTTACCTCGTGAAGAAGCGCGCGGACAACTCAATCTAGCAGACCTTCGGACAATTATTTTAGAAATAGTGAATAACCAGGTACCTAGAATATTACCGGCAGCACAAAATCCGAACGTTATCCACGCTAACGCGGTAGACCAAATTATAGACGAACAACATCTGGGCAATCTGGGTGATTTAGACAAAATCCCAGATGTCATCAAATGTCTCAGGGAATTTTCGGGAAAACCAGGGGAGTTTAACTCCTGGAGGAAAAGTGTGGAAAGAATATTGAAAATTTATGAGAATTTTAAAGGGACACCGAAGTATTATGGAATCCTTAATATTATTAGGAACAAGATTGTAGGGAACGCAGATATTGCGTTAGAATCCTACAATACGCCCTTAGACTGGAAAGCAATCTCCAAATGCCTGACCCTACACTACGCGGACAAGAGAGACGTATCGACTCTCGAATACCAAATGACGGGACTCATACAAGGAAATTCGACAGTACAAGAATTCTACCAGGCCGTGTACTCGCATCTGTCACTCATTTTAAATAAGCTAGGCGGTCTAGATGTAGGAGGCGAAGCTCTTAACTTATTAACACAAGCATACCGAGGTAAGGCACTCGACACCTTCGTTAGAGGCCTTAATGGCGATCTGCCAAGGCTGTTAGGCATGAGGGAGGCAGCTGATCTGCCCCAAGCCCTTCACCTATGCCTCAAACTAGAAAACCAAAAATTTCGTACCAACCACGCACAAAATTTCAATAGTCAGCCCACAAGGAAAAATTACCAATATGCACCACCTCCCTTATTCCAAAAAAATAATACACAGAAGAACAGACAACCATTTTACCCACAAATAGCTTACATCCCACGCCCCCAGAACCCGTTCACCGCAAGGCCAAGTAATAACGGAGTGGAACAAAATCCCAATTATCAACACAGACAGCCACCACCGCGCCCAACAGCACCAAAACCACCAGAGCCAATGGATGTTGACAGAAGCATTCGTTCACAACAGGTAAATTATGCTAATAGGCCACCACAACATCAGTTTTTAGGCAAGAGGCCGATGAACCCACCCAACGCACTTACCACATTGATACCGAAAACGCGCATGGAATTGACTACGACAACGTAGTCGATGAAGATGAGGCTTATCATCAGACGCTAGAAGGATATTACGATACCACTGGTTCGAGTAAAAACTACATCCAGCCTAATCTTGTAAAGAAGGTAATACCTAACAGTTCTCCTTTCTATGCAAAGTCTGTAGCAGGGAATATTCAAATAAATTCACATACATACCTTAGTCTTTTTGGCCAAAATGACAAACTTAAATTCTACCTAATGCCCACTCTTAAATCATTTCACGGAATTTTGGGTAACGTCAGTTTAAAAACATTAGACGCGATCATTTACACAAGCAAAAATTGTATGATTATTCGTCAAAAAACAAAAATACACATTAAACAACTCGTTTGTCAAAGCGTAAATTCAATAAAACTGCAAGACGAACAAATTAACAATGAACAGAAGGAAACCATAGAAACCTTAGTTGGCAAATTTCCCAAACTTTTCTCAGAGCCAGATGAAAAACTAACCTATACCACGAAGGTAACAGGAGAAATTCGTACCTCAACAAATTCCCCGGTCTATACAAAATTTTACCCTTATCCGGCTTCATTGAAGCATGAAGTCGAGAGTCAAGTGGAACAATTGTTAAAAGATGGAATCATACGACCGTCGAGATCACCGTACAATTCCCCGGTATGGATCGTCGACAAAAAGCCGGACTCTTAAGGAAACAAACAGTTTCGAATGGTAATAGACTACAGGAAACTGAATTCTGTTACAATCTCAGACAGGTACCCCATCCCGGAAATATCAGATGTCCTGGCAAAATTAGGGAACAGTAAGTACTTCTCGGTTTTAGACCTTAAAAGCGGATTCCACCAAATCCCGCTTAAGGATACGGACATAGAAAAGACGGCATTTTCCATAAACAACGGTAAATACGAGTTTACTCGCTTACCGTTCGGTCTAAAAAATGCACCGTCAATTTTTCAGCGCGCGCTTGACGACATCCTTCGTGATTTCATAGGTAGGACATGCTACGTGTACATCGATGACATAGTCATCTACAGCAAATCCAAGGAAGATCATATTAGAGATATCGAAAATGTATTTAAGACCTTAGAAGATGCCAACATGAAAGTCCAATTGGACAAGTGCAACTTTTTTAAACAGGAAGTGGAGTTCTTGGGATTTATAATTTCCCAGGCAGGTATCAAGACTAATCCGAAAAAAGTTGAGGCGATAGCAAATTTCCCTCAGCCCCGAACACTTAAGGAGCTGCGGTCCTTCCTAGGCTTATCCGGTTATTATCGCCGCTTTATAAGAGACTATGCCAAATTGGCAAAACCTCTTACCTCTTTACTGAGAGGAGAAGATGGCCATGTATCCAAAAGACAATCTTCAAAAGTTACAATAGAATTCAACGAAGAGGCAAGGGAGGCCTTTACTAAGATAAAAAACTCCTTAGTATCAAGTGACTTATTGTTATCCTACCCAAATTATGAGGAATATTTTGAGCTGACAACTGATGCATCAGAGTTTGCCCTTGGTGCAGTCCTCTCGCAAAGGGACAAACCAATCACTTTCATTTCTAGGACATTAAATAAGGCGGAGGAGCATTATGCAGCGAACGAAAAGGAAATGCTCGCTATTATCTGGGCCCTTAACTCTCTCCGAAATTTCCTATATGGTGCAGCAAAAGTGAAAATTTTCACTGACCATCAGCCTCTCACCTATGCAATGAGCAACAGGAATAATAACAGCAAAATGAAGCGATGGAAAGCTATTTTGGAGGAATACGACTACGAATTACTCTACAAACCAGGGAAGAGTAATGTAGTGGCTGATGCCCTTTCAAGATTGCCAGCAAAATCGCCAATCAATTCAATATCCGAAATGACACACAGCGATGATAGCTCTTCACACAACCTCATTTATAGTGTCGAAACACCAATAAATGTATTTAAAAACCAAATCATTTTTGACCCAACCTTAGCATCCCCATATAAATTCGAAATCGTGTTTCCGACCATGCACAGACACTCAATAGCAGATATAGAATATACCCCAAATAAATTAGTTTCATTACTCAAAAAATACCTTAACCCCTCAGTAATAAATGCCATCAAGGCTTCGGAGGCATTAATGGGAAAAATCCAGGAAATTTACCCACACCACTTTGCAAAATATCGTATTAGATTCACAAGCCTCCAAGTGGAGGACATTAAAAACGAACCCCAACAAGATGAGATAATTATTAGCACACATAGAAGAGCCCACAGAAATGGTAAAGAAAATAGGGCACAGATTCTAGAAAAATTCTATTTCCCCGGTATGAACCACAAGATCAACAGAATAGTTAAACAATGCACGGTGTGTACGGAAAATAAGTATGACAGGCACCCACCGAAACCCGAACTGAAAGAAACCCCAATATTAACATATCCCGGAGAAATCCTTCATATCGCTATCTACAGCACCGAAAAACAGCTGGTCCTTACAGCAATAGATAAATTTTCGAAATATGCCCAGGGTAAGCTCATTAAATCAAGAGCTATTGAGGACATAAGAGAGCCTTTAAGAAAACTTCTCTTCTTATATGGCGTTCCAAAAATGGTAGTATTTGACAACGAAAAATCCCTCAATTCGGAGACAATAACATTCATGTTGCAAGACCAACTAGGAATAAAAATCTATAGAGCCCCACCATACATGAGTGCAGTAAACGGTCAGGTCGAACGTTTTCACTCTACCTTAACAGAAATCATGCGCTGTCTGAAAAGCCAACGCACAAACACCACGTTTATAGAACTCTTGGACAGGGCAATTTACGAATACAACTATACAATTCACAGTACGACAGGAAAGAGACCACTTGAAATATTTTTCGGGCGAAAAACTAAAATAGACCCCGAAATGTACGAAAAAGCCAAACAAGACAACGTACAAAGACTAAGGGACAAACAGGCAATCGATCTAAAAAACCACAACAAAAATCGCGAACCAATTAGGCAATATAAGGCAGGAGACTTCATTTACGTAAGAATTAATAGGCGTTTGGGAACGAAACTATCACCAAGATTTAGGAAAGAAATTGTCAAGGAAAATGGGTCTACTACAATCACTACAGAATCAGGAAAAGTTGTCCACAAGAGCAACATAAAAAACTAACCGTATCCTATTCTCTCTCTTCTTACAGAATCCTCTTAACCCTTCATTCCTTCTCTGCCAACGAGCTGCAAATTTTTAATTACACCTTATGTCATCTCGTGACAATTAATAACGGACCTGGAAAAGTTCAGAACGGTACTTTTAAAATGATACACACCATAGAATTGGACAAATACAAAAGTTTCATAGACGACGTGCAATCACAGATCAGACGTACTATGCCTAAGTCAAACCCTTTCTTCCCACTCCTCAACCACGAGTTATCCCACATTTATGATATTCTCGAGCTCATAGAACCCAAGGAGCAACTTAGAATTAAGAGATCTATTAACATAATAGGAACCGCTTGGAAATATATCGCCGGATCCCCGGATCACGACGATTTTGAGTTAGTAACAGGATTATTAAATAAAACTATAGAAAATAATAATCAACAAGTAACTATAAATGAAATTTTTACCGAAAGATTGCAAAATCTCACACAAATAACAAATCAAATAAATAATGTGATTAAAAAAGACAGTAATTTTTGTAAATGAAGCTGCAATCAGCATGCAAATAAAGTTAAGATTTATGAAAGAGGAATTAACCAATATAAAATATGCCATACAATGGGCAAAACAAAATATTATAAATTCAGCCCTTTTAAATAAAGAAGAAATAAAAATAGCATTGAATAAATTAGCAGAAGATAAACTTCTGTTTTCATCCATAGAAAAAGCACTTGAATTCTCAAGCATTAAAGTCCTGTACAATCAAGGAAAACTCCTCTATAGTATTGTAATCCCTCTCACTAGTAATGAAGATTATGTCAATATTATTATTAAACCGGTAAAAAGAATTGAAAGAATTGTAAACATTAAATTTAAGGAATTAATGAAAAATAATCATAAGATATTTGGTATTTCAGATGAATGTTCTAAAGTAAATAATATCAAAATTTGTAAAATCAACCAACTGGTCGACATATCCAATGATACTTGCATCCCACCACTGCTTAGTGGAACGAATTCGTCTTGCCCAATTTCCCACGGGTATCATGTACCGCATGTGGAGATAATTTCTCCTGGTGTAATCTTACTTAATGATTTTCACTTCAAAATTAATAATGAAACAATTAACGGAACATATTTGATTAAATTCCATAACCTAACGCTCAACATAAATGACAAATTGTACAGAAACTTGGAAGCTCCCCTTCTGGAAGTTTCGCCGCCGTTAATCCAACAGACACCAGTCGAAGATGAATTCGTAAACCTGTTATCTTTGGAAATGCTTAACCACTTGCATATTAATAACACTAAAAGTATACATGAACTTAAGTCAGACTCTGCAATCACAAAATATACTACATGCTCTTTATTCACCCTATTGCTCATATGCCTGGCGCTAATGAAATTTTTTGCAAAAAAAAGGGAAAAATTAGTCGTTCATACAGTAACCCCGAGCATAATGGCAACACAAGAAGCGATTGCCCAATACAAGTGGCAAGCACTCGCGCAATTCATCTTTAAAACTTGTAGTTTTTTTTAAACAAGGAGCTGCTTTTGACAAGCACTCCCAAAACTCATACAGATCTCAGGGGATCAATATGAGGAAATTTTTTTTTGTAAGGATTTTTTTTTGCTTTAGTCTGACCATTCTAACTCAATATAGATTGGAGAAAGGTCCAAAATTTAACAAAAAAATTTCAATCGAATTTTTAAAAAAAAATTTTTTTAAAAATTTTTAAAAAAAAATTTAAAAATTTTTTTTCAAAAATATTTACAAAAAAATTTACAAAGCATTTTCAAAAAGATATTTTACAGAAAAATATTCGAAAAAAAATTTTTTTTAAAAATTTTCGAATAAAATTTTACAAAAAATTTTTAAAAAAATATTTTTACAAAAAATTTTTACACACACTTTTCGAAAAATTAAAACAAAAATTTCAATATTTCTTTGAAAATCATGACTGTAACATAACATATATTTAATATTAAGAATATACATATGTATGAATGTGTGTATATAGAGTAACATATTTTTATACCCTTCACCACAGGTGGAAAGGGTATATATAAGTTTGTCATTCCGTGTGTAATTTCTACAATATTCATTTCCGACCCCATAAAGTATATATATTCTGAATCCTTATACATAGAGAAGTTGATTAAGCGATGTCCGTCTGTCCGTCTATCCGTCCGTCTAATAAATATTAGACTGCGACAGGTAGATCGCAATGAGTGCATACAGATCTCAGGGGATCAATAACCCCCTGCGAGGGGCGATTTTTGTTTGTTTTTAGATTGGTAGGGTTTTTCTGCTTTGATTTGTATTAGTGACCTTAATAGAAAGCAATACACATAGAGGTAGCCAATGGACCCACAGGGTACCCACTGATAAATAGGAGCAGTTAAAAGGACCCCCCATGTGTCAATATGAGGAAATTTTTTTTTGTAAGGATTTTTTTTTGCTTTAGTCTGACCATTCTAACTCAATATAGATTGGAGAAAGGTCCAAAATTTAACAAAAAAATTTCAATCGAATTTTTAAAAAAAAATTTTTTTAAAAATTTTTAAAAAAAAATTTTAAAATTTTTTTTCAAAAATATTTACAATAAAATTTACAAAGCATTTTCAAAAAGATATTTTACAGAAAAATATTCGAAAAAATTTTTTTTTAAAAATTTTCCAAAAAATTTTCGAATAAAATTTTTAAAAAAATATTTTTACAAAAAATTTTTACACACAATTTTCGAAAAATTAAAACAAAAATTTCAATATTTCTTTGAAAATCATGACTGTAACATAACATATATTTAACATTAAGAATTTACATATGTATGAATGTGTGTATATAGAGTAACATATTTTTATACCCTTCACCACAGGTGGAAAGGGTATATATAAGTTTGTCATTCCGTGTGTAATTTCTACAATATTCATTTCCGACCTCATAAAGTATATATATTCTGAATCCTTATACATAGAGAAGTTGATTAAGCGATGTCCGTCTGTCCGTCTGTCCGTGTTAGTGTGGTAATGTCATTTGCGAAGGCACCAGAAGAGATACAAAAAATTTAAGCACACCAATCTGTCAGGCATAGTTTCGAAAATTTTGGTATTGCAATTCAGCAACATCGGATCATTCCTTTGGAGGCTGCGCGCCAAAAACCACGCCCACCTATATTTTTTTCACGTTTTTTGAGTTTTTTTTTTAATTTTTTTCAGCTTTAATGATTCTGTTTTGCCTTTTTTCTCAAATAAATATTAGACTGCGACAGGTAGATCGCAAGGAGTACTTACAGATCTCGGGGTATCAATAACCCCCTGCGAGGGGCGATTTTTGTTTGTTTTTAGATTGGTAGGGTTTTTCTGCTTTGATTTGTATTAGTGACCTTAATAGAAAGCAATACACATAGAGGTAGCCAATGGACCCACAGGGTACCCACTGCTAAATAGGAGCAGTTAAAAGGACCCCCCATGTGTCAATATGAGGAAATTTTTTTTTGTAAGGATTTTTTTTTGCTTTAGTCTGACCAAAAAAAAAATTTTTTAAAAAAAATTTTAAAATTTTTTTTCAAAAATATTTACAAAAAAATTTACAAAGCATTTTCAAAAAGATATTTTACAGAAAAATATTCGAAAAATTTTTTTTTTTTAAATTTTCCAAAAAATTTGCGAATAAAATTTTACAAAAAATTTTTAAAAAAATATTTTTACAAAAAATTTTTACACACAATTTTCGAAAAATTAAAACAAAAATTTCAATATTTCTTTGAAAATCATGACTTTAACATAACATATATTTAATATTAAGAATATACATATGTATGAATGTGTGTATATAGAGTAACATATTTTTTTAAATGTGTTTGATTTTTTAATATATGATATCTCTGTTTTAAAACCTAGGTGCATTAAACACATAGACATCATCAGAATACCGACTACAAACTGTCAATAATGAAACGTTGTGGCTGTCGTCAACTTAGGCTAATTTCTATTTTATTCAACAAAAGAAAATGTCACAAAATTGTAAATTGCAAATTCATATATAAACAAAAAGTTTTGGAGGAAATATTTATAATTTTTTGAAAAAGTTATTTAATTTTATAAAATCAAAGTAAGTATTTCTACAACAATGTCAGAGTTTACGACGTGGCTGTCGTCTTCAATATCATTAAGTAGCTGACAACACGGCGACAATTGTAGCAAACGGAATTTGTTTTCATTTGTTTTCTATTTATTTAACTTATGAATAATGATTTTTTCTCATACGAATTTATTTATGTAAAGAGTCAACAATATGGATAATGCTGTACATGTCTGTATAAATAAAATCACCGTGGTGAAGGGTATAGAAGATTCGGCACGGCCGAATATAGCACTTTTACTTGTTTTTCATTCATTTTTATTTTCCATTTCTTTGTTAATTCCAAAATATTAACGAAATCCATGCTGAGCAAAATACAATCAGTGTTGGTATCGGACAATGTTTAAATTGTACCGCCACAATGATAAAATTATACCAAATCAGCATCAATTGTACCAAAATTTTACATTTAGTGAAAAAAAGCACAACATTAAAATAGAACAAATCAAAACTTTTATACTAGGGTATTTTAAAGTAATGCTATTTAACCTTGATTCCTTGAATTTCTCTTTTAGTGTTGCTTATTTACTAGGGTATCACTTGATCAATTATCGTTTGATTAATTGTAGAATTGTAAGCTGATTAATTATTCGAGTAATTAATCAGCTTACAATTAATATGTAATCTCTGGAGTTCCACAAGGCTCAGTTTTCGGACCCTTGCTTTTTAGCATTTATATAAATGACATATTTAGTGTAATCAATTTTGTTAATGTTCATGCATATGCTGATGATGTACAATTGTACATATCTAGCCGTATTGGTCTTGTTGACGATATGTGTTACAAACTTGATGAGGACCTAAAGGCTGTCTGCACATGGGCTAAGGCAAACGGGCTTATGCTCAATCCCGCTAAATCGGTATTATTAGCAGGAACAACCCCATTGGCAGGAACAAACTCCATTTGCCTTTAACTGTTAGGTTGGGTGACACCAGGCTTGTTTATGTTGCATAGGTTAAATATTTAGGTTTTCATATCAACTCATCCTTATCATGTAATGACCAAATTAATAATATAGTAAGCAGTATGTACCTAACATTGCGTAATTTACGATTAACCTCAATTTATACGCCTTCTAAAGTCAAGAAACGTCTTGTTATACAGATACTTCTACCTCTTATAACTAGTTTTGAGGAGGTGTACAGCAAATTGGACTCGTCCTCACTGCATAAGTTGCAAGTCTCATTTAACAATGCTACACGATATGTGTATGGCATACAGAGATACAGTAGTATTTCATCCTGGAGAAGTATGATTTTTGGTTGCGACATATTGGACTACCTCAGCATGCGCAATCTTCTATTTTTGCACAAATTAATACATACCCATCGCCGGCGTATTTGTACAACAAAATTTCATTTGGAAGGTCATCCAGAGGTGTTACGTTAGTAATACCTAGATACAACTACTTCAACACTAGCAGAATTTTCTTCGTCAATGCCATAAAACTATGGAATTCATTATTTTCAAATATTAAAAGGAACTTACGAAATATGTTACGCAAAATAACTAGCCTTATACTTTATCTTTCTTTATTTTTTCTACTTTTAATTTCATTGACTGAATACCTGTATTTTATTATATTTTTAATTTAATCATCATAAAATTGTTTTTATTAATTGTAAATTTAAATATTTATTATTGTTGTTGTTATAATTATTATTGTTATTATTATAATTATTAGTTTTTCCCATTACTAGTTCTAAAATCTAAATAACTAAATACTTAAATAAAATATATCAGCAAAAAGTTCTTGCAAACTAAATTACCTATCAATGGTTATCAAAGTAAATAATAAAAATCCTGAACATTTTTTTTCATAATTTATTTTTTGTATCTTCAATATTTTTGAACTAACAATAATTACTCGTATCTTAAATTTAAAATACAGCAAGTGCTAGACAAAAATAATCTTTGTTTCACGGATTTTGCAATCAATTGCGGGTCATCCCTCTAATGTACGGCCAAGAAAAGCAGTATCTCTTCTTTTTAATCGAATGTAACCAGGTTCATTCAGCATGTTACGGGCCAAAGGGTTTGGATGAGATTCAAGCCTCTTTAGATATGTGACTGCATGTTTCGCTATTTCTGCTTTAACTGATGGCATGTTTAGGTCTTTGTGGATGTTCGAATTTTTTATATACCAGGGAGCAGATGTAATCATACGTAGTATATTATTTTGGCGCCTTTGAATTTTTTCTACATTGCTAGCTGAGGCAGTGCCCCATAGCTAAATCCCATAACACCAAATTGGTTTGAGGATCGACTTGTACAGTAGAAGTTTACAATCTAAGCTCAGGGTGGAGTTTCTGCCAATAAGCCAATTTAGTTGTATTGCTTTTAGTTTCATTTGTGTTAACTTGAAATCAATGTGGCTTTTCCAAGTAAGGCGACGGTCAAGATGTATACCCAGGTATTTAACGTCTGAAAGCTGTGGTATCATATGGTTATTTATGCGAATAGGAGGGCATGAGTCCCTACGCAGTGTGAAAGTTATGTGAGTACATTTTTGTTCATTCACTTTTATTCTCCATTTTTCTAGCCATTTTTCCAAATTGAGTATGTGGTTTTGTAAAAGTTTTGATGCTTCTTGGGCACTTTCATGAATACTTAAAAAAGCTGTGTCATCTGCAAAAGTTGATGTGTGCACTAGGGTGCTTATTGGCATATCTGATGTGTACAGTAAATATAAAATTGGTCCCAAAATACTACCTTGGGGAACTCCGGCTTCAATGAGCTGTGGCGAGCTTAAAAAGTCACCTTCTTTTAGTAAAAACTTGCGATTCGTTAAATAATCTTTTAAGAGCTTATACAAGTTTTCGGGCAAGTTCAGCTTTAGCTTAAATATTAGGCCTTCGTGCCAAACCTTATCAAATGCTTGAGAAACGTCGATAAAAAGCGCAGAACAGTATTTTTTTTTTTTTTCAAAGGTCGTTTTAATTACATTTACTAATCTGTGTGTTTGTTGGATCGTACTATGTTGTTTTCTGACGCCGAATTGATGGTTCGGAATACATCCTTTCGCGCTAAGAATTGGATTCAGCTTAGTTATTAATATTCTCTCAAACAACTTTGACATGTTTGTAAAAGGCTTATAGGTCTGTATGATTCTACTTTTGTGTGGTCTTTTCCTGGTTTAGGAATCATAGTAATCAAAGAAACTTTCCACTCTGTGGGAAAGTACTCAAGACGTAAGATGGCATTAAAAACAAACAGAATAATTCTGCGACCTATAAGGGGCAACTCAACTAACATCTTGTTACTTGTTTTATCAACCTCAGGGGCTTTTTTGGTGTTTAAATCCGCTATTGCCCTTTCAATATCGCTAAATTCAAATCTTATGTGTACTTCGGCACTAGTCTCTACTGGTGGCAACTCAACTATATCAGTACACATATTTGGAGTGATAACCTTTTTCAAATGATCAACAAATAAATTACCTTGCCCAGTCTCCACAAGAAGTTCGCAAGGGGGGCTTACGTATGACTGGCCTTTTAAGGTTTCTACATGCACACCATAATGAATAATCTGATTGTGCAGTTGCGTCGAGGTCTTCCAAGTAATTTTTCAGAGATGCTGCTCTTCGAGATTCTAGCAGCTGTCTTAGTTGAGGAGATCTGTGTGCTTGCCACTCTTTTCTAATTTTCCTTTTTTCAGCCAAGAGCCGCTCGACATCTACAAAGTAAATTTGATTGTATCTAACTGATTGTCGGGTTACTGTTGCATGTTGGGCAGCTGATTTGAGGATTTGATCAAAATTGATAAGACTTTGTTCCACGTCTTCTGGTTTTCTCAGCGGTATATTTTCCGAACAGTGAGTACTGAGATACTTTCTATATTTCAACCAATTAATGCTTGTGCTAGTTGTTGGTGACACAATATTTTGCTGGTTCTATATATAGACTATTGTGAGTGAATGATCTGAGGATAATTCGAGTGACGCTTCAACCTTAATCATTTCTCTCGAAATACCTTTAGTCACGCCAAAATCAATTACATCAGGTATTTTTTGTCGATCCGTAGGCCAATAGGTGGGTTGTCCGCTTGATATCACATTCAGACGCATTTTTGAAATAGTGCCAAATAAAACACGACCTTTTGGAGTAATAAGTCTTGATCCCCAAAACGTATGTTTAGCGTTGTAGTCGCCTGATGCTATGAAACAGGGACCTAGTGATTTGTAGAAGTCGCTATATTGACTCTCTGATATATGAAATCTAGGAGGTGAATAAATCGAAGAAATAACAAAGTTTTGATGATATTCTTCAATACAGATGTTTGTTGCTTGAAGATAGTCCTCACAAAAATTACACAGTAAATGATGTTTAATTCGAGCCTTTATTAGAATTGCTGAACCACCACATGCTCTGCCACAGGGGTCTTTAGTGTCATATAATATATAGCCATTGATTTTAAAAAAGCTATTTGTTGTTAAATGAGTCTCTGAAACCATCATGACATCAATTTGTTGGTTCTTCAAGAAGTACTCGAGTTCATTTTTGTGTTGGCGTAAGCCGTTTGCGTTCCAGAAACATATTTTTAAACAGTTCATGGTTTGTTAAGTACCGCCTGCAACATCATAGATTGCATGCGAACCATTTCTTGCATCATGCTGCTCATAGAGCTCATAAAACTCTTTATCGAATGCACTAATGTCTCGATACTTGCTTCGAGACGATTGTAGTTACCAGATGGTGTTTGTTCTTTAGCTTCTGGATGCATATTTGGGGTAGAATTGGTTATAGCTGTCGCTTTGTGTGCTGAAACATGATTTGATTTTAACATATCCGCGTATGAAACATGTTTGGTTGTGGGTTGAGCTAACTGAGGGTAAAGAGCATTTGCTTGGTATTGTGGCTGCCTAGCAGGAGTATTTAATTTCTGAGTTGACTTCCTTACCATAGAAAAAACTGGACAGCCTCTGTAGTCAGCGGTGTGATTTCCACCGCAATTGCTACATTTTTTAACCTTCGAGTCATCCTTTGGTTTGTCGCATTGGGCGGAACAATGAAGCTCTCCACACACAACGCAAACCGGAGACAACTTGCAGTACGCCCTTGTATGGCCATATTCTTGGCAATTCAAACACTGGACGAGTCCTGACCGCTTATGTGGTTCCTCTACACTTATCCTGCGGTGTAACAGATATTTTAGATTGTAAATGGGATGCGTTTCGTTCTTGTTCAATCTAATATCCCCAGGTTCCAGTTCAACGCGAAATAGAGGTTGAGGGACACGCTCACGATTTCTGAGATTGTCAACGCTTTTAACCTTAAATACAGCTTTTTGGAGGCCAGCTTTTATTTCCACTGGATTAACATATGAGTCTACACCTTTGATGACTACCTGTAGGCCTTTGATACTCTTCAGCTGGTAGGTATAAAAGTTATTTTTGCAGCTTTCAAACTCCTTTACTATAAATTGAATTTTAGTTTCATCAATGTTACCACGCTTGATAGGAAATACATAGAATGAGTTTTCCCCGATAACTGAGATTAACCTAGTTATTAATTCATTTGAATTTTTTTCCCTTAAAAAAATTGGTGGTGGTTTAAACGACTTGGGTGCCGTTTTTGTTTTACTTGCTTCGTTATCTAAAATAGCAAAACGATTATGGGAATTTATTCCGTTACAGTCCTTGTCTTTTTGTACTTTAGCCATTGGTGCAATCAGCGAAGATTTAGGGCTTCGACCTCTTTTCTACACTATCCATATTTTTTTTTGGCAACACTGTGTTCAGAAGGCGATTTGTTTGTAGTTATTTTATTGTCATCGCTTAGTAAAAGCGACGAACAAGATTGGGCACGAATAACTGGCGTTGCATTTAAACACAAATTGTTTTCAGTTTTTTTGTTTTTATTTAATACAATATTGTCCACATTTTTATTGCTTAAATTAAAGAGGCTCATTAGCCTTTATTGTTTTTGTTTTATTTTAAAAGTAGCAAATTCAATATGCCGTTGTAAAAAATAAAGAAAAGGAAAAAGAAAAAAAAAATATTTTACAAACAACTTTGTTGTTGTATTAAAACAGGTTTGTTAGTTTGTTTGTTTTTGTTTTAAATTATTCACACAATGTATAATTTGTTTTTTGTTAATGCGAGCTTAAAAAAATCGCGTCCGCACTTGTCAACGCCAAAAACAGAATGAGTCTTTGTTTTAAGTAATTTATTTATTATATTAATTAATTTATGTAGGTAGCGAAGCAACTAAATTGATCCAAAATTTGACATGAACATAGCAGAGGAGTATTTGAGCTTAAGTTTTGAAACTTGATACAATACACTTTCCAGGGGTGGCGCTATGTGGTTCCAAAGTTAGGTAATTCGCACCTGCAAATTCTTTTAAAGCTTGCCATAAATTCTTCTTCTTTTATTTTTGCCAATCTAGCCGGACATTAGGCCAAAAATTAATTTTGAGAAATGTAAAAATTTAAGTACGCAGCTCGACAGACAAAAAAATTCTGCATCGTATAGTGAATTTTCAAGGCTTTTGCTTGAGATTTGTCGTTTTGGGACACTGTTAAAATCAGGAAAGTTGAGTAAATCGCATACGTTTTTATTGACTTTAAACAATTTTGAGAGGTGTACAATATATTTTTTGCTGGCTAAACGAATAAAGATTTTGTATTGTTAATTTTTAGAAAAACTTGTTTTTTAATTTTTAATAATAAAAATTTCTTCAAAATTAAAATTTTTTGTAAAAAAAAAAATTGAAAAGCTTTTTAAGACTTATCTCCATCGCGATCCTAAAAATGTTATATATCACTACAAAATTTACGATCTCTACTTTTAAACTGTAAAAAACCTTTGCACGTTTTTGCGCCATTTTTTTGCGATTTTTTGAAAATTTTACCTTTTTATGTTTTTTCTTATCTTGGATAGGTGAATACGAGTAAGAAACCCTTGTATATTCATAAAATGTTTTGGTTTTTAATAACTGAAGGTAGATGTTTTTTATTTAAATCATTACATCTAACACTGTTATTACCTGTAAAAAAGCAATTTAAATATCAAACGAGATATAGACGTAAATGCCCTTTCTTTCGGACTATCTACATGCAGAATTCGCCTATTTGAGAGCATATTATACCTGGCATATAAACTGGAAGTGAAAAAATGGCAAATAAAATCTGATGCGGACAAAGCCATTGTTAACGCGAGGAAAAAAATATCCGCGAAAAATTTAGAAGTGAATAAGGGCTAATAGTGGGTGTACCGAAAGCTGGATTTGGAAACACCAACGATGGTAACACTAGCCGAAGATTTTTTCCAAACCTGAATTAGCTGCAGAAATAACTGGAATTGAGTTTGATTCCATATACCGAATCAAGGTTATTATAGAAGTAATATAAAGTGGTCACAAAATCCAAATGCACGTGTTTGCCGATTATTGCTTAGATACTGCAAAACTTTACTTTTCTCTATATGAGTGGCATCCTATGACACCTACAATGCACAAGATTTTAATACATGGTGCAACTGCTCAGCGACTTCTTCTGATAAGAGTCCATTATCAGAAGAAGTCGCTGAGCCACGAAATAAACATTTCCGGCTGAGGCACGAAACAAACAGTTCCGGCTTTACATGCAGAATTTTGCTAGAGAGTTTTCAAGGGTTCAGTGTAACATAGAAATTATTCACAGGATTTGCTAGTCTACTAGACCCACTCTAAAAATTCATGTTCACTTTCAGTTTCATTGCTCTGTTCCGTTAATTTAATATTATGTAGCACAGCGCATGTATTTACTACTTTTCCAGCGAATACGGGATCGTACATAAGTGTTCTTTGCTGCAATAGGCATCTCCAAGTGCCTTTGAGTACACCAAACTGTCTTTTAACTGGATTGCGAGCTTTACACAACGCCTCATTATAGCGATATTGAGGACTTCCTGCTGGATGGTTTGATAGAGGAGTCATCAGCCACGGCTCTAATGGGTATCCAGAATCACCTGCAGATATAGTTTTTATAAATTTTAAAAGCTATATGTTTCTAGTAATTATTATGAATTAGAAACAAACTTACCAATTAAAAACGTATTATGGTTTCCACATTCGAAATTTCGCTGCATAGCTCTTTACACTGCAGAGGATCCAAAATTTGACATGAACATAGCAGAGGAGTATTTGAGCTTAAGTTTTGAAACTTGATACAATACACTTTCCAGGGGTGGCGCTATGTGGTTCCAAAGTTAGGTACTTCGCACCTGCAAATTCTTTTACAGCTTGCCATAAATTCTTCTTCTTTTATTTTTGCCAATCTAGCCGGACATTAGGCCAAAAATTAATTTTGAGAAATGTAAAAATGACAAAAAAATTCTGCACCGTATAGTGAATTTTCAAGGCTTTTGCTTGAGATTTGTCGTTTTGGGACACTGTTAAAATCAGGAAAGTTGAGTAAATCGCATACGTTTTTATTGACTTTAAACAATTTTGATAGGTGTACAATATATTTTTTGCTGGCTAAACGAATAAAGATTTTGTATTGTTAATTTTTAGAAAAACTTGCTTTTAATTTTTAATAATAAAAATTTCTTCAAAATTAAAATTTTTTGTCAAAAAAAAAAATTGAAAAGCTTTTTAAGACTTATCTCCATCGCGATCCTAAAAATGTTATATATCACTACAAAATTTACGATCTCTACTTTTAAACTGTAAAAAACCTTTGCACGTTTTTGCGCCATTTTTTTGCGTTTTTTTGAAAATTTTACCTTTTTATGTTTTTTCTTATCTTGGATAGGTGAATACGAGTAAGAAACCCTTGTATATTCATAAAATGTTTTGGTTTTTAATAACTGAAGGTAGATGTTTTTTATTTAAATCATTACATCTAACACTGTTATTACCTGTAAAAAAGCAATTTAAATATCAAACGAGATATAGACGTAAATGCCCTTTCTTTCGGACTATCTACATGCAGAATTCGCCTATTTGAGAGCATATTATACCTGGCATATAAACTGGAAGTGAAAAAATGGCAAATAAAATCTGATGCGGACAAAGCCATTGTTAACGCGAGGTAAAAAATATCCGAGAAAAATTTAGAAGTGAATAAGGGCTAATAGTGGGTGTACCGAAAGCTGGATTTGGAAACACCAACGATGGTAACACTAGCCGAAGATTTTTTCCAATCCTGAATTAGCTGCAGAAATAACTGGAATTGAGTTTGATTCCATATACCGAATCAAGGTTATTATAGAAGTAATATAAAGTGGTCACAAAATCCAAATGCACGTGTTTGCCGATTATTGCTTAGATACTGCAAAACTTTACTTTTCTCTATATGAGTGGCATCCTATGACACCTACAATGCACAAGATTTTAATACATGGTGCAACTGCTCAGCGACTTCTTCTGATAAGAGTCCATTATCAGAAGAAGTCGCTGAGCCACGAAACAAACATTTCCGGCTGAGGCACGAAACAAACAGTTCCGGCTTTACATGCAGAATATTGCTAGAGAGTTTTCAAGGGTTCAGTGTAACATAGAAATTATTCACAGGATTTGCTAGTCTACTAGACCCACTCTAAAAATTCATGTTCACTTTCAGTTTCATTGCTCTGTTCCGTTAATTTAATATTATGTAGCACAGCGCATGTATTTACTATTTTTCCAGCGAATACGGGATCGTACATAAGTGTTCTTTGCTGCGATAGGCATCTCCAAGTGCCTTTGAGTACACCAAACTGTCTTTTAACTGGATTGCGAGCTATACACAACGCCTCATTATAGCGATATTGAGGACTTCCTGCTGGATGGTTTGATAGAGGAGTCATCAGCCACGGCTCTAATGGGTATCCAGAACCACCTGCAGATATAGTTTTTATAAATTTTAAAAGCTATATGTTTCTAGGAATTATTATGAATTAGAAACAAACTTACCAATTAAAAACGTATTATGATTTCCACATTCGAAATTTCGCTCCATAGCTCTTTACACTGCAGAGGAGCTCAAAATATACGAATCGTGCCTTGCTCCTGGAAATTTTGCGTTGACATTTAAAATTTATAGTTGTGGATCACATATCTAAGTAAAACGCAATTATTTTTATTATCATCCTTTTGCTAATTTTTTCTTTACCATTTGTACATTATTGAGTGGTAACCATGGTGGTTCACATACGCCTCCTCATGAATTTTCGGAGCTAAAATCGAAACGTGTGTACAATCGATAGCCCTAATAGTGCCTGCTACAAAAGGTGATGATGCCGAAGCAAAAGTTATTTTTGAAGGTTGGCGCTCACCTTGACTCATTGGAAATTTCACCTTTGTACAGAACATTGTATGATTGATTGCATCAGTAACACGGTGGATGCAACGGCTTATTGACGACTGACTCATAGAAATACCCCACTGCTCTCCTACAGGTCGTTGATAACATCCGGTTGCAAAGAAGCGCAAGGCAGCGTGCACCTACCAAAATTAATGTTTGACGTTTAAATAAATAGGTATATTAATAAAATGACTTACATATGTACCTGTTTTTCAGCCGATATTGCTGTAATTCTCGAACCTTTTAAATGACTTTCAAGCTGTGAAACTAAGTCTTCTGCCACGTCCGGAGTTAGTCGGTATAATTTCTGAAATTCGGTGACTGGCAAATAAAACGGATTATCCAAGTATCTAAGATTACGTCAATCAACTGGAGTCGCAAGAACTTCCTCACCCTATGACAAACTGTATGCTAAATATGTAAAAGCCATGACACTTAGCCAAAAATAACTTTTTGTTTATTTTTAAGTTTGCTTTTATCTTTTGATATGCTGCTAAGAAAAACAGCGTTACTGAATTGCCAAGTCTTCCGTTCTGTTGTTAATTTTTTTTAACGAGTCCCGAATCGTTAAAATTGATTAGTGAATCTCACTACTGGTGTAGTAACAAAAATGCAGATACTGATTTGCTACGCAAAAGAGCAAGATCCTCGTGTGCCAATGCACTAAGCAGTCAACCACCGCCATCGCTCGACAGAGTATCAGTAACTATGCCAAAAATATTCTTTCGAGCGCGTGCGGTTAAAAGGGTTCTTTCAGATCTCAACATTAACAAGTCTCCTGAGCCGGATGGAATTCCAGCACTAGTCTTAAAGCAGTGCTTTTCTTTGCATCATGCTGATAAATTTCCAATGTGTTGGAAGGTTGCTAATGTAATGAAGGTTGCATGGAAAGCATGATAAACTTTCTTGTGAAGTATTTGGAGTCCAACAGTTTGCTAAGCGAGGCGTTTGACAGCGTGTAGCATGATGCACTTCTGTCAAAACTTATTTCTTTTGGTGTCGGTGACAACTTTTCTAGATTTATATCAAACTTCCTCAGGGATCGCAATATACGAGTTGTTATAGATGGGATTTTATCAAATGAGTTCGAGATAAATTCAGGGCTACCGCAAGGCTCCGTTCTTTCTCCTACCCTATTTCTTATTTTTCTAAATAACCTTCTTTGTTAAACTTCAAACCCTATCTACTCTTTTGCAGATGATAGCAGCATTTGCCATTCATATTCATTCAATAATAGGCCGAAACAGTTGGAGATTGGAGCCAAGAGACAAAACATGAACGATACGCTAAACTTGTTACAATATCTAAATGGTGTTGTGCGAATAGAGTAGAATTTAATGCTCGTAAGACTCAATGTTGTATGCTTACGCATAGAAGTGCGTTCGAAGATGTGGCTTTATCTATAGCTATGGGTGCTGTAGATATTATGAAATCAGCAGCTCTTGATGTTCCATGGCATGAAAATCCAGTGCGATGTCCGATGGACTAAACACATTTTTCAAGTCGCGAAAGAAGCTTTCAAGTGCCTCGGCTTTTTGAAACGGTGTAAAAGGTACTTCACTCTACCTAATCTTCTTACTATTTATATAACCTATATCCGTCCTAAAATAGAATACAACTATCATGTATGGGCCGGTGCCCCAAAGTCTATTTTGGAGCTACTCGACCGCGTGCAGGAGAGAGAGGCTCATCGGTGTAGTAGGGTGCAGTAGGGTATCGAACTCTATTGACTCACTGGAGCATCGGCGCAATGTGGGATGTGTTTCGCTGTTTTATCGTTACCTAATGGTATGTGCTCTAATGAAATCAGGGAAATTGTACCCGATACACACACATTTTTGCGTACAACGCGCTTCTGATCCCATCCATTTGTGGTCGAATTGCCAGTGAATCGCACTACGCATTATAGGGAGAATTCGAGAATTCGTTTTTCGCTCGAAAAGCTAGTATGTAGAATAAACTCCCATGCACAATGCATTGCATGAGTGTGGGTCATCCCCTAAGGGCTGGTCAAAAAAAAAAGTTATTCACTTTTTTATCTCATAAAAAGTGTTTAAAAATGATGTAAGGCTTTTTGCATTTTACATGAGGATATACTTCTTTTTAGTTATGACTGATAGTAGAATGAGAATCCAGTATGTTTATGCCACACATCTCGGAGGATGTCACGACTCTTTTGTGTGGAGTACCAATACCTTCAGAAGCATAATGGAGAAAAACTATTTAGAAACGTGGCTATTGGGTGAGTAATCAAATGCACACATAACTATATTATAGGCGACAGCGAATATCGCTTAGAGCTTTGGTTTTTAACGCCATTTAGATATCCTATATTGGGCTATATGGAACAAAAATGCAGAAATATTATAGAAAGAACACACGGAGTCCTAAAAGGCAGATGGAAGTGCTAGAGACTTGCACTATGAGCAAAAGTTTTTTATTTTTGTGTGACCGAACAACTGACCTACTAAAATATTATAGACCTGTTGTGATAAAAAATTTAAAATGAAATATATACATACGTAAAAACATTAGAAATTCAAGATTTTAGGTGTGAAAATAATAGAGCCATCCACTTCAATTATCTAAAAAACACAAAATTCCATGAGATGAATAAAATAAAATAATTTAATTATCTTTATATTACCTCAGTACTTAGTGGACTATTATTTATTTTTGATAAAAAGTTTACTAATACCCACAGATGATATTTATTAGTTGCATGTTTTCCCTTAAGAGCTAATTTAACTATTCGCCACAAGTTCTCAATGGGTTTAAAACTGGCAACTGAGCAGGCCAGCTTTAAACATCAACCCCATTTCTTTCAAACCAATCTTTTGTCCACTTCGATATGTGTTTCGGTTCATTGTCTCGCTGAAATAAAAACTGAGGAGGCATTTTCCATTCTGCGTAAGGCATCACATAAATGTTAAGCAGATTTGTGAAAAAAATAGCATCCATTATTTCTTCGACCCGTTAAAGCGAAAAAATTCCTTGGGAAAAAATTATTCACGATAAGGGGAATTATTTTACTGTTATTCTCGACTGAATTATCTCAACCACCAATTTTTTCAATGGGAGATTTTCATGATCGCAAATACATGAAAGGGGAAAAAATTACGTGCGAAATATTATTCACGATAGGGGTGATAAACAATGTTTACTAATTCTCAGTAACGACAAATCGTTCCGTTACGGTCGTCTGTTGTGTTCCTAAACTCAGCCATCAATTAAATTGAATTGTTTTTTATGAACTAAGGCTGAGGGCTAATGGGCACACGTCATTGGTGACCATGCTGGAAGATTAATAGGTCGAATATGGATAGCAACCCAACCTCAATTGCGTTCTCAAAAGGCAACGCCACTGCGGAAAAAATTGGTTTTCAGTTTCCATAAAGTTAACGAGGATATAAATAAAAACAATCAAATTAGTTTTTAATAAATAACAAAGAAAATATAAAAAAAAATATTATTTCATGTCTACAGTTTTGATTCTTTTTGCAATTAATAACTCTCTTTAAAAATGTGCCTAAATTTAATGCAAGTTTATCATCATGTTCCAGCCATGGCAGCAGATCTAAAAAGAAAACTTACAATTAATAAAATTGTTTGGAAATTTAAATATTAATTATTTAATATTATGATAATTACCCATAACGTTTTATAATAAAAATGCAATTTATTTGTTGGGGGAAGAGAGCTAGTCCCTATACGTATTTCACTGGTTGCTCAGACCAGATCATCAGGAAACCTTTTTCCTAATTTTAGAGAAGCCAAAAATACTCTATAAGTAATAAAATTCTACAAAACACAATGAGAATTATGCATGTTAATAGAATAATATTACAGAATATTAAAGCTTCAACAAAACACCAACAAACAAACCACGTTTTTATTTTTCCTTACTGTCCTTCTACAATTGGATGGTTTTTGGCCATCACTGAATGCAGACGTAAGGTGTGATGAAAAGCATACACAAGTTAATTTTGTTCTCGCAAGAGAATCGAAATAAAACAAGTGTTGCCAAGGTTTGCACAAGCAGTTGCATATTTAGTTATTAATAAAATTTTTTGGGAATTTAAATATTAATTATTTAATATTATGCTAATTACCCATAACGTTTTATAATAAAAATGCAATTTATTTTTTGGGGGAAAAGAGCTAGTCCCTATACGTATTTCACTGGTTGCTCAGACCAGATCATCAGGAAACCTTTTTCCTAATTTTAGAGAAGCCAAAAAAACTTACAATAATCCTCATCCACCAAAAGATCCACCTGTAATTTACAACCTTTTCTTGAGTATGAAGCCTTTGGTATACCATGTATCATACCATCAGCTATTTTTCGACAAAATTTGAAAAGCTGGGTCCAGGTGCTGATGAAATATGTGTCTATAAAAATACGGACTATTATTCGTATTATTGTTATTCCTTGCATTGTAAATGCTATGTGTGGAATTACGTAAGCATCGCAGAAAGGGGGGTATGATACTTACGTTGTCTGTATGAGATGAAGAAAAATAAACTTACTTTTCAGATTGTGCAGTTTTACTTTATAACCTGTGAAAAAAATCAACAGCAACCACAAATTTATTGTTGTCATTTTGGTAACTAAAATTAACAATTTGTAGTTGCCATACGTAATACAATTTCGGCAACTGAGGTTGGATTGCCACCCATAATTGACCTATAAATAATGCAGCAGTCGTCATTCATGATGAGGAACCCTCTGTGCTACTATCCAGCCCACTCAACCCACAGGGCGACGTTGCTTGCTAGTTTAAAGTTGCAAGGCCTTGCAGACCTATCGAGCTGTGACAGTACTAGAATACAATTATCAGGGCTTCGAATTGTTTGGCACTGGACCACAAAGGGACTATTAGAACGCTGATTTTAAAATACAACCAGCAACCTGTGCAACCTAACATAACATCTTTGTATATAATTTAAACATATAAGAAAACTGTAATTGGAACCTGTGTGTACATGAAATATCATCTTAGAACTTTGTTGGTGTTTCAGGTAGTAATCGATATGGAATATAAAACACCAATTTTTGAATTCTTGTCTTTCTGCTGTAAAAACTACTAGATGTATTTAAATAACATCTAGTGGAGAGTTACCTTGGTTCCTAGGACAATATATGGGATACTATTTACCTGTGTGCAATTTTAATGATTCTGAAAACATTTTCAACAATATGTAATAAATTTTACAATAGAATTTTTGTTTAAAACCAGTGTTATTATCTCTATACAAAGTAGTTGTAAACTAGCCCATATCTCTAGAACTAAGATAACAAGTCCTTAAATTTGGTTTGGACTACTTTAGCAAAAAGCTGTAGGAAACGAACGGGGTTTAGTGGTACCCTAATAAAAAGTACTATCTTATATCTGAGTCTTTTTTGTTATTTAATGAGTCTTTGTTTTAATTAATTTATGTAGGTAGCGAAGCAACTAAATTGATCTAAAATTTGACATCAGCATATCAGAGGAGTATTTGAGCTTAAGTTTTGAAACTTGATACAATACACTTTCCAGGGGTGGCGCTATGTGGTTCCAAAGTTAGGTACTTCGCACCTGCAAATTCTTTTACAGCTTGCCATAAATTCTTCTTCTTTTATTTTTAAAATTAAAATTTTTGATTATTCGTTACACTGCACAGAGGGGTATTTTGCCAATCTAGCCGGACGTTAGGCCAAAAATTAATTTTGAGAAATGTAAAAATTTAAGTACGCAGCTCGACAGACAACAAAATTCTGCATCGTATAGTGAATTTTCAAGGCTTTTGCTTGAGATTTGTCGTTTTGGGACACTGTTAAAATCAGGAAAGTTGAGTAAATCGCATAATTTTTTATTGACTTTAAACGGTTTTGAGAGGTTTACAATATATTTTTTGGTGGCTAAACGAATAAAGATTTTGTATTGTTCATTTTTAGTAAAATAAAATGTTTTGGTTTTTAATAGCTGAAGGTAGATGTTTTTTATTTCAATCATTCCATCTAACACTGTTATTACCTGTAAAAAAGCAATTTAAATATCAAACGAGATATAGACGTAAATGCCCTTTCTTTCGGACTATCTACACGCAGAATTCACCTATTTGAGAGCATATTATACCTGTCATATAAACTGACAGTGAAAAAATGGCAAATAAAATCTGATGCGGACAAAGCCATTGTTAACGCGAGGAAAAAAATATCCAAGAAAAATTTAGAAATGAATAAGGGCTAATAGTGGGTGTACCGAAAGCTGGATTTGGAAACACCAATGATGGTAACACTAGCCGAAGATTTTTTTTCCAATCCTGAATTAGCTGCAGAAATAACTGGAATTGAGTTTGATTCCATATACCGAATCAAGGTTATTATAGATGTAATATAAAGTGGTCACAAAATCCAAATGCACGTGTTTGCCGATTATTGCTTAGATACTGCAAAACTTTACTTTTCTCTATATGAGTGGCATTCTATGACACCTACAATGCACAAGATTTTAATACATGGTGCAACTGCTCAGCGACTTCTTCTGATAAGAGTCCATTATCAGAAGAAGTCGCTGAGCCACGAAACAAACATTTCCGGCTGAGGCACGAAACAAACAGTTCCGGCTTTACATGCAGAATATTGCTAGAGAGTTTTCAAGGGTTCAGTGTAACATAGAAATTATTCACAGGATTTGCTAGTCTACTAGACCCACTCTAAAAATTCATGTTCACTTTCAGTTTCATTGCTCTGTTCCGTTAATTTAATATTATGTAGCACAGCGCATGTATTTACTATTTTTCCAGCGAATACGGGATCGTACATAAGTGTTCTTTGCTGCGATAGGCATCTCCAAGTGCCTTTGAGTACACCAAACTGTCTTTTAACTGGATTGCGAGCTATACACAACGCCTCATTATAGCGATATTGAGGACTTCCTGCTGGATGGTTTGATAGAGGAGTCATCAGCCACGGCTCTAATGGGTATCCAGAACCACCTGCAGATATAGTTTTTATAAATTTTAAAAGCTATATGTTTCTAGGAATTATTATGAATTAGAAACAAACTTACCAATTAAAAACGTATTATGATTTCCACATTCGAAATTTCGCTCCATAGCTCTTTACACTGCAGAGGAGCTCAAAATATACGAATCGTGCCTTGCTCCTGGAAATTTTGCGTTGACATTTAAAATTTATAGTTGTGGATCACATATCTAAGTAAAACGCAATTATTTTTATTATCATCCTTTTGCTAATTTTTTCTTTACCATTTGTACATTATTGAGTGGTAACCATGGTGGTTCACATACGCCTCCTCATGAATTTTCGGAGCTAAAATCGAAACGTGTGTACAATCGATAGCCCTAATAGTGCCTGCTACAAAAGGTGATGATGCCGAAGCAAAAGTTATTTTTGAAGGTTGGCGCTCACCTTGACTCATTGGAAATTTCACCTTTGTACAGAACATTGTATGATTGATTGCATCAGTAACACGGTGGATGCAACGGCTTATTGACGACTGACTCATAGAAATACCCCACTGCTCTCCTACAGGTCGTTGATAACATCCGGTTGCAAAGAAGCGCAAGGCAGCGTGCACCTACCAAAATTAATGTTTGACGTTTAAATAAATAGGTATATTAATAAAATGACTTACATATGTACCTGTTTTTCAGCCGATATTGCTGTAATTCTCGAACCTTTTAAATGACTTTCAAGCTGTGAAACTAAGTCTTCTGCCACGTCCGGAGTTAGTCGGTATAATTTCTGAAATTCGGTGACTGGCAAATAAAACGGATTATCCAAGTATCTAAGATTACGTCAATCAACTGGAGTCGCAAGAACTTCCTCACCCTATGACAAACTGTATGCTAAATATGTAAAAGCCATGACACTTAGCCAAAAATAACTTTTTGTTTATTTTTAAGTTTGCTTTTATCTTTTGATATGCTGCTAAGAAAAACAGCGTTACTGAATTGCCAAGTCTTCCGTTCTGTTGTTAATTTTTTTTAACGAGTCCCGAATCGTTAAAATTGATTAGTGAATCTCACTACTGGTGTAGTAACAAAAATGCAGATACTGATTTGCTACGCAAAAGAGCAAGATCCTCGTGTGCCAATGCACTAAGCAGTCAACCACCGCCATCGCTCGACAGAGTATCAGTAACTATGCCAAAAATATTCTTTCGAGCGCGTGCGGTTAAAAGGGTTCTTTCAGATCTCAACATTAACAAGTCTCCTGAGCCGGATGGAATTCCAGCACTAGTCTTAAAGCAGTGCTTTTCTTTGCATCATGCTGATAAATTTCCAATGTGTTGGAAGGTTGCTAATGTAATGAAGGTTGCATGGAAAGCATGATAAACTTTCTTGTGAAGTATTTGGAGTCCAACAGTTTGCTAAGCGAGGCGTTTGACAGCGTGTAGCATGATGCACTTCTGTCAAAACTTATTTCTTTTGGTGTCGGTGACAACTTTTCTAGATTTATATCAAACTTCCTCAGGGATCGCAATATACGAGTTGTTATAGATGGGATTTTATCAAATGAGTTCGAGATAAATTCAGGGCTACCGCAAGGCTCCGTTCTTTCTCCTACCCTATTTCTTATTTTTCTAAATAACCTTCTTTGTTAAACTTCAAACCCTATCTACTCTTTTGCAGATGATAGCAGCATTTGCCATTCATATTCATTCAATAATAGGCCGAAACAGTTGGAGATTGGAGCCAAGAGACAAAACATGAACGATACGCTAAACTTGTTACAATATCTAAATGGTGTTGTGCGAATAGCGTAGAATTTAATGCTCGTAAGACTCAATGTTGTATGCTTACGCATAGAAGTGCGTTCGAAGATGTGGCTTTATCTATAGCTATGGGTGCTGTAGATATTATGAAATCAGCAGCTCTTGATGTTCCATGGCATGAAAATCCAGTGCGATGTCCGATGGACTAAACACATTTTTCAAGTCGCGAAAGAAGCTTTCAAGTGCCTCGGCTTTTTGAAACGGTGTAAAAGGTACTTCACTCTACCTAATCTTCTTACTATTTATATAACCTATATCCGTCCTAAAATAGAATACAACTATCATGTATGGGCCGGTGCCCCAAAGTCTATTTTGGAGCTACTCGACCGCGTGCAGGAGAGAGAGGCTCATCGGTGTAGTAGGGTGCAGTAGGGTATCGAACTCTATTGACTCACTGGAGCATCGGCGCAATGTGGGATGTGTTTCGCTGTTTTATCGTTACCTAATGGTATGTGCTCTAATGAAATCAGGGAAATTGTACCCGATACACACACATTTTTGCGTACAACGCGCTTCTGATCCCATCCATTTGTGGTCGAATTGCCAGTGAATCGCACTACGCATTATAGGGAGAATTCGAGAATTCGTTTTTCGCTCGAAAAGCTAGTATGTAGAATAAACTCCCATGCACAATGCATTGCATGAGTGTGGGTCATCCCCTAAGGGCTGGTCAAAAAAAAAAGTTATTCACTTTTTTATCTCATAAAAAGTGTTTAAAAATGATGTAAGGCTTTTTGCATTTTACATGAGGATATACTTCTTTTTAGTTATGACTGATAGTAGAATGAGAATCCAGTATGTTTATGCCACACATCTCGGAGGATGTCACGACTCTTTTGTGTGGAGTACCAATACCTTCAGAAGCATAATGGAGAAAAACTATTTAGAAACGTGGCTATTGGGTGAGTAATCAAATGCACACATAACTATATTATAGGCGACAGCGAATATCGCTTAGAGCTTTGGTTTTTAACGCCATTTAGATATCCTATATTGGGCTATATGGAACAAAAATGCAGAAATATTATAGAAAGAACACACGGAGTCCTAAAAGGCAGATGGAAGTGCTAGAGACTTGCACTATGAGCAAAAGTTTTTTATTTTTGTGTGACCGAACAACTGACCTACTAAAATATTATAGACCTGTTGTGATAAAAAATTTAAAATGAAATATATACATACGTAAAAACATTAGAAATTCAAGATTTTAGGTGTGAAAATAATAGAGCCATCCACTTCAATTATCTAAAAAACACAAAATTCCATGAGATGAATAAAATAAAATAATTTAATTATCTTTATATTACCTCAGTACTTAGTGGACTATTATTTATTTTTGATAAAAAGTTTACTAATACCCACAGATGATATTTATTAGTTGCATGTTTTCCCTTAAGAGCTAATTTAACTATTCGCCACAAGTTCTCAATGGGTTTAAAACTGGCAACTGAGCAGGCCAGCTTTAAACATCAACCCCATTTCTTTCAAACCAATCTTTTGTCCACTTCGATATGTGTTTCGGTTCATTGTCTCGCTGAAATAAAAACTGAGGAGGCATTTTCCATTCTGCGTAAGGCATCACATAAATGTTAAGCAGATTTGTGAAAAAAATAGCATCCATTATTTCTTCGACCCGTTAAAGCGAAAAAATTCCTTGGGAAAAAATTATTCACGATAAGGGGAATTATTTTACTGTTATTCTCGACTGAATTATCTCAACCACCAATTTTTTCAATGGGAGATTTTCATGATCGCAAATACATGAAAGGGGAAAAAATTACGTGCGAAATATTATTCACGATAGGGGTGATAAACAATGTTTACTAATTCTCAGTAACGACAAATCGTTCCGTTACGGTCGTCTGTTGTGTTCCTAAACTCAAGCATCAATTAAATTGAATTGTTTTTTATGAACTAAGGCTGAGGGCTAATGGGCACACGTCATTGGTGACCATGCTGGAAGATTAATAGGTCGAATATGGATAGCAACCCAACCTCAATTGCGTTCTCAAAAGGCAACGCCACTGCGGAAAAAATTGGTTTTCAGTTTCCATAAAGTTAACGAGGATATAAATAAAAACAATCAAATTAGTTTTTAATAAATAACAAAGAAAATATAAAAAAAAATATTATTTCATGTCTACAGTTTTGATTCTTTTTGCAATTAATAACTCTCTTTAAAAATGTGCCTAAATTTAATGCAAGTTTATCATCATGTTCCAGCCATGGCAGCAGATCTGAAAAGAAAACTTACAATTAATAAAATTGTTTGGAAATTTAAATATTAATTATTTAATATTATGATAATTACCCATAACGTTTTATAATAAAAATGCAATTTATTTGTTGGGGGAAGAGAGCTAGTCCCTATACGTATTTCACTGGTTGCTCAGACCAGATCATCAGGAAACCTTTTTCCTAATTTTAGAGAAGCCAAAAATACTCTATAAGTAATAAAATTCTACAAAACACAATGAGAATTATGCATGTTAATAGAATAATATTACAGAATATTAAAGCTTCAACAAAACACCAACAAACAAACCACGTTTTTATTTTTCCTTACTGTCCTTCTACAATTGGATGGTTTTTGGCCATCACTGAATGCAGACGTAAGGTGTGATGAAAAGCATACACAAGTTAATTTTGTTCTCGCAAGAGAATCGAAATAAAACAAGTGTTGCCAAGGTTTGCACAAGCAGTTGCATATTTAGTTATTAATAAAATTTTTTGGGAATTTAAATATTAATTATTTAATATTATGCTAATTACCCATAACGTTTTATAATAAAAATGCAATTTATTTTTTGGGGGAAAAGAGCTAGTCCCTATACGTATTTCACTGGTTGCTCAGACCAGATCATCAGGAAACCTTTTTCCTAATTTTAGAGAAGCCAAAAAAACTTACAATAATCCTCATCCACCAAAAGATCCACCTGTAATTTACAACCTTTTCTTGAGTATGAAGCCTTTGGTATACCATGTATCATACCATCAGCTATTTTTCGACAAAATTTGAAAAGCTGGGTCCAGGTGCTGATGAAATATGTGTCTATAAAAATACGGACTATTATTCGTATTATTGTTATACCTTGCATTGTAAATGCTATGTGTGGAATTACGTAAGCATCGCAGAAAGGGGGGTATGATACTTACGTTGTCTGTATGAGATGAAGAAAAATAAACTTACTTTTCAGATTGTGCAGTTTTACTTTATAACCTGTGAAAAAAATCAACAGCAACCACAAATTTATTGTTGTCTTTTTGGTAACTAAAATTAACAATTTGTAGTTGCCATACGTAATACAATTTCGGCAACTGAGGTTGGATTGCCACCCATAATTGACCTATAAATAATGCAGCAGTCGTCATTCATGATGAGGAACCCTCTGTGCTACTATCCAGCCCACTCAACCCACAGGGCGACGTTGCTTGCTAGTTTAAAGTTGCAAGGCCTTGCAGACCTATCGAGCTGTGACAGTACTAGAATACAATTATCAGGGCTTCGAATTGTTTGGCACTGGACCACAAAGGGACTATTAGAACGCTGATTTTAAAATACAACCAGCAACCTGTGCAACCTAACATAACATCTTTGTATATAATTTAAACATATAAGAAAACTGTAATTGGAACCTGTGTGTACATGAAATATCATCTTAGAACTTTGTTGGTGTTTCAGGTAGTAATCGATATGGAATATAAAACACCAATTTTTGAATTCTTGTCTTTCTGCTGTAAAAACTACTAGATGTATTTAAATAACATCTAGTGGAGAGTTACCTTGGTTCCTAGGACAATATATGGGATACTATTTACCTGTGTGCAATTTTAATGATTCTGAAAACATTTTCAACAATATGTAATAAATTTTACAATAGAATTTTTGTTTAAAACCAGTGTTATTATCTCTATACAAAGTAGTTGTAAACTAGCCCATATCTCTAGAACTAAGATAACAAGTCCTTAAATTTGGTTTGGACTACTTTAGCAAAAAGCTGTAGGAAACGAACGGGGTTTAGTGGTACCCTAATAAAAAGTACTATCTTATATCTGAGTCTTTTTTGTTATTTAATGAGTCTTTGTTTTAATTAATTTATGTAGGTAGCGAAGCAACTAAATTGATCTAAAATTTGACATCAGCATATCAGAGGAGTATTTGAGCTTAAGTTTTGAAACTTGATACAATACACTTTCCAGGGGTGGCGCTATGTGGTTCCAAAGTTAGGTACTTCGCACCTGCAAATTCTTTTACAGCTTGCCATAAATTCTTCTTCTTTTATTTTTAAAATTAAAATTTTTGATTATTCGTTACACTGCACAGAGGGGTATTTTGCCAATCTAGCCGGACGTTAGGCCAAAAATTAATTTTGAGAAATGTAAAAATTTAAGTACGCAGCTCGACAGACAACAAAATTCTGCATCGTATAGTGAATTTTCAAGGCTTTTGCTTGAGATTTGTCGTTTTGGGACACTGTTAAAATCAGGAAAGTTGAGTAAATCGCATAATTTTTTATTGACTTTAAACGGTTTTGAGAGGTTTACAATATATTTTTTGGTGGCTAAACGAATAAAGATTTTGTATTGTTCATTTTTAGTAAAATAAAATGTTTTGGTTTTTAATAGCTGAAGGTAGATGTTTTTTATTTCAATCATTCCATCTAACACTGTTATTACCTGTAAAAAAGCAATTTAAATATCAAACGAGATATAGACGTAAATGCCCTTTCTTTCGGACTATCTACACGCAGAATTCACCTATTTGAGAGCATATTATACCTGTCATATAAACTGACAGTGAAAAAATGGCAAATAAAATCTGATGCGGACAAAGCCATTGTTAACGCGAGGAAAAAAATATCCAAGAAAAATTTAGAAATGAATAAGGGCTAATAGTGGGTGTACCGAAAGCTGGATTTGGAAACACCAATGATGGTAACACTAGCCGAAGATTTTTTTTCCAATCCTGAATTAGCTGCAGAAATAACTGGAATTGAGTTTGATTCCATATACCGAATCAAGGTTATTATAGAAGTAATATAAAGTGGTCACAAAATCCAAATGCACGTGTTTGCCGATTATTGCTTAGATACTGCAAAACTTTACTTTTCTCTATATGAGTGGCATCCTATGACACCTACAATGCACAAGATTTTAATACATGGTGCAACTGCTCAGCGACTTCTTCTGATAAGAGTCCATTATCAGAAGAAGTCGCTGAGCCACGAAACAAACATTTCCGGCTGAGGCACGAAACAAACAGTTCCGGCTTTACATGCAGAATATTGCTAGAGAGTTTTCAAGGGTTCAGTGTAACATAGAAATTATTCACAGGATTTGCTAGTCTACTAGACCCACTCTAAAAATTCATGTTCACTTTCAGTTTCATTGCTCTGTTCCGTTAATTTAATATTATGTAGCACAGCGCATGTATTTACTATTTTTCCAGCGAATACGGGATCGTACATAAGTGTTCTTTGCTGCGATAGGCATCTCCAAGTGCCTTTGAGTACACCAAACTGTCTTTTAACTGGATTGCGAGCTATACACAACGCCTCATTATAGCGATATTGAGGACTTCCTGCTGGATGGTTTGATAGAGGAGTCATCAGCCACGGCTCTAATGGGTATCCAGAACCACCTGCAGATATAGTTTTTATAAATTTTAAAAGCTATATGTTTCTAGGAATTATTATGAATTAGAAACAAACTTACCAATTAAAAACGTATTATGATTTCCACATTCGAAATTTCGCTCCATAGCTCTTTACACTGCAGAGGAGCTCAAAATATACGAATCGTGCCTTGCTCCTGGAAATTTTGCGTTGACATTTAAAATTTATAGTTGTGGATCACATATCTAAGTAAAACGCAATTATTTTTATTATCATCCTTTTGCTAATTTTTTCTTTACCATTTGTACATTATTGAGTGGTAACCATGGTGGTTCACATACGCCTCCTCATGAATTTTCGGAGCTAAAATCGAAACGTGTGTACAATCGATAGCCCTAATAGTGCCTGCTACAAAAGGTGATGATGCCGAAGCAAAAGTTATTTTTGAAGGTTGGCGCTCACCTTGACTCATTGGAAATTTCACCTTTGTACAGAACATTGTATGATTGATTGCATCAGTAACACGGTGGATGCAACGGCTTATTGACGACTGACTCATAGAAATACCCCACTGCTCTCCTACAGGTCGTTGATAACATCCGGTTGCAAAGAAGCGCAAGGCAGCGTGCACCTACCAAAATTAATGTTTGACGTTTAAATAAATAGGTATATTAATAAAATGACTTACATATGTACCTGTTTTTCAGCCGATATTGCTGTAATTCTCGAACCTTTTAAATGACTTTCAAGCTGTGAAACTAAGTCTTCTGCCACGTCCGGAGTTAGTCGGTATAATTTCTGAAATTCGGTGACTGGCAAATAAAACGGATTATCCAAGTATCTAAGATTACGTCAATCAACTGGAGTCGCAAGAACTTCCTCACCCTATGACAAACTGTATGCTAAATATGTAAAAGCCATGACACTTAGCCAAAAATAACTTTTTGTTTATTTTTAAGTTTGCTTTTATCTTTTGATATGCTGCTAAGAAAAACAGCGTTACTGAATTGCCAAGTCTTCCGTTCTGTTGTTAATTTTTTTTAACGAGTCCCGAATCGTTAAAATTGATTAGTGAATCTCACTACTGGTGTAGTAACAAAAATGCAGATACTGATTTGCTACGCAAAAGAGCAAGATCCTCGTGTGCCAATGCACTAAGCAGTCAACCACCGCCATCGCTCGACAGAGTATCAGTAACTATGCCAAAAATATTCTTTCGAGCGCGTGCGGTTAAAAGGGTTCTTTCAGATCTCAACATTAACAAGTCTCCTGAGCCGGATGGAATTCCAGCACTAGTCTTAAAGCAGTGCTTTTCTTTGCATCATGCTGATAAATTTCCAATGTGTTGGAAGGTTGCTAATGTAATGAAGGTTGCATGGAAAGCATGATAAACTTTCTTGTGAAGTATTTGGAGTCCAACAGTTTGCTAAGCGAGGCGTTTGACAGCGTGTAGCATGATGCACTTCTGTCAAAACTTATTTCTTTTGGTGTCGGTGACAACTTTTCTAGATTTATATCAAACTTCCTCAGGGATCGCAATATACGAGTTGTTATAGATGGGATTTTATCAAATGAGTTCGAGATAAATTCAGGGCTACCGCAAGGCTCCGTTCTTTCTCCTACCCTATTTCTTATTTTTCTAAATAACCTTCTTTGTTAAACTTCAAACCCTATCTACTCTTTTGCAGATGATAGCAGCATTTGCCATTCATATTCATTCAATAATAGGCCGAAACAGTTGGAGATTGGAGCCAAGAGACAAAACATGAACGATACGCTAAACTTGTTACAATATCTAAATGGTGTTGTGCGAATAGCGTAGAATTTAATGCTCGTAAGACTCAATGTTGTATGCTTACGCATAGAAGTGCGTTCGAAGATGTGGCTTTATCTATAGCTATGGGTGCTGTAGATATTATGAAATCAGCAGCTCTTGATGTTCCATGGCATGAAAATCCAGTGCGATGTCCGATGGACTAAACACATTTTTCAAGTCGCGAAAGAAGCTTTCAAGTGCCTCGGCTTTTTGAAACGGTGTAAAAGGTACTTCACTCTACCTAATCTTCTTACTATTTATATAACCTATATCCGTCCTAAAATAGAATACAACTATCATGTATGGGCCGGTGCCCCAAAGTCTATTTTGGAGCTACTCGACCGCGTGCAGGAGAGAGAGGCTCATCGGTGTAGTAGGGTGCAGTAGGGTATCGAACTCTATTGACTCACTGGAGCATCGGCGCAATGTGGGATGTGTTTCGCTGTTTTATCGTTACCTAATGGTATGTGCTCTAATGAAATCAGGGAAATTGTACCCGATACACACACATTTTTGCGTACAACGCGCTTCTGATCCCATCCATTTGTGGTCGAATTGCCAGTGAATCGCACTACGCATTATAGGGAGAATTCGAGAATTCGTTTTTCGCTCGAAAAGCTAGTATGTAGAATAAACTCCCATGCACAATGCATTGCATGAGTGTGGGTCATCCCCTAAGGGCTGGTCAAAAAAAAAAGTTATTCACTTTTTTATCTCATAAAAAGTGTTTAAAAATGATGTAAGGCTTTTTGCATTTTACATGAGGATATACTTCTTTTTAGTTATGACTGATAGTAGAATGAGAATCCAGTATGTTTATGCCACACATCTCGGAGGATGTCACGACTCTTTTGTGTGGAGTACCAATACCTTCAGAAGCATAATGGAGAAAAACTATTTAGAAACGTGGCTATTGGGTGAGTAATCAAATGCACACATAACTATATTATAGGCGACAGCGAATATCGCTTAGAGCTTTGGTTTTTAACGCCATTTAGATATCCTATATTGGGCTATATGGAACAAAAATGCAGAAATATTATAGAAAGAACACACGGAGTCCTAAAAGGCAGATGGAAGTGCTAGAGACTTGCACTATGAGCAAAAGTTTTTTATTTTTGTGTGACCGAACAACTGACCTACTAAAATATTATAGACCTGTTGTGATAAAAAATTTAAAATGAAATATATACATACGTAAAAACATTAGAAATTCAAGATTTTAGGTGTGAAAATAATAGAGCCATCCACTTCAATTATCTAAAAAACACAAAATTCCATGAGATGAATAAAATAAAATAATTTAATTATCTTTATATTACCTCAGTACTTAGTGGACTATTATTTATTTTTGATAAAAAGTTTACTAATACCCACAGATGATATTTATTAGTTGCATGTTTTCCCTTAAGAGCTAATTTAACTATTCGCCACAAGTTCTCAATGGGTTTAAAACTGGCAACTGAGCAGGCCAGCTTTAAACATCAACCCCATTTCTTTCAAACCAATCTTTTGTCCACTTCGATATGTGTTTCGGTTCATTGTCTCGCTGAAATAAAAACTGAGGAGGCATTTTCCATTCTGCGTAAGGCATCACATAAATGTTAAGCAGATTTGTGAAAAAAATAGCATCCATTATTTCTTCGACCCGTTAAAGCGAAAAAATTCCTTGGGAAAAAATTATTCACGATAAGGGGAATTATTTTACTGTTATTCTCGACTGAATTATCTCAACCACCAATTTTTTCAATGGGAGATTTTCATGATCGCAAATACATGAAAGGGGAAAAAATTACGTGCGAAATATTATTCACGATAGGGGTGATAAACAATGTTTACTAATTCTCAGTAACGACAAATCGTTCCGTTACGGTCGTCTGTTGTGTTCCTAAACTCAAGCATCAATTAAATTGAATTGTTTTTTATGAACTAAGGCTGAGGGCTAATGGGCACACGTCATTGGTGACCATGCTGGAAGATTAATAGGTCGAATATGGATAGCAACCCAACCTCAATTGCGTTCTCAAAAGGCAACGCCACTGCGGAAAAAATTGGTTTTCAGTTTCCATAAAGTTAACGAGGATATAAATAAAAACAATCAAATTAGTTTTTAATAAATAACAAAGAAAATATAAAAAAAAATATTATTTCATGTCTACAGTTTTGATTCTTTTTGCAATTAATAACTCTCTTTAAAAATGTGCCTAAATTTAATGCAAGTTTATCATCATGTTCCAGCCATGGCAGCAGATCTGAAAAGAAAACTTACAATTAATAAAATTGTTTGGAAATTTAAATATTAATTATTTAATATTATGATAATTACCCATAACGTTTTATAATAAAAATGCAATTTATTTGTTGGGGGAAGAGAGCTAGTCCCTATACGTATTTCACTGGTTGCTCAGACCAGATCATCAGGAAACCTTTTTCCTAATTTTAGAGAAGCCAAAAATACTCTATAAGTAATAAAATTCTACAAAACACAATGAGAATTATGCATGTTAATAGAATAATATTACAGAATATTAAAGCTTCAACAAAACACCAACAAACAAACCACGTTTTTATTTTTCCTTACTGTCCTTCTACAATTGGATGGTTTTTGGCCATCACTGAATGCAGACGTAAGGTGTGATGAAAAGCATACACAAGTTAATTTTGTTCTCGCAAGAGAATCGAAATAAAACAAGTGTTGCCAAGGTTTGCACAAGCAGTTGCATATTTAGTTATTAATAAAATTTTTTGGGAATTTAAATATTAATTATTTAATATTATGCTAATTACCCATAACGTTTTATAATAAAAATGCAATTTATTTTTTGGGGGAAAAGAGCTAGTCCCTATACGTATTTCACTGGTTGCTCAGACCAGATCATCAGGAAACCTTTTTCCTAATTTTAGAGAAGCCAAAAAAACTTACAATAATCCTCATCCACCAAAAGATCCACCTGTAATTTACAACCTTTTCTTGAGTATGAAGCCTTTGGTATACCATGTATCATACCATCAGCTATTTTTCGACAAAATTTGAAAAGCTGGGTCCAGGTGCTGATGAAATATGTGTCTATAAAAATACGGACTATTATTCGTATTATTGTTATTCCTTGCATTGTAAATGCTATGTGTGGAATTACGTAAGCATCGCAGAAAGGGGGGTATGATACTTACGTTGTCTGTATGAGATGAAGAAAAATAAACTTACTTTTCAGATTGTGCAGTTTTACTTTATAACCTGTGAAAAAAATCAACAGCAACCACAAATTTATTGTTGTCATTTTGGTAACTAAAATTAACAATTTGTAGTTGCCATACGTAATACAATTTCGGCAACTGAGGTTGGATTGCCACCCATAATTGACCTATAAATAATGCAGCAGTCGTCATTCATGATGAGGAACCCTCTGTGCTACTATCCAGCCCACTCAACCCACAGGGCGACGTTGCTTGCTAGTTTAAAGTTGCAAGGCCTTGCAGACCTATCGAGCTGTGACAGTACTAGAATACAATTATCAGGGCTTCGAATTGTTTGGCACTGGACCACAAAGGGACTATTAGAACGCTGATTTTAAAATACAACCAGCAACCTGTGCAACCTAACATAACATCTTTGTATATAATTTAAACATATAAGAAAACTGTAATTGGAACCTGTGTGTACATGAAATATCATCTTAGAACTTTGTTGGTGTTTCAGGTAGTAATCGATATGGAATATAAAACACCAATTTTTGAATTCTTGTCTTTCTGCTGTAAAAACTACTAGATGTATTTAAATAACATCTAGTGGAGAGTTACCTTGGTTCCTAGGACAATATATGGGATACTATTTACCTGTGTGCAATTTTAATGATTCTGAAAACATTTTCAACAATATGTAATAAATTTTACAATAGAATTTTTGTTTAAAACCAGTGTTATTATCTCTATACAAAGTAGTTGTAAACTAGCCCATATCTCTAGAACTAAGATAACAAGTCCTTAAATTTGGTTTGGACTACTTTAGCAAAAAGCTGTAGGAAACGAACGGGGTTTAGTGGTACCCTAATAAAAAGTACTATCTTATATCTGAGTCTTTTTTGTTATTTAATGAGTCTTTGTTTTAATTAATTTATGTAGGTAGCGAAGCAACTAAATTGATCTAAAATTTGACATCAGCATATCAGAGGAGTATTTGAGCTTAAGTTTTGAAACTTGATACAATACACTTTCCAGGGGTGGCGCTATGTGGTTCCAAAGTTAGGTACTTCGCACCTGCAAATTCTTTTACAGCTTGCCATAAATTCTTCTTCTTTTATTTTTAAAATTAAAATTTTTGATTATTCGTTACACTGCACAGAGGGGTATTTTGCCAATCTAGCCGGACGTTAGGCCAAAAATTAATTTTGAGAAATGTAAAAATTTAAGTACGCAGCTCGACAGACAACAAAATTCTGCATCGTATAGTGAATTTTCAAGGCTTTTGCTTGAGATTTGTCGTTTTGGGACACTGTTAAAATCAGGAAAGTTGAGTAAATCGCATAATTTTTTATTGACTTTAAACGGTTTTGAGAGGTTTACAATATATTTTTTGGTGGCTAAACGAATAAAGATTTTGTATTGTTCATTTTTAGTAAAATAAAATGTTTTGGTTTTTAATAGCTGAAGGTAGATGTTTTTTATTTCAATCATTCCATCTAACACTGTTATTACCTGTAAAAAAGCAATTTAAATATCAAACGAGATATAGACGTAAATGCCCTTTCTTTCGGACTATCTACACGCAGAATTCACCTATTTGAGAGCATATTATACCTGTCATATAAACTGACAGTGAAAAAATGGCAAATAAAATCTGATGCGGACAAAGCCATTGTTAACGCGAGGAAAAAAATATCCAAGAAAAATTTAGAAATGAATAAGGGCTAATAGTGGGTGTACCGAAAGCTGGATTTGGAAACACCAATGATGGTAACACTAGCCGAAGATTTTTTTTCCAATCCTGAATTAGCTGCAGAAATAACTGGAATTGAGTTTGATTCCATATACCGAATCAAGGTTATTATAAATGTAATATAAAGTGGTCACAAAATCCAAATGCACGTGTTTGCCGATTATTGCTTAGATACTGCAAAACTTTACTTTTCTCTATATGAGTGGCATTCTATGACACCTACAATGCACAAGATTTTAATACATGGTGCAACTGCTCAGCGACTTCTTCTGATAAGAGTCCATTATCAGAAGAAGTCGCTGAGCCACGAAACAAACATTTCCGGCTGAGGCACGAAACAAACAGTTCCGGCTTTACATGCAGAATTTTGCTAGAGAGTTTTCAAGGGTTCAGTGTAACATAGAAATTATTCACAGGATTTGATAGTCTACTAGACCCACTCCAAAAAAAGGTCATTACCTTTTACGAAAGAAGCAATTTCGTTCATGATTCCAACTGTACTTAACGCTGAAAAGGAATCAGACTCGGAAGAGGTCTTTGAAGAATTAGACGAAGAAGGACCATGGCACTCATCATCATCTTAGTGCAAAGGAGAAGTTGTTTTAAATAAATTAATTGATATAATTTTACAATCATAAATAATTTTACAATCATAAATAAGTTATTACTATGGATAAATAAATTATTTTCCGATAAATAAAATACTATTAAGTAAAAAATTACAAAAATATTTTTTTAATAATATTCTTGGGAGGCGGGGATTGGTTAGGTATTGGAAAGCTTAAAAATGAATATTTTTAGGAAATTCGCAAAAAAAATAAAAAAAAAATTGTTTTTTTCACACGGACATTTTGGGGGTGGGATTGGAGGAATACCTCCCTGCCCTTAAAATTAACTTTTTACGGTTTTAAGAAGTATGTAATCTATTTCTTTTAATAATTGCATTATTTTTTCAAATAATTTTTTATTTCACCGCCCACAAAAGGGGGCGGGGCTAAAAATGGCATTTAAGAATCTCTGAGCCCAACATTAAGTTTTTGAACATTCTTTGACCTTAAAAGTTGTAATTGCTAAACGAAATGACGGGAATCTAAAAAAAAATTGCATTTTTCAGAGGTAGGATTAGTTCTTCCAAGGGGAACTTTTTTCTTCTTGATCCGATTTTTCCTATTTTATAGCTTTGACAGCCTATGACCATAACAGATTGTTCTGCTAAGTTTCATTAATCAGTATCAGTATCTTTTTAGAGCTAATATAAGCTTAACAAAAAGTAATGTCCGGCTAGATTGGCAAAATATCCCTATGTGCACTGGTCAGTTTTTCCAAAATATTGGGTACAAATTTTTTATCGTAGTTAGCGAGCAAAATTTAAAAATTTTGAATATATGTATATAATTTGAAGATATATATTTCTGAGTTAAAAACTAAACGATTTTTAATTAAAAAAAACGAAAATTTTGCTTTTTTGTGTAATTTAGCCTTAAAAGGGGCATCAACTTTTTTTTTTTTGATAAAACAAAATTTTCTTAAGAAATATATATTAATTTTATACTTTTATGTAAGCTTACTGTATGTGCGGACGTTAAACAAAATTTCGTGTAAAATTGATCATCCTTGTAGAAAATGGATTTCCTTCAATTTGACTTATTTTACATTGAAATTATGACTTTAGCCTATATGTTCTAAAATCCCAAAGCTAGAATCGGAAAAAGCAGACTGCTATATAAAAGCATTAATTTTCGCTGACTAATTGCATATCCAAAGAAATTTTCATGCGATTCGCTTAACTATTAAAAACATAACATGGACAAAGATCAACTGCATTAGCTCAACACATAACAGAAACCGGACACACAGCTGACTTTGACAAAATTAAAATACTTGACAAGGAAAAAATAGTCATAAAGAGGACACTGACAACATAAGCGCGAGCTATAGTGTTGCCCTAAAATAAAGTTTAAATAATATGTGATACCAACTAAGAAGTGCAATAATTTTTAAATTTTTGGTATGTGTCTAGCTTTTTCATTGTTTTATTTATAAAGTAGCTGTGCGCGCCACTTCGTCAGCGTCCTTCAATATTTTGTTCGATTTTGCTTTGAAAGCAATCCACACCAAAGACCCTTACGTTTTTAGTTTTTTTTTTTTTTTAAGAGATGTAATACTCATGCAATTAATGCCTATATTAACTGTATTACTTCCTTTAGAAAGGGATATTAGTAGATAAGACAGATGGTTAAAGCGATAGTAAAGCTTCGCAAGCGCTTCTGGTGTTCTTTAGGCGAATTAGTTTGAAGCTAGCATAGCCAATTAATAATTATTTTACTTCGCCGGCGATTTAGTGCTACGTATCAGTTTATGCTACGTATCAGTTTATGTATTTTTTTACTTTATAAAAAGTAAAGTATTCATATCAGGTTAGTTCAACTGCGTACTTTCACTGCTTTTTCTCCAATTTCTAAGATATTTTTGCAGAAAAAAAGTATCCTATATTGGGACCATGATACTTATGTATCTCCTCACAAAATTTTGTTAAAATCAATGTAGTAGTTTTTACGTGATGCGAACGCAAACAAAAGCAGATAGACAGACGGATATGAGTTACTATTTTATTATATGTATAGATGTAATTATTATAAATTTATTGTAAGTTTCTTTTATTGTTGTTTATGTACGTATATTTGTAAAATTATATTTGTTACTTATGAAATATAGACGAAATCCCTTTGAAAAAGTCAACAATGTAATAAAATTGTTTTATTTACATTTATCGTAATAAGACCTAATTAGCTTACATTAACAATTAAAATAATAATTTTGTTGCATATTTAATTTTTGTATTTTCCTCAAATTGGACCATCTTTACCAAATTTTCGAAAATTACAGATAACAGCACCTAATTTTAAAAATTTTCGTAATATTATATTTTTTTTGTGTGTATATATGCGGATGACTACATATGTGCTTTTAAATATGAGTAGTCCTATATTTATCACACTTTTACCTGTTTATGACCCAGATGTAAATGTATCATAAACACAAAATCATATATGTATGTTCTGGTCTACGGTGAAACGGCTAACGAAGTTTCAACCTTCTCGCTAGGTTCGCGACAGCAACAGAAAACAAAAACGTGAGACAAAATACCAAACTTAGCGGTTGAAGAAACACCACAAGCACGTTTAGATCCTAGTGAATGAATTCACAAGGATCTAAACGTGCCATAGGCTGAAGCACAAAGCACGAAACACAAGGCAGTGGTTTTAAAAGGGATTCAAACACATCCAAATCCCCGAGCTGCTATTATCATAATTGATCGTGGTTATGTTCGATAAAGAGTGATAAATATTGCTCTCATTGGGCAGATGAATCCAAAATGATAGCATCGAACGTGAAAAAAAAATTATTTGGTCAACCACAGTGTACCTGATTAATTAGAAGTTTAGGCAAATGATATGAATACATTTTCTTGTGGCGTTTTCCTTTCTAAAAAAAAATCTGCCTTATTAATAGGTAATACTTTTTAAGGATCACCCAGCCCTTGCAAAGTGTGACCTTTTTATGATTTCTAAAGAACACAAAAACAATCTGGTTTTACATTTGACATTTATGACTATGTGACATTTATGACATGATTCCAACTGTACTTAACGCTGAAAAGGAATCAGACTCGGAAGAGGTCTTTGAAGAATTAGACGAAGAAGGACCATGGCACTCATCATCATCTTAGTGCAAAGGAGAAGTTGTTTTAAATAAATTAATTGATATAATTTTACAATCATAAATAATTTTACAATCATAAATAAGTTATTACTATGGATAAATAAATTATTTTCCGATAAATAAAATACTATTAAGTAAAAAATTACAAAAATATTTTTTTAATAATATTCTTGGGAGGCGGGGATTGGTTAGGTATTGGAAAGCTTAAAAATGAATATTTTTAGGAAATTCGCAAAAAAAATAAAAAAAAAAATTGTTTTTTTCACACGGACATTTTGGGGGTGGGATTGGAGGAATACCTCCCTGCCCTTAAAATTAACTTTTTACGGTTTTAAGAAGTATGTAATCTATTTCTTTTAATAATTGCATTATTTTTTCAAATAATTTTTTATTTCACCGCCCACAAAAGGGGGCGGGGCTAAAAATGGCATTTAAGAATCTCTGAGCCCAACATTAAGTTTTTGAACATTCTTTGACCTTAAAAGTTGTAATTGCTAAACGAAATGACGGGAATCTAAAAAAAAATTGCATTTTTCAGAGGTAGGATTAGTTCTTCCAAGGGGAACTTTTTTCTTCTTGATCCGATTTTTCCTATTTTATAGCTTTGACAGCCTATGACCATAACAGATTGTTCTGCTAAGTTTCATTAATCAGTATCAGTATCTTTTTAGAGCTAATATAAGCTTAACAAAAAGTAATGTCCGGCTAGATTGGCAAAATATCCCTATGTGCACTGGTCAGTTTTTCCAAAATATTGGGTACAAATTTTTTATCGTAGTTAGCGAGCAAAATTTAAAAATTTTGAATATATGTATATAATTTGAAGATATATATTTCTGAGTTAAAAACTAAACGATTTTTAATTAAAAAAAACGAAAATTTTGCTTTTTTGTGTAATTTAGCCTTAAAAGGGGCATCAACGTTTTTTTTTTGATAAAACAAAATTTTCTTAAGAAATATATATTAATTTTATACTTTTATGTAAGCTTACTGTATGTGCGGACGTTAAACAAAATTTCGTGTAAAATTGATCATCCTTGTAGAAAATGGATTTCCTTCAATTTGACTTATTTTACATTGAAATTATGACTTTAGCCTATATGTTCTAAAATCCCAAAGCTAGAATCGGAAAAAGCAGACTGCTATATAAAAGCATTAATTTTCGCTGACTAATTGCATATCCAAAGAAATTTTCATGCGATTCGCTTAACTATTAAAAACATAACATGGACAAAGATCAACTGCATTAGCTCAACACATAACAGAAACCGGACACACAGCTGACTTTGACAAAATTAAAATACTTGACAAGGAAAAAATAGTCATAAAGAGGACACTGACAACATAAGCGCGAGCTATAGTGTTGCCCTAAAATAAAGTTTAAATAATATGTGATACCAACTAAGAAGTGCAATAATTTTTAAATTTTTGGTATGTGTCTAGCTTTTTCATTGTTTTATTTATAAAGTAGCTGTGCGCGCCACTTCGTCAGCGTCCTTCAATATTTTGTTCGATTTTGCTTTGAAAGCAATCCACACCAAAGACCCTTACGTTTTTAGTTTTTTTTTTTTTTAAGAGATGTAATACTCATGCAATTAATGCCTATATTAACTGTATTACTTCCTTTAGAAAGGGATATTAGTAGATAAGACAGATGGTTAAAGCGATAGTAAAGCTTCGCAAGCGCTTCTGGTGTTCTTTAGGCGAATTAGTTTGAAGCTAGCATAGCCAATTAATAATTATTTTACTTCGCCGGCGATTTAGTGCTACGTATCAGTTTATGCTACGTATCAGTTTATGTATTTTTTTACTTTATAAAAAGTAAAGTATTCATATCAGGTTAGTTCAACTGCGTACTTTCACTGCTTTTTCTCCAATTTCTAAGATATTTTTGCAGAAAAAAAGTATCCTATATTGGGACCATGATACTTATGTATCTCCTCACAAAATTTTGTTAAAATCAATGTAGTAGTTTTTACGTGATGCGAACGCAAACAAAAGCAGATAGACAGACGGATATGAGTTACTATTTTATTATATGTATAGATGTAATTATTATAAATTTATTGTAAGTTTCTTTTATTGTTGTTTATGTACGTATATTTGTAAAATTATATTTGTTACTTATGAAATATAGACGAAATCCCTTTGAAAAAGTCAACAATGTAATAAAATTGTTTTATTTACATTTATCGTAATAAGACCTAATTAGCTTACATTAACAATTAAAATAATAATTTTGTTGCATATTTAATTTTTGTATTTTCCTCAAATTGGACCATCTTTACCAAATTTTCGAAAATTACAGATAACAGCACCTAATTTTAAAAATTTTCGTAATATTATATTTTTTTTTGTGTGTATATATGCGGATGACTACATATGTGCTTTTAAATATGAGTAGTCCTATATTTATCACACTTTTACCTGTTTATGACCCAGATGTAAATGTATCATAAACACAAAATCATATATGTTCTGGTCTACGGTGAAACGGCTAACGAAGTTTCAACCTTCTCGCTAGGTTCGCGACAGCAACAGAAAACAAAAACGTGAGACAAAATACCAAACTTAGCGGTTGAAGAAACACCACAAGCACGTTTAGATCCTAGTGAATGAATTCACAAGGATCTAAACGTGCCATAGGCTGAAGCACAAAGCACGAAACACAAGGCAGTGGTTTTAAAAGGGATTCAAACACATCCAAATCCCCGAGCTGCTATTATCATAATTGATCGTGGTTATGTTCGATAAAGAGTGATAAATATTGCTCTCATTGGGCAGATGAATCCAAAATGATAGCATCGAACGTGAAAAAAAAATTATTTGGTCAACCACAGTGTACCTGATTAATTAGAAGTTTAGGCAAATGATATGAATACATTTTCTTGTGGCGTTTTCCTTTCTAAAAAAAAATCTGCCTTATTAATAGGTAATACTTTTTAAGGATCACCCAGCCCTTGCAAAGTGTGACCTTTTTATGATTTCTAAAGAACACAAAAACAATCTGGTTTTACATTTGACATTTATGACTATGTGACATTTATGACATGATTCCAACTGTACTTAACGCTGAAAAGGAATCAGACTCGGAAGAGGTCTTTGAAGAATTAGACGAAGAAGGACCATGGCACTCATCATCATCTTAGTGCAAAGGAGAAGTTGTTTTAAATAAATTAATTGATATAATTTTACAATCATAAATAATTTTACAATCATAAATAAGTTATTACTATGGATAAATAAATTATTTTCCGATAAATAAAATACTATTAAGTAAAAAATTACAAAAATATTTTTTTAATAATATTCTTGGGAGGCGGGGATTGGTTAGGTATTGGAAAGCTTAAAAATGAATATTTTTAGGAAATTCGCAAAAAAAATAAAAAAAAAAATTGTTTTTTTCACACGGACATTTTGGGGGTGGGATTGGAGGAATACCTCCCTGCCCTTAAAATTAACTTTTTACGGTTTTAAGAAGTATGTAATCTATTTCTTTTAATAATTGCATTATTTTTTCAAATAATTTTTTATTTCACCGCCCACAAAAGGGGGCGGGGCTAAAAATGGCATTTAAGAATCTCTGAGCCCAACATTAAGTTTTTGAACATTCTTTGACCTTAAAAGTTGTAATTGCTAAACGAAATGACGGGAATCTAAAAAAAAATTGCATTTTTCAGAGGTAGGATTAGTTCTTCCAAGGGGAACTTTTTTCTTCTTGATCCGATTTTTCCTATTTTATAGCTTTGACAGCCTATGACCATAACAGATTGTTCTGCTAAGTTTCATTAATCAGTATCAGTATCTTTTTAGAGCTAATATAAGCTTAACAAAAAGTAATGTCCGGCTAGATTGGCAAAATATCCCTATGTGCACTGGTCAGTTTTTCCAAAATATTGGGTACAAATTTTTTATCGTAGTTAGCGAGCAAAATTTAAAAATTTTGAATATATGTATATAATTTGAAGATATATATTTCTGAGTTAAAAACTAAACGATTTTTAATTAAAAAAAACGAAAATTTTGCTTTTTTGTGTAATTTAGCCTTAAAAGGGGCATCAACGTTTTTTTTTTGATAAAACAAAATTTTCTTAAGAAATATATATTAATTTTATACTTTTATGTAAGCTTACTGTATGTGCGGACGTTAAACAAAATTTCGTGTAAAATTGATCATCCTTGTAGAAAATGGATTTCCTTCAATTTGACTTATTTTACATTGAAATTATGACTTTAGCCTATATGTTCTAAAATCCCAAAGCTAGAATCGGAAAAAGCAGACTGCTATATAAAAGCATTAATTTTCGCTGACTAATTGCATATCCAAAGAAATTTTCATGCGATTCGCTTAACTATTAAAAACATAACATGGACAAAGATCAACTGCATTAGCTCAACACATAACAGAAACCGGACACACAGCTGACTTTGACAAAATTAAAATACTTGACAAGGAAAAAATAGTCATAAAGAGGACACTGACAACATAAGCGCGAGCTATAGTGTTGCCCTAAAATAAAGTTTAAATAATATGTGATACCAACTAAGAAGTGCAATAATTTTTAAATTTTTGGTATGTGTCTAGCTTTTTCATTGTTTTATTTATAAAGTAGCTGTGCGCGCCACTTCGTCAGCGTCCTTCAATATTTTGTTCGATTTTGCTTTGAAAGCAATCCACACCAAAGACCCTTACGTTTTTAGTTTTTTTTTTTTTTTAAGAGATGTAATACTCATGCAATTAATGCCTATATTAACTGTATTACTTCCTTTAGAAAGGGATATTAGTAGATAAGACAGATGGTTAAAGCGATAGTAAAGCTTCGCAAGCGCTTCTGGTGTTCTTTAGGCGAATTAGTTTGAAGCTAGCATAGCCAATTAATAATTATTTTACTTCGCCGGCGATTTAGTGCTACGTATCAGTTTATGCTACGTATCAGTTTATGTATTTTTTTACTTTATAAAAAGTAAAGTATTCATATCAGGTTAGTTCAACTGCGTACTTTCACTGCTTTTTCTCCAATTTCTAAGATATTTTTGCAGAAAAAAAGTATCCTATATTGGGACCATGATACTTATGTATCTCCTCACAAAATTTTGTTAAAATCAATGTAGTAGTTTTTACGTGATGCGAACGCAAACAAAAGCAGATAGACAGACGGATATGAGTTACTATTTTATTATATGTATAGATGTAATTATTATAAATTTATTGTAAGTTTCTTTTATTGTTGTTTATGTACGTATATTTGTAAAATTATATTTGTTACTTATGAAATATAGACGAAATCCCTTTGAAAAAGTCAACAATGTAATAAAATTGTTTTATTTACATTTATCGTAATAAGACCTAATTAGCTTACATTAACAATTAAAATAATAATTTTGTTGCATATTTAATTTTTGTATTTTCCTCAAATTGGACCATCTTTACCAAATTTTCGAAAATTACAGATAACAGCACCTAATTTTAAAAATTTTCGTAATATTATATTTTTTTTTGTGTGTATATATGCGGATGACTACATATGTGCTTTTAAATATGAGTAGTCCTATATTTATCACACTTTTACCTGTTTATGACCCAGATGTAAATGTATCATAAACACAAAATCATATATGTTCTGGTCTACGGTGAAACGGCTAACGAAGTTTCAACCTTCTCGCTAGGTTCGCGACAGCAACAGAAAACAAAAACGTGAGACAAAATACCAAACTTAGCGGTTGAAGAAACACCACAAGCACGTTTAGATCCTAGTGAATGAATTCACAAGGATCTAAACGTGCCATAGGCTGAAGCACAAAGCACGAAACACAAGGCAGTGGTTTTAAAAGGGATTCAAACACATCCAAATCCCCGAGCTGCTATTATCATAATTGATCGTGGTTATGTTCGATAAAGAGTGATAAATATTGCTCTCATTGGGCAGATGAATCCAAAATGATAGCATCGAACGTGAAAAAAAAATTATTTGGTCAACCACAGTGTACCTGATTAATTAGAAGTTTAGGCAAATGATATGAATACATTTTCTTGTGGCGTTTTCCTTTCTAAAAAAAAATCTGCCTTATTAATAGGTAATACTTTTTAAGGATCACCCAGCCCTTGCAAAGTGTGACCTTTTTATGATTTCTAAAGAACACAAAAACAATCTGGTTTTACATTTGACATTTATGACTATGTGACATTTATGACATGATTCCAACTGTACTTAACGCTGAAAAGGAATCAGACTCGGAAGAGGTCTTTGAAGAATTAGACGAAGAAGGACCATGGCACTCATCATCATCTTAGTGCAAAGGAGAAGTTGTTTTAAATAAATTAATTGATATAATTTTACAATCATAAATAATTTTACAATCATAAATAAGTTATTACTATGGATAAATAAATTATTTTCCGATAAATAAAATACTATTAAGTAAAAAATTACAAAAATATTTTTTTAATAATATTCTTGGGAGGCGGGGATTGGTTAGGTATTGGAAAGCTTAAAAATGAATATTTTTAGGAAATTCGCAAAAAAAATAAAAAAAAAAATTGTTTTTTTCACACGGACATTTTGGGGGTGGGATTGGAGGAATACCTCCCTGCCCTTAAAATTAACTTTTTACGGTTTTAAGAAGTATGTAATCTATTTCTTTTAATAATTGCATTATTTTTTCAAATAATTTTTTATTTCACCGCCCACAAAAGGGGGCGGGGCTAAAAATGGCATTTAAGAATCTCTGAGCCCAACATTAAGTTTTTGAACATTCTTTGACCTTAAAAGTTGTAATTGCTAAACGAAATGACGGGAATCTAAAAAAAAATTGCATTTTTCAGAGGTAGGATTAGTTCTTCCAAGGGGAACTTTTTTCTTCTTGATCCGATTTTTCCTATTTTATAGCTTTGACAGCCTATGACCATAACAGATTGTTCTGCTAAGTTTCATTAATCAGTATCAGTATCTTTTTAGAGCTAATATAAGCTTAACAAAAAGTAATGTCCGGCTAGATTGGCAAAATATCCCTATGTGCACTGGTCAGTTTTTCCAAAATATTGGGTACAAATTTTTTATCGTAGTTAGCGAGCAAAATTTAAAAATTTTGAATATATGTATATAATTTGAAGATATATATTTCTGAGTTAAAAACTAAACGATTTTTAATTAAAAAAAACGAAAATTTTGCTTTTTTGTGTAATTTAGCCTTAAAAGGGGCATCAACGTTTTTTTTTGATAAAACAAAATTTTCTTAAGAAATATATATTAATTTTATACTTTTATGTAAGCTTACTGTATGTGCGGACGTTAAACAAAATTTCGTGTAAAATTGATCATCCTTGTAGAAAATGGATTTCCTTCAATTTGACTTATTTTACATTGAAATTATGACTTTAGCCTATATGTTCTAAAATCCCAAAGCTAGAATCGGAAAAAGCAGACTGCTATATAAAAGCATTAATTTTCGCTGACTAATTGCATATCCAAAGAAATTTTCATGCGATTCGCTTAACTATTAAAAACATAACATGGACAAAGATCAACTGCATTAGCTCAACACATAACAGAAACCGGACACACAGCTGACTTTGACAAAATTAAAATACTTGACAAGGAAAAAATAGTCATAAAGAGGACACTGACAACATAAGCGCGAGCTATAGTGTTGCCCTAAAATAAAGTTTAAATAATATGTGATACCAACTAAGAAGTGCAATAATTTTTAAATTTTTGGTATGTGTCTAGCTTTTTCATTGTTTTATTTATAAAGTAGCTGTGCGCGCCACTTCGTCAGCGTCCTTCAATATTTTGTTCGATTTTGCTTTGAAAGCAATCCACACCAAAGACCCTTACGTTTTTAGTTTTTTTTTTTTTTTAAGAGATGTAATACTCATGCAATTAATGCCTATATTAACTGTATTACTTCCTTTAGAAAGGGATATTAGTAGATAAGACAGATGGTTAAAGCGATAGTAAAGCTTCGCAAGCGCTTCTGGTGTTCTTTAGGCGAATTAGTTTGAAGCTAGCATAGCCAATTAATAATTATTTTACTTCGCCGGCGATTTAGTGCTACGTATCAGTTTATGCTACGTATCAGTTTATGTATTTTTTTACTTTATAAAAAGTAAAGTATTCATATCAGGTTAGTTCAACTGCGTACTTTCACTGCTTTTTCTCCAATTTCTAAGATATTTTTGCAGAAAAAAAGTATCCTATATTGGGACCATGATACTTATGTATCTCCTCACAAAATTTTGTTAAAATCAATGTAGTAGTTTTTACGTGATGCGAACGCAAACAAAAGCAGATAGACAGACGGATATGAGTTACTATTTTATTATATGTATAGATGTAATTATTATAAATTTATTGTAAGTTTCTTTTATTGTTGTTTATGTACGTATATTTGTAAAATTATATTTGTTACTTATGAAATATAGACGAAATCCCTTTGAAAAAGTCAACAATGTAATAAAATTGTTTTATTTACATTTATCGTAATAAGACCTAATTAGCTTACATTAACAATTAAAATAATAATTTTGTTGCATATTTAATTTTTGTATTTTCCTCAAATTGGACCATCTTTACCAAATTTTCGAAAATTACAGATAACAGCACCTAATTTTAAAAATTTTCGTAATATTATATTTTTTTTGTGTGTATATATGCGGATGACTACATATGTGCTTTTAAATATGAGTAGTCCTATATTTATCACACTTTTACCTGTTTATGACCCAGATGTAAATGTATCATAAACACAAAATCATATATGTATGTTCTGGTCTACGGTGAAACGGCTAACGAAGTTTCAACCTTCTCGCTAGGTTCGCGACAGCAACAGAAAACAAAAACGTGAGACAAAATACCAAACTTAGCGGTTGAAGAAACACCACAAGCACGTTTAGATCCTAGTGAATGAATTCACAAGGATCTAAACGTGCCATAGGCTGAAGCACAAAGCACGAAACACAAGGCAGTGGTTTTAAAAGGGATTCAAACACATCCAAATCCCCGAGCTGCTATTATCATAATTGATCGTGGTTATGTTCGATAAAGAGTGATAAATATTGCTCTCATTGGGCAGATGAATCCAAAATGATAGCATCGAACGTGAAAAAAAAATTATTTGGTCAACCACAGTGTACCTGATTAATTAGAAGTTTAGGCAAATGATATGAATACATTTTCTTGTGGCGTTTTCCTTTCTAAAAAAAAATCTGCCTTATTAATAGGTAATACTTTTTAAGGATCACCCAGCCCTTGCAAAGTGTGACCTGTTTATGATTTCTAAAGAACACAAAAACAATCTGGTTTTACATTTGACATTTATGACTATGTGACGTATTAAATATATTAATTATTCACATCAAAATTTAAATTCAAAATAAAATGATTGCTTTCATTGCAAAAAAATATTTAAAAAAAATGGCTATAAAAGTTGAGTGTAAAAATGTAGCATATTTACATGGTTTTGGTGCGACATATTTAGAAGAGAACATGATGTTTATTTACACTCTGACATTTTTAGAGAAAAGAACAAGAAAATTTAATAAGTAAATAAATTAAAATGCCAACCACTTACGAAATTAAAAATAAATATTTTTAATATATTATTTTTATTATGTTTTATGACAAAGAAATTAAATGTTCATATTAGTTACATATAAATTAAAGAACTAAAATAGTATTTCCAACACATGTGGATATTTTTACATAGTCTATTTGGGATTCCTTTTTCCTTTTACAACAGCTGGTCTATTTTTTATGAATCCTTTCTTGCGCTTGACATTCTGAAAAAGAAATCATATTACAATTAATAAAAAATATAGATATTTTTTTTATTGAAGTCAAGCTTAAGTTCGTTTTATTCTCCCTAAGTAAGAATAATTTAAATTACAAATTAGGTGATTAATATTAAATAAAAATTGCGAAAATTTAATTTTAGACACTAGCAGGAATGCAATTTCAATACAGCTTCGTCTGTCATCAGCACTCTTCTCATCCATCTACTTTAGGTAGTCTTTAGTTGTAAACATCATCTATTTAATCAACAAAACTCAGATGAAGGAATACGAGAAAAACTATATTCAAACATCAATCGTCAGTTGGTGAGAACGAAGTCTACCACTACCTAAAGTTTCACTCTTGTTTAATATTTTTACTTTAATATTTACCAATCTGAAATATCTATTGCATTGCAAAATTACAGCAGACGAACCGCATAAACGACAAGGACCCGTCCAGTGTCTAAATTGCCAAGAATATCGCCATACTAGTACATACTGTAAGTTGCCAATGGTTTGCCTTGTGTGTAGCGAGCTACATTGTTCCGCTCAATGCGATAAATCAAAGGAAGACACGAAGGTTAAAAAATGTAGCAATTGCGGTGGAAATCAGCAGTGTCTGAACAGAGGCTGTCTATTTTATACTATGATAAGAAAGTCGTCTCAAAAATTAAATACTCCTTCTAAGCAGCCACAATATCGACGAAATGCTCATTATCCTCAGCTCAACCAACAACGCAACATGTTTCATACAACAATCCTTTACAAAAAGCCACAATGACAACTAATTCTACTCTAAATTTACACCCAGAACCTAAAGAACAAATACCTTCTAGTAACTATAATCGTCTGGGAGCAAGCATCGAGACATTAGTGCATACGTTAAACAGTTTTAAGTGCTCTATGATGCAAGAAATGGTACGCATGAAAACTATGATGGTGCAGGCGGTACTTAACAAACTATGTGTTAAAAATATGTTTCTGGAACGCAAACGGCTAGCGCCAATACAAATATGAACTCGCATACTTCCTCAAGAACCAACCAAAGTTATATCTTCAATTTACTCACCTCCCAGTTTTCAAGTATTAGCGAGTCAGTATAGCGACTTTTTCAAATCACAAGGTCCCTGTTTCATATTATCAGGCGACTACAACGCTAAACATACGTTTTGGGGATTAATACTAATTACTCAAAAAGGTCGTGTTATATTTGACACAATTTAAAAAATGTGTCTAAATGTAATATCGAGGGGACAACCCTCCTCCTGAGCAACAAAAAATACCTGATGTTATTGATTTTGGTGTGATTAAGGGTATTCCAAGAGAAACGATTAAAGTTGAAGCGTCACTTGAATTATCCTCAGATCATTCATCCACTATTGTCTATATATGGAACCAGCAAAATAACGTGTCACTAACAACTATCACAAGCATAAATTGGTTGAAATATAGAAAATACTTCAGTACTCACAGTTCGGAAAACATATCGCTAAGAACACCAAAAGACGTGGATCAGAGTCTAATTAATTTTGATCAAAACCTTAAATCCGCTGCTCAACATGCAACAGTAACCAGACAACTAGCTAGATACAATAAAATTTATTCTGTTGATGTCGAGCGGCTCTTGGTTGAAAAAAGAAAAAGTCAGAGAGTGGCAATCACACAGATATCCTCAACTCAAATCTAGACTTAAAGATTGCACGAAAAGGCTAAGACAGCTACTAGAATTTCGAAGAGTAGAATCTCTGCAAAATTACTTGGAAGTGCTAGACGCAACTGCACAATCAGATTATGCATTATAGCGTGCATGTAGAAACCTTAAAAGACCAGTCGTACGAAAGCCTCCCCTGCGAACTTATTGTGGAGACTGGGAGAAATGATACCGAAAAAAAAATTTATTTGTTGGACATTTGAAAAAGGTTTTTACCCCAAATATATGTTCTATTATATTGAGTTGCCACCAGCAGAGAATATTGCCGAAGTACCCCTAGTAACGCCCGCTGGCGTTGATAAAACTAGTAACAAGATGTTATTTGATTGGCCCCTATTAGCTGCCATAGAATGGAAGGTATCTTTTACTACTATGATTCCTAAACCAGTGAAAGACCACACAAAAAAATCATAAAGACCTATAAGTCTTTTGTCAAACATAGGATGTTTTCCGAACCATCAAAACAACATAGTACGATCTAACAAACACACAGATTAGTAAACGTAATTAAAAAGATCTTTGAAGAAAGAAAATACTGTTCAGCGCTTTTATTGGACGTTTCTCAAGCATTCGACAATGTTTGGCACGAAGGCTAATATATAACTTGCCGAAAACTTTTATAAAGACTTAAACAATTATTTAACGGATTGAAAGTTTTTACTAAATGAAGGAGATTTTTTAAGCGAGCCTCAGCTGATTGAACCTGGAGTTCTCCAAGGTATTATTTTGGGACCCATTTTGTATTTATCGTATACATCAGATATGCCAATTAGCACCCGAGTCCATACATCAACATTTGACACAGCTTTTTTAAGTATTCATGAATGCTACCAAATAGCATCACAACATTTAAAGGACCATATACTCAATTTGGAAAAATGGTTGAAGAAATGAAGAATAAATAAAGGTGAATGCACAAAAATGTACTCATATAACTTTCACACTGCGTAAGAACTCATGCTATGCTATTCACATAAATAACCAAATGACGTTACATACCTGGGTATACATCTTGATTGGCGCCTTACTTGAAAAGCCCATATAGATTTCAAGTTAACATAAATGAAGTTAAAAGCAGTCCAACTAAATTGGCTTATTGGCAGAAACTCTAGCCTGAGCTTAGATTGTAACCTTCTACTGTGTAAGTCGATCCGATCATTAAACCAGCTTTGTGTTATGGGGCACTGCCTTAGCTAGCAATGTAGAAAAAATTCGAAGGCGCCAAAATAAGGGGGGTTATTACGTATTTCGATTCGAAAAGAAAATCATAAGAATTTGTATGACTTTAACATTGTGTTTCGAAAAAGATTTCTTTCGAATCGAAATACGTAATAACCACCAAGATTCTACGTATGATTACAGTTGCTCCCTGGTATATAAAAAAACTCGATCATCCTCTAGGATCTAAACATGACAATCAAAGCAGAAATAGCGAAATATGCAGTAACGTATCTAAAGAAGCTTGAATTTAATACAAATCCTTTGGCGCACAACATACTAAATGAACCTGGTTACATTCGACTGAATAAAAGAGACACTGCTTTTCTTGGTCGTACATGAGAGGAATGATTGCAACAACCGTGAAACAAACATTATTTTTAACTAGCACTGGCTAGACTTAAAAAGTATATTTTTTTTATTTTAGATTTAAGATATGAGTAATTGTCGACTGAAGCAAAAAAAAAATATAAGGTGGTAAATATTAACATAAAAATATGAAACAAGAGTGAAGCTTTAGGTAGTGGTAGACTTCCTTCTCACCAACTGAAGATTGATGAGTGAATACAGTTTTCTCGTATTTCTTTATCTGAGTTTGGTTGGTTAAATATATGATTTTTACAACTAAACACCACCCAAAGTAGATAGATATGAAAAGAGTGCAGATGACGGACGTAGCTGTCTAGAATATGCAAATTAAAATTAAATTTTTCCAATTTTTCTTTAATATTAATCACATAATTTGTAATTTAACTTATTCTTTCTTAGATATAATAAAAAGAAATTAAGCTTGACTTTTTCAAATTTCAGCTCTATTTAAATATATAGATCGACTAATAATATATCAAATATTCCATAATAAAAACAAAATTTTATAAAGCATACATAGCCGAATGTTAAAAAAAAAATTTGGTACATAAATTTAAAAATTTTGTTATTAAGTCTTTTTTTTGTCAGTATTAAACTCAATATTTACTATAATTTTATTTGTTTTTCTAATATTGCTAATCTTTCCCTTATCTTTTTAATAATACTTAACGAATTTTTATCATTTATATAGTGTACGGATACATGATTAGTCAGTTTTTCTATAGAAGTTATGAATGTTGTATTTTTATTTAAGAAACATATACATATCTATAGGCATCATTTCATTCTAATATAAAGGTGTTTCAGTTATTCAAAGTTTTGCTTTATAGGTTTCCTATCATATTTACATTTATTGCATAAAACACAATTATTAATAAACTTATTGATTTCATTTTTTAAATTTAAGTAATAAACAATATTCTTTAATTCTAAAAAATATCTCCTATATACCTTTGTGATTTTAATCAATATGAATTTTTTACAATATATGTAGTTAAGAGATTATCTCTATCAGAGATATCTTTTATACATTTGGTACATCGGACAAATTACAAACTAGGTATATTATCACAAAACATTCCAACTGTTCCTTTTAACGGAAATCTTTGCTTTAAAAATCTTAATCTTTCTTCAAAGGAATTTCTCAATGCGATAATGTGCCTAATATCTTTGTTATTGCAAATCTTTTCTCTTATATTTATAAGAGAGTAGTAATTTTTTCGTTGAATAGAACGGACGTGAATATAAGCTCGCAATAAACATATAAAAAAACATATATAGTGTAAGAATTTTAAACAAACAAAAAGCCAAAAACAATGTTTAATACAGAACAACAAAGTTTTTGTTTCTTTTTTAAAACGGCAACGGAAACCAAAAGACCAGTGCGAGGGCTCGCTTATGCTGTTTGCTGAAAAAAAAAACTGATGCGTTTTTACTGCATACGTTCTTGTTCACCATTGTTGCTTATAGTGACAATAAAATATATGTATATGAATAAGTCATCGTGGCCTTCTGAACACAATAAGACCAAACCCAAAATATGACAAATGTAAACAGTGAAAAAAATAAAAACACCCATGTTGTTGGGTGCAATAAAATGAATGAAAATAAATTCAACGTCAACTACTGAATACTATATGACAAAAACGCATTCAGCTAATGCTCAAAAACCCAAGACACAAGTAGGAATTGATAGATACCTCACGTTTTTCGAACAGGCTCATGCTCACCTTAGTTGTTGTCAAGTAGTAACAATAAAATTAAATCAAATAAGTTACAGTAGACTACTGAATACAGTATGACAAAAACGAATTCCGTAATGCTCAGAAACCCAAGACGAAAGTGGCAATCGATAGATAGGTCACTCATCACAAGAACCACCAATGTCAAAAGTACCTAAAGTTGGGGAAAATAACGGCCTACGTTCCCAAAACCGATTTTCAATTACCTCAAATTTATTTGAGAGCAAAATTCAAATGAGCTAATAAAAACTTTGATTTCTTTGATCAGTGAAAACTCATTTTACATGATTCCCATTAAGCGTGGCAACATTAGTAAAACAAAAATGGAGTTAAATAATGAAAAAATTTTCATAAATAAGTTTCTTGAAAGCCGAAAAAGAGTTTTTCTACGAATTAACTGAAAAGTGGCAAATGTAATAAGGTCGTTATTAAAATGGACTCAAAACTAAAAGTGTAGCCAACCTTGGAAATCGAGAACGCCTGCCTCAACCACTATTTCCAGTTGAATTGGAACCTGGAGATATAAGGTTAAAAAAAGACGAAACGCACCTGACTTATAGCATTAAATATCTGCGATAAATTTAGGAACGACGCAAAAGGTTAAAAAAAGTATTTGCAGTGGAAACCAGGTTGTCTCGTTTATTCCATGATATAAAAGACTTCTTATAAGCTTAATACTCATCCCAAGCAGCCACAATAAACTGTAGCATGACTCAAGTTCATTACCAACAAGAATAACAAGAACATTTTTGGCTGATTTTAAATAAAAGAATATCATGTTACCATTCAATAATAAACGGTCAACACACTTAATGACTATTGCTGCTTCAGCGTATTAAACTGAAAACACTCAGTCAAACTGCTACTGTATCAATTGTTCTACAGTCAACCCTTTTGGTGTAGTACAACTGATCGTTGTGTTATATATTACAAATCTAGCCAAGGGTTTTCTGTCTGTCGCTACACTACCCACTGTATATAGAATTGCTAAGTAAGCAATTATTTAGTATAAATACCGACGATTGTTTTCAATAAACACTATTCTTTTGCTTAACCTTATGGAGTGCTACTAGATAGCACCCTAACTGCAAAAGGAATTAAAAACCAGAAATTTATTATTTTATTAACTGGGTAAACGCTACATGGCGATCCTGCCGCCCAAACCTGGAGTGCTAAAATAGAAAACCAGCTCCTAAAAGCACCAGCGTTTTTCGGCGTGATCAGCCGAAAAACGATTCGCCAGCCGCGTAGAAGGAAGAAACTGTCTGGCTAAAAGACAGTTAAAGATGTCAACAAGCGAAGGTCCTAAAAAGCTGACAATTGAGGAATACCAAGGAAGACAAGTAATTGCCAAGAAAAGGGCTGCCACAGCAATCCCAAGGCAAATCAAACAAAAAAGACGGGGCGGATACATAAACCGCCTAAGGCGAGAAAAGGCGTATATCCTACGCCAAATAAACGCAAAACCACCACCAAGTTGGGTAGAGGCGACAAAACTATGGCACAGAATTGAATTTAAGATTAAACAACACATTGGTAAAACTAAAACACATTGATAAAACTAATACACAAAAAAAAAACTTTTCTTTAAAATTATTATGGGAAAACCGCAATCGAAAGTTGTTGACCCAAATGCGAATGTGGTCAACGAAGTAGTTGTATGAAACAATATAGATTTGTCTCAAATTAAAATCTACCTTATGCTGAGATAACAATAATTTTATCAATTAATTTTGTTTTTAGCATGTATGCAATGCATTTTAAAAGAATAAAGAAAAGGTATATAAGTAGAGCCAATGATTTAGATAAGATTTAAGCCTATTAGTGTAAAAAAATATCTAAATATAAATAAAATAAAACTAATAAGGAATATTTTTAAATGGAGAAATGGGAACCAATTAAACAAATTATTTACTCAGAAAAAGATAAAATTAAACAATGTTATATATGTATTAATAAAAATGTATACATCAAACAAGAAACATTAAGAAAACATTTATTTACATTAACTAATTCTCTAGAGATCATTAGGGAATTGATACATAAAAATCTTGAAAAATTTACTGAAGAACATAAAGAAGAAGTTTTAGATTTGTATTGGAATTTAAGGGATCAATTGGTTTAAATATTAGATAAATATAAAATTTTTCAAAGAGTGCCTCATTCTATTGATGAACCCATTAACATAGACGTGAACATTGTATTAACAACTGAAACCACAGAAGATCTTGAAACTTTGACAGAAGAAAAAACTGACGAAATAAACCCCAAAATGCCACAAACAGCAGTGGAATTTTTGAGCATGGCCTCAAGGCTAATACCCGTTTTCGGCGGTAAGCCTGAAAATTTAAGATCATTCCTTGATGCTCTCACATTGCTAAATTCATTATAGAACTTTTAATGAGTATGTACGTTCCTATATATCAATAGACAAGGACGATTGGGATGAATGGCTTAGGTATTTTACTTACTGTTTTAACACGACACCATCAACTGTACATAATTATTGTCCTTACGAACTAGTTTTCAGTAAAAATCCTAATAATTTTAAAGATTTCAATGAGGTAGATAGAGTTGCACCATTATACAATGTAGAAGATTACGCTAAGGAAGCAAAATATAGACTAGAAGTAGCACTTAAAAAGAGCTAGACAATTACTAGATACAAATAAACTTAAGCAAAAATATAAGTATGATAAGGGTATAATAGATTATAACTTTAAAATAGGAGATTTAGTTCTACTTAAAAATGAAGCAGGACATAAGTTAGAAGAAGCTTATAAGGGCCCCTATCAAATAGAGAATTTAGATTTAAGAAATAATGTAACTACAGAAAATAAGAAAACAAAAAAGAAACAAATAGTTAATAAGAATAGACTTAAATTATACAATAAAAATATGAATTAAAATTTTTTTAGAGAATAATATTATTAAAATTTAACTTTCAGAACTAGTTTTAATTATTGTAAAAGAATGTCCATGAAACTTTCAGTTATATGAACATTCTAAGTAAGCAATTATTTAGTATAAATATAAATTTAGTATAAAATCCTAATTATTTTAAAGATTTCAATGAGGTAGATAGAGTTGCACCATTATACAATGTAGAAGATTACGCTAAGGAAGCAAAATATAGACTAGAAGAAGCACTTAAAAGAGCCTAGACAATTACTAGATACAAATAAACTTAAGCAAAAATATAACTATGATAAGGGTATAATAGATTATAACTTTAAAATAGGAGATTTAGTTCTACTTAAAAATGCAACAGGACATAAGTTAGAAGAAGCTTATAAAGGCCCCTATCAAATAGAGAATTTAGATTTAAGAAATAATGTAACTATAGAAAATAAGAAAACAAAAAAAAAAAACAAATAGTTAATAAGAATAGACTTAAATTATATAATAAAAATATGAATTAAAATTTTATTAGAGAATAATATTATTAAAATTTAACTTTAAGAACTAGTTTTAATTATTGTAAAAGAATGTCCATGAAACTTTCAGTTATATGAACATTCTTCCGTAAAAGAACAACAAAACCATTTTTGGATGATTTTAAATAAAAGAATATAATGTTACCATTCAATAATAAACGATCAACACACTTAATGACTATTGCTGCTTCAGCGTATTAAACTGAAAACACTCAGTCAAACTGCTACTGTATCAATCGTTCTACAGTCAACCCTTTTGGTGTTGTACAACTGATCATTGTGTTATATATTACAAATCTAGCCAAGGGTGTTCTGTCCGTCGCTATACTACCCACTGTATATAGAATTACTAAGTAAGCAATTATTTAGTATAAATTCTGACGATTGTTTTCAATAAACACGATTCTTTTGCTTAACCTCATGGAGTGCTACTAGATAGCACCCTAACTGCATAAGGAATTAAAAACTAGAAATTTATTATTTTATTAACTGGGTAAACACTACAACACACCAAGTACTAATTTTTCTTAGCTACCCCACCCGACCACTCAACATGTATCATACGCTTATATGTTAAAAACCAATCGTACTCCATTACATAATGCGCAATATAAATTCATTCAAATCCAATTTTACGACCATATCCTAAACAACATTTTTCATCTGGTAACTTTAGTCACCTGGAAGCAATTATTAACACTTTAGTGCAGTCGTTAAACAGCTATATGAGTTCTACAGGTAACTTGATATTATCACTTGAAAAACATCAGCAACAATTAAATAAATAAAGTTGTTGATTGGATAATTTAAGCTAGTCAGGCCTAACATAGTTAATGTCAATAAAAAACTAATTTATTGCATTTTTACCCAACGTTTCGTCAATATTTGTTGATTTTTTCAAGGGTTCGTCTATTAAAAATTAAAATCTTTATTATTAAAAATTATACACCAAAATAATTTACTTACAATATAACATAGATCACATACCAATAAATGTTTTTAACAATTACAAAACAAATAAACATAAAACATAAAATTCAAACACAACTTAAATTTAATATCACAGTTTTAAATTTTTCGTATTGCAACACTATAGTTTGCGTTTATGTTGTCCGTGTCTTCTTTTAAGTTCATGGTTTTGTTGATGTTTTGCTGAATGCGTAGGCTTTCTATTGTGTACCTTTTCTTTTCCCTTCTTTCTACATCAAAAATCTTAACTTTTTGAAAATCCGGTTCATGTCCAGTCTTAAGTATGTGTTGTGATAATGCTGTTGTTTCTTTCTATTTCGTAATATCGTTTTGATGTTCACTCATCCTTGTTTCCAATGTTCGTTTTGTTGTTCCAATGTATATTAAATCACAGCTTTCTTTATCATTGCCTTTGCACTTAATTTCATACACCACATTGCAATGTTAATTTAATTTAACTTAATATGTATGTTCAATTGTCTGTAAGGATTATATCCATAGAATAATATTAAATAAATAAATATGGAACTAGAAGCCTAACAAAAATAGGAATAAATATATTGGTTAATTTTGCACGCTTGTATCTTCAGTATTTTGAACAACAATAATTACTCATATCTAAGGACTAAAATAAAAATAAATATACTTGTCCAGCCAGTGCAAGACAAAAAAGAGAAGCAATGTCCCTCCTTCTTAGACGAATGTAACCACATTTATTTAGTATGTTTCGGGCCAGCGGATTTAGATGTGCGTCTTTAAATACGTTACTGCATATTTCGCTATTTCTGCTTAACTGTTGGCACGTTTAGATCTTGTTTGTGAATGTTCGAGTTTTTTATATATCAGGAAGAAACTGTGATCATCCGTAGAATCTTATTTTGGCGCCTTTGGATTTTTTATACATTGCTAGCTGATATAGTTCCCTATAATTGAATGCCATAACAGCAATTTGGTTTTAGAATTCACTTGTACAATAAAAGTTTGCAAGTAAGGCGTTGGTCAAGATGTATACCACATAAAAATACATGAACGAAATTTTTGAAAAAAAATTAACTTCACTGAAAATAGCTGTTGGCATATAATTTTACACAACAAATTAGAGCATAATCTAAATAAAAATCTGGAGTGGCGTACACTGAACCAAAAATCGTAGGTAATATTAACGAAAAAATTTGTAGAAAAATAGTTAAATCAACTTAATTTTTATTCAAATCTATATACGATTTATTCATATAAACTAATTTTATTTATATAAACAGAACTTTTTTTTATAAACATATTTCAATAAATCTTGGAAAAACTTATCAAAATTCAAATAAAGTTCTCTTAAATTATCAAAAAAATTTTGTTAAAACAGTAGTAAAATATTCGAAGAAAAACAACCCATAAATTTAGTTAAACTTACATCCCTAAAAGCAGTTAATATGACTAACATGGCTGTTAATTTGACAAATTTTTGTTTATATTACTAAGTTTTTTAATTTTACTTTTGAAGAAAATTGAATATATGCCGTCTTCTTTGAAAGTGGTGTAAGTCTATTTTGACAAAAAAATTACTTAATGATAAAAGTGAATACAATTTACTATGAACTTTAAAATTTTCATTGTTTTTATCATTATAAATTTTCGTAGTTAAAGAAGCTACAAATATAATTACTTTGAAAATGGTGTAAGTCCACTATCTTCACTATTTAGTTCATACATACTACATAATTTCTTTAGTACTTTTTTAAATGTGTGGCACCATTGTAAATTTCGCGTTTTTCCCGTTTATTATATAATAAATATAAAACCCTTAGAAGAAGCAATTCTAAGTAGGGAAAAAATATCAATGATGAAGAAGTAAATTGGTTAAAGATATGTTGGGCTATGAAAAGCAAACTATATACAATGTTTTATAAAACTTCATTTAGTTAGAATGAGGATTTTAAATCACAAAATTTATAGCCTTCATGGGGAAAACCACACAACTTTAGAAATATAGTACTAACAGGTTATATCATCATTCCAGGCTCATCACATTGGACAAATTTACAGATATGATTGATTTATTACCATATATCCCTCCAACACATCATGACTATTTTCATGATGTGATCATAATTAAAAAAGTTAAAATATATTAATAATACGAGTATAAGTAATGTTGCTTGAATGGTGAATGTTGAAATAAGGCCTTTTTATTTTGTTATTTTTTATTTATTTTTAGTGTTGAAGTATGTATTTAATAAAAATTTCATAAAAAGAAATCGGTTTGTTTCAATTGAGGTGCCGTAGTTAATATTTTGTAAATGTAAGATTTTTACTTTTTGCTGATTTTAAAAGTGATGTAAGTCCTTTTTAAGTATTTAAAAGTATAAATTTTTGTTAATCAAACCTAAAATATGATTACATTATAAATTTAATATTTAAACATAACATTGCACTAGAATAATATACTACATATATCATTTATTTATATATTTTTCAAATTATTCAAACGCAAAACATGAAATATCCCCATATTAAATAAAATACACTTACACCACTTTCAAAGAAAACGGCTCATATAGAAATGAAAAAAAAGCTGTAAAATAGAAGAAATTTCTATAAATTTAACTTCAGGAAACCAATTTGAATTGACATATGTATAAAATAGAAAATTTTCCAATTACTTTTTGGTATTTTAAATATTTCATATCAAATGCTCGCAACATAAACTAAAAGCTTTGATCGTTTAGTCTTCTTAAAAGAGGAAAAAAAGCGAAAAAGTATTAATGATATGCAGTTTTGTTTTCATGTTATCATTAGATAAAAATATGCGATTATGTTGTATATTTTTATCTAATGACATAACATAATCGCATATTTTTATCTAGTGATAAAAAGTTATTATAAAGAAAAAAATTTATAAAAAATTAACTTTAGTTAATTCAACTTATTTTTAACTATATTTATTGTTAAATAACAAAAAAGAGTCCTATTGAAGAAATATGTTCAATATAAGGAATTTAAAAAAAGTATTTTTTACGAAAATAATATGTAGATTTGACTAAAAAGTTTGTTAGCTGTATAACAACCTACTTTTCTTCAATTCTACCCCCCATTTTACAGTATTTAGTTAAATTTTTGGTTCAGTGTACACTCAACTTTACCATACAAAAATAATAAAAGTTCAAAGTATATTCGAATAAAAAAAAATATTTTCGCTTTTCCCGATTATGCCCAAACTATACAGCTCTTCTTATATACCTCTTATATACTTCTTCCATATACTTAGGGCACATACTGAATATCATTTTGATATGTGAAATAGTATGACCTGTAGAGCGTTCACAGAAATAGTGGTATACACGGTTTGGGGTGTCAAGTAGACTACCCCTTGCCCCTCCCCGATTATGCACAAAAACTATACAGCTCTTTATCTCCATATACCAAAGGCACTAAATTTCATTTTGATAAGTAAAACAGTATGACCTGTAGAGCCTTTACAACAAAAGTGGCTTACACTAGCAACCACCCACAAAAAAAGTTGCATACACTATCAACCGCCTATGGATTCAGGAGACGTCAAAACGTATAAATCCGTTAAAATCCCGACTTAGATTTTTTTCACAACTACTGTACTTGACCTATACTACGTACGGTAAAGTAAAATATTAGCACATGTTAGTGCACCTTAGAGAATGACAAAAGTATAATTAATACTTATTAAGTTTTTTTCAGGCCAAACATGTATAAATGAGTATTGTTAGAGCTTAAACAACATACCATGCACAACATACTCATACCAATTTCAACTTACATAACAAGTATAAGCAGATAATAAAGACCCAACTATAATATGCATAAGCTGGCTTAAGCCAACTTAAGCAACTGTGCTAATACATATTAATCATATGTGGCAAACTTATTACCAACTTTAACTTATTATCAACTTTACTTATATTTGTACAATTTATATTTATTTATTTGTAATATTATAATCTACAATTTGAATTTAGATGCTGCACTAATATTTCTTAAAATTTACATATTTTTCAATTCTGTATGTTTTACCAAAAATTAACAGTTAAATCATACGATGCATTTACTGCAATGTGGCTATTTTATGTACATAAACTTGTATAATTATAAATGATGCTCTCTTGAGTGGTTCTTGCTTGTGGTTGTTATTTTTTATGTATCAAATTTAAAACGATTTAACAAACATGCAAATAAATTATTTTTTAGTCTGTGATCAACCAACAACGAATTCTTTTATTTTACGCGTACATTTTTTGGTGATCCCGATGTGATTTGGAAAAACAAAATATTCTCAATCACATACATATATTCATACTGTAGTAATGTTGTGCGTGCCTATAGCTGCAAGTAAATTGAAAGAACATTTTAGACTTTACTGCTATTAAAGAAAATACTGTTTGTTAAAAAATCAAAATTTGTTTGCCCTTATTGCCGTTCTCAACTCAACTAAGTTCGGTCGTCTGTCAGCCAACCTGACTTTGACTCAACCAAATTATTTTTTGGTGTTGTGGAACACAACGATTTTTAGTTGTGTTTGACTCAACTGCTAATAAGCAGTTGTGTATATTTATCATACAAAATGGTGTACCGCTATACCATTAAACACAACCAAAAAGTCAACCGCATTTAAGTTGTGAATGGCAATACCGATTTATGAAAGACGACCAAATTATTAAAAAAGTTGCGAACCGCAATAGGGACATTAAAGACTGTGAAAAAAATACAAAGAGTTTTCTACGAACATTGTGTTGTTTTAACGTTTTTATATAAAAACAAATCCGCTATGAGTAATATCGAAACCATTAAAAATAAACGATCACAGATAAAGCGTACTGTTACCAGGATTGAAAACTTCCTCAGCCAAGTTAATAACCAAACCTCGCTGTTTCGTGCTTGGAAAAATTGGAGGAGCTTTATGATCAATTCCAATCTCCGGATATTGAAATGGCTGCACAAGGTGAGTATTTTTCTGATCGTGAGGCAGAATGTGGGGAATTTGAAGCGAAATACTATCGCGTTAAAACCCAATATAGTGAGCTTATTGACGCCAGGCTGCACTCCCATAATTCTGAGTAGTTGAATTCAACAACTATTCAACATGATGCAATGCAAAAATTTTTGGATACACAGACTGCACTGTTAGAAAAATCGTCAAGTGATGGCATCTACAAGTTCTGCAGCCACATTGTCTCAAACGATGAATTTCTCAGCAAATGTTACTGATGTACGACTACCAAAAATTAATGTGCCTGTATTTGATGGAAAATATTCAGAATTCAAATCGTTTTTCGATTTGTACACAAGTTCCATCCACAACAACAACTATTTGTCTGCCGCTCAGAAATTTCCATATTGAAAGGGACTTTTAAAGGATGACCCGGCTAATCTCATACGCCATTTACATGTATCCGATCAAAATTATGAAGAGGCATTGAAAAAATTGCAGGAGCGATACGATAAACCCTCGCTGGTGGTTGAGTCTTTAATTGAGACTTTTCTTCAAATTCCGAAAGCTAATGATTCTCAAGAATTTCGTAAACTTTCAAACGTTGCTGATGAAGTAATATGAGGTCTTCGAGGTCAAGGCCCAGATGCTGTTAAAAGAGATCCCTGGCTGATTCATCTACTATGTAAAAAATTAGATCGTCCCACACTACAAGCTTGGGCGGAATTCTGTTGCAAGATACCGTTCCCTTCGCTGGCAATATTTTGTGCTTTCATAAATGAACGTTGCGACGCTTTGGAGCGTTTGCCATCTAATGATGAAAAGTATAACAAAACTCCTTCAAATGCTTTTAAATCAACTCGAGCTTATACTAGTACAATGAAAAGGGCCTGCGCTGCCTGTGGAAAAAATCACCATTTGTCCTACTGTACAACTTTCAACCGTTTTGATGTTAATAAACGGGTAGAATTTATTAAGCAAAAACGCCTATGTTTTATTTGCCTAAAGCCTAGCCATACTGTGCAAGGCTGCCCTTCGAAATATGTATGCGAATCATGTAAAGGAAAACACCATTCGTTAATCCTTATTGACCGAAAGCCGTCAACAAATTTAACAAAATTGCCTACGATGTCAAAGGAACCAAAGTTCAACCTGCTGCTCGTTCAATTCATTCCAACGTCATGAATGAGACCTTCACTATTGCAGGTAATACAAAGGTGAATTGAGCTGATTGTTCAGAGGTAAATAATTTTAATATGTTATTGCCAACGGCCATGGTATTAGTTAAAGATAATATGGGATATTATCAAAGTTGTAATCTATTATTAGACTCTGGTTGTCAAAACACTCTAATTTCAGAGAAATGTGCTCAAAGATTAAAGCTAGTGCGGAAACCAATGAAAATTTATGTGAATGGCCTGGGTAACAATAAAGCTGGCGCTACACGAGGAACTGTACAATTAGAACTTAAATCCATTCATGGAAATTAAATAATATATATACTTGCTCATATTTTTCCTTTTTTAACATCAAAATTACCTTGTACAACATTAAAAATTACTTGCTGGGATGAGATTAAAACCCATATGGAACTTGTGCCTGAAATTAATCGCCCCGCTGCGAAGGTTTACTATTTGCCACACCACGTTGTATTTAAAGACACGAGTCTTACCACAAAACTTCGAGTAGTATTTGGCGGTTCTAGCAAATCATCAAACGGGCAATCCCTAAATGATAATTTGTTCAGAGGTCCAGTATTACAGCAAGATCTCATGGCAGTCTTACTGCGATATAGGTGTAAGAAATTTTGCTTTGCTGCTGATATTAAACAAATGTTTCGCATGAATGATGTAAAGGAGTGTGATCGCGATTATCAAAGAGTTTTGAGGAGAGATAATCCCAATAAACAAATAAGGCACTATCGACTCACTACAGTGACTTACGGTACTACCTCTGCTCCATATCTGGCAACACGTAGCCTTTTTACAATTGAGTGAAAATGAGAGTAAGTGCTTGCCACTAGCAAGTGAGGCACTAAAAAACTGTTTTTACGTTGATGATTGTATGGCTGACACCAACACAATAGCAGATGCACAAAAATTAGCAGAAGAGTTAAACCAACTTCTTACGGCTGGCGGCCTTCGGTTAAGAAAATGGCAGCTAACGAGAAAAAAAGTTTGATCAATATTCCGGAAAATGATAAAACTGTATGTATGTCTTCTAGGCATTGTGTGGAGTCCTACTGTCGACAGTTTTTCTTATAAGTCAAAACAAAGGATTACTGCATTGATACTAAGAAAAAGCTGCTATCTAAAATGTCAAAAATCTTTGATCCTCTTGGATGGATCTCACCTGTCATCATTGCCGTAAAAATCCTTATGCAAAAACTATGGTTAATCAGTTTAGATATGGACGATCAGCTTCTTAGTGACATTAAAACCATGGCTGACAATCTGTTCTCGGAATTTCATTTATTGAATAATATTAATATTCCTAGAATTATTTATTCCACAGAAACCAACGTTACGTATCATGGGTTTTGTGACGCATCCAGTGCAGCCTATGCAGCAGAAGCATATTGTTGTAAAACATCGTCAGAGGTAGCTCCGATAAATATGGTGTCAATTCCCCGGCTGGAACTGTGTGGTGCATACCTTTTAGCACAACTTTTTGAGTATTTGATGCCCGTGCTGCATATAAAGAGGAACATGGTTGTAAGCTGGTCAGATAGTAAAACTTTATTGGCGTGGCTATCATCACATCCTTCCAAATGGAAACCTTTTGTCGGCCATCGAACAGGGTATATTCTTGACAGCCTTCCTGATGTCAAATGGAGATATGTTCCGACTAAATTGAATCCGGCTGATTGTGCTAGTAGAGGAGTTAAATCAAGCTATTTAATTGCTAATTCAATGTGGTTTCAAGGGCCATCCTTTTTACTAGATGAACCAACTTAGTGGCCAAAATCTGTTAAAGAATTGAAAACTATTGAAGAAAATTACGTTTATAAGAGCAAATTGTTTTAACTACAACAATTTCTATTAATATAATTAAAGAATTAAATGATCGAATTACGCGCTTTACTCGCATGGTCCGATGACTTGCTTACGTCTATAGAGCATACAATCATTTTCGTTTTAAATCTAAAAATAAATTGCCACTTCTGGTAAATGAAATAAGAAATGCTGAAAATGTATTCTTTAAATTCTATCAAGAATCTGAATTTACAAATGTCATATCATCCATTTAGAAAAGGGCAGCAGTACCTAGCAATAAACTTAAATGAATATGGTGTTTTACGATTAGGTGGAGACTTCACAAAGCTGATTTGCCATATGATAGTCAGCACAAATTATACTGCACAAGAATAGCCCTATCGCATACAAAATTGTTCATGATTAACATCTAAAAAATTTACATTCTGGAATAAGCTTTCTAATTGCTATACTGCGTCAGAGGTATTGGATCGTGGGTGCACGTGAATTGGCAAAAAGAGTGTGTGACAAATGTCCAGTCTGTCAACGCTACAACTCTAAAGCAAACGATCAACTAATGGGTGATATTCCCAAGTTTAGAGTAAATGCTGCTTATCCTTTTTTTGAAGTTGGTTGCGACTACGCAGGTCCCATTATGTATAGACAACATAATGGGCGCAAGTCTCATATCCTCAAAGCATACATCGCTGTATTTATTTGCCTCGTCACCAAAGCCGTGCATCTCGAATTGGTCACCGATTTAAGCTGCGATGCTTTTTTAGCTGCTCTAGATTCGTAGCTTGAAGAGGACTTTGTGGTCACATACACAGTGAAAATGGTACTAATTTTCAAGGAGCTGCCAAGAAACTAAAGGAAATATACAAAGCGGTAACAAGTTTTGAATTTAACAATAATATCTCTAATTTTTTATCCACTAAGGGCGTTCAATGGCACATCATAACACCTGCGGCACCAAACTTTGGCGGTGCGTGGGAGTTCACGGTAAAAAGTATGAAATATAACCATTGGTCAAGCTACCCTTAAATACGACGAACTTACTATGCTGTTAACAAGAATCGAAGTTATTCTCAACTCACGACCGCTGCACTGTTGTCAATATTTTGAGATAGCGGCCAAAACTCCTTTTGGTTTTTGTTCTCCGATTTTAAAGTTATTAGACTCATATGAAAGTAGACAGTAGTAAACCTCGGAAGCCAAAAAATTAGAACTCTATTTCAACTATTTCACTGAGAACAGGGTGGTCCAAAATGGGCTTTTTCAGAATTTAGTAAATTTATGATATTTTTAGTTAATTTTTAAAGTTTAAATGATCATAACTTTTTTGTTTTTCAAGATTTTTGGACGCAATAAATTTTGTGTTGTAACTTAACTTATTTCCTATTACTGGTAAAAAAAATTGAAGCTCTACTGTTTTCAGAACAATTTAAAATATTTTTTTTAAAAAAGATCAAATTTCTCGGAAATTTCCTACTTCATAGAGCACAACTCCTGTGAGTCAAGCTGAGTCAAAACACAAATTTACTATTTTGTAGTCCTAACTCTCCCCTACATTCCTATATATACATGTTCATGCATCGGGACTGCACTTTTTGAGCTACACCAATTTTTCTGACCCAAGGTAAGATATTCGGTACAAAGGCACGTCATATTTTTTGAGAAGTTATTTGTATGTGAAAGTGGCTATTATGCATATATTTTGATGAAATTTTGTACAAGAATTCTTATTGACCCAAAAAATAATTCTGTTGAAATTAGGAGAAGTTGGCTTATATTTGGACCTAGTCCACATAGAAGGGTGTATCAAAATTTTGACAAAAGTGACAACAGAACTCTCAAATTATGTGGTATCTGGCAATTCATTTGGAAAAGGTAAAAAATGCCATCTAATATTACACAACTTAAATAGCTGAAAATTGCAAATAAATTTAAAACCAATGGAAATAAATGGTAAAACCAAGTACCTGTTATATTATGTTTCAAAGAGGTAAAAAAGATCATGTTGAAACTTCGAGCAATAGTATATTAATCCATGCATTCATTTTTTTTTCTTCATTATTGTTTAAACAATGGCTAAATTCAGTTATAGTGTTCTATCTGATATATATTTTGAACGGAAAGATGAAAACGACATTATTTTACATATAATTAATAATCCATTCTTCAAAATATGCGACAAACAAGAAATTAAAATTCATAACTTAAAAATAAAAAACTTTTTGAATACTTTAAGAAAACGGTACAATCAATGTTCAAGAAAAAAGAATGCCCCTATTGCGGTTCACAACTTTTTTAATAATTTGGTCGTCTCTCATAAATCGGTATTGCCATTCACAACTTAAAAGCGGTTGTTTTTTGGTTGTGTTTAATGGTATTGCGGTTCACCATTTTGTATGAGTTTGGTTGACAAAAACGATAAATATACACAACTGCTTATTAGCAGTTGAGTCAACACACAACTTAAAATCGTTGTGTTACACAACACCAAAAAATAATTTGGTTGAGTCAAAGTCGGGTTGGCTGACATACGACCAAACTTAGTTGAGTTGTGAACGGCAATAGGGGTAGAAATTGTTTTACTCACGCAACCAAGAATGGCTAAGAAATAAACTTATTTTTAAAAAGCCATCAGTAACTACCACGGAAACGAAGACGCAAGCTTAAACATATCAATGAAGAAGTTTCTTGTAGCATCATAAAGGATTCATTTCTGCATCAAATTCAACCATCGACAACTAAGAAGAGTAAAATTGCTATCATTAAAAAAATAGTGGAAGCAAGCCCCAGACGCACAAAAAGGAAAATAAATTTACTCCAGAAGAAGCATTTGCACTATTTTTGGATTTGAAAATGACTAAAAACCAATACACAGAAATGCGGAAGCGAACCAATGAAAAAAATTGTGGAATTTTTCCATCATATCGAGATATAGTTTCTGCCAAAAAAAAGATTGCTTACCTTCACCAACTGCTATTAGTGTAACTTCAAGTTCAGCAGAAATAAAATTGCAGGATCTTCTTGAACACACTGCAGAACGATTATTAAAGACATTTAATGCTGACTATTTAAAGAAGTTTAAAAATTGCAGCATGACTTTAATTTCTAAATGGGGATGTGATGGGTCCTCTGGCCAAAAACAATACAAACAATGTAATGCGGAAAATTCATCAGATGCCAATTTATTCATGATTTCTTTCGTTGCATTACGTTTAACAAAAACTTATATTGGTTCAGAGCCGTCAACTAGTAGAGCTGCAGAGATAGATGTATGGAAGAATGAAATTCCCTCGTCAACAAAATTTTGTAGACCAATAAGGTTTGCTTACAAAAAAGAAACTAAAGATGTCATAACTGAAGAAGTTGGCAAAATAAAAGATGAAATTAAAGAACTTCAACCAGTGATATCTGATTTTAATGACCAATGCATCGAAGTTAACTTTAAAATGTCACTTACAATGATCGATGGAAAAGTTGCACAAGCTTTAACCGAAACAAAGTCTTCGTCCGGCTGCACCATATGCCAAAAAACATCAAGTCAATTGAGCCAACCACCAACACAAGACGATAGTTTTAATGAAGCATATGACTTTGGAATGTAACCTCTTCATTCTGGAATTCGTTTTATGGAGCATACTCTTAAATTGGGATACGGTTTGGAATGTGGCCCGTTAGGCGAAACAGTGAGAAACAACAAAGAAAATTTGGAAAAAAGAAAGCAAAAAAAAAAGCTATAAAAAAGAAAAATACCGTGAGATAGGCCTTATAATTGACCAGCCAAAGCAAGGAGAAGGAAATTCTAATGATGGAAACACAGCAAGGAGATTTTTTTCCGATTCAGAAACTGCAGCTTCTATAACTGGAGTAGATTATGATTTAATACGACGATTCCAAATCATATTAGAAGTTATAGCTTGTAGCAAAAAGATAGATGCAAAAAAATTTGGTCAGTATGCTAATGAGACAGCAACCCTTTATAACCAAAAATATTCTTAGAGACATATGCCAACCACAGTTCACAAAATTTTGTTCCATGAGGAACAAATAATTCAGCACAATATGCTTCCAATTGGAGATCTCTCAGAAGAAGCGCAAGAAAAAAGGAACAAAGACTCCAGATTCTTTCGCGAGCACAATAAAAGAAAAATTTCCAGATATTGTACTAATGAAGAACTTATTAATATTTTGTTGTGCACCATATATGTCCAGTATTCGACAAAAATGGAAATAAACCTCATTAGAGTTAGATGAAAAAGCTAAACAACTACTGCAAAATGAAAATCAAAGCTATTTGGAAGAAATTTTTACTAATATTGTTTAATTAATACTAGTTTAAAGATTATAATATCTTTCTAATTTTAGTATAAATTTTTATTAATACATTTAAATAAAATATATGTGCACTTTAAATCAATAGCAAAAGTTTACTTAAAATTTTATCGATGTTGTGTTCTGTATATAATATATCCAAATGGTATTGATATTGTTGGGAATTTCAGTGTTATTTTTCAGTTTAATCCTCACAAGAATTAGCTTTCTTCCAAAAAAACCAACCTTTGGCCCCTGTGAATATTGAGACTAAATAAATGTCAGGGGCCAAATGTTCGCATTTTCTGACCAAAATTAAGTTTAGGAATAATAAATAAGTATTGGTTGTAAAATACGATTGAAAAAATAAGAAATTATAAAAAAATACCTATTTAAAATGTCAAAATATTCAACTTTTACATGGAAACTCAACAAAAAATTAAAATGCATTTTTAACTCCACATTACTTACGTTCCTATCAGTCGATTTTTACGTTTGAACACGCAAATTGAAGCTTAAAGTCCCTCCTATTGAACAAAACAAATTGCGTAAAAAAATACCAATCCGGTCAAAAGTTGTAGAGTTTTGACCGCTATCTCGCGAAATTGACCACTGTGCGCTGGTCCAAGCTGATTCAGATGACCTACCATTTATAAGTCCAGGCCACTTTTTGATTGGCCGACCACTGAATGCATTGCCTGCGGTTGATGTGACTTATTTAAAGACGTCTGCTATTTCCAGGTAGAAACTTATTCAACAGCTTTCCAAATACTTTTGGTTGCGCTGGTCAAATATAAAATTTTATAAATTTTGTTTCAAAATAAGCTATATTTGGATAGCACTGGAGGAAGAACCGTTATAATTTTTGACCTAATTTTTCTTTTAATCGCATTTGCTAAATTATACAAAAAAGTAAAAAAAACGAAGGTTGGCTGAAGGAACAACAAAATATAAGGTGGTAAATATTAAAAGTAAAAATATTCACCAAGATGGAACCTTAAGGTAGTGGTAGACTTCGTTCTCACCAACTGACGATTGATAATTGAATACAAGTTTTCTCGTATTCCTTTATCTAGGTTTGGTTGGTTAAATAGATGATGCTTACAACTAAACACTACCCTAAGTAGATTATATACAACACTACCCTAAGTAGATTAGATACAAGAGTGACGGACGTGGCTGTCTAGAAAATGTGCATTACGCTCCTGCTGTTGTTTAAAAATTTAATTTTCCCAATTTTTCTTTAATACTATCGCCTAATTTGCAATTTAATTAATTCTTTCTTAGAGAATATAAAAACGAACTTAAGCTTGATTATAAATTTCATTGTATGTAATACATAAACAGTTCGCCTAATAATAATTAAATTTTTTAAAAATTAAAAAATCGCTAAGCACCGTCAAAGCCGTGCCCGCTCTGTGAAATTATAATGATAATGATTATAATTATATGAATTTTAAATTAATTATTTAGGCTTAAGTTCTTAATTATAAAGAAATAAAGAAAAATTAGATACCAGCAAAGCAGAATGCATTTTCTAGACAGCTACGTCCGTCATCAGTACCTTTCGTATCGATCTACCCGGTAGTTTCAATTGTTATTAATTTTCTATTTAAACAAATTATCAAAGAAATAGAACCTGAGAAATTTTAATTTTACATTATATTTCATAGAAGATAGAGCTTTTTGAAATTGTTTTACATTTGTAAACTCTATTTGTTTTTTTATATTATACTACCAAGCAAACATTTTTCTTTATTTTAATTCTCTTTATATATTTTCTTTTATTTAAAAATGGTATATATCTGTCTTGCTATTAGCTATCCTTTGGTTAGCAATTAACAACAATTAGATATTTTTTATTTTACAAATGTATATTTTGAATATTAACAGAATAGTGTTGAAGTTAACATTGTCAAAGCCGTGCCCGCTATGTGAAATTATATGAATTTTATTTGAACTATTTTTGAATTAATAAATTAATTATTTAGGCTTAAGTTCTTAATTATAAAGAGATAAAGAAAAATTAGATACCAGCAAAGCATATAATTAAATATTAATCATTTCCATGTATATTTAGATAATATACCATCATTTGCAAAGTTATAGCAACAGCATTATTTATTAATAAAAAAATTCTCATTTGCTTTAAACAAAACCATTTTTTCAAAATTTCCATCCGTTAATCTTTGTCATCTTGGTGTTAAAATAATACTAGCGCAAAAAAAACCTTTCAACTGGTGCTGAAGATGTTAAGGGTGTATTCGACCGTAGAAAAGCCTTTATAATGGTAGGATAGTTTTTGAGGCAATTTAGAGATGAATTTAGATCACGCAAGTAAAGCTGAAGTTCAAATTTCAAACTATTTTCTTTCTCACAATCGAGTGTATTAATGTCTACGGAATATAAAATGAAAACAAATGTATAAGTGACCGTAAAGTTTTCAAAAACTTGTAAGCGATAATTACCTTCATGAAGGTGAACGTAATCGAAGATTACTGTTGATCATGCAACGCGAAAGATTCATATTTAAGATGAATTTATATTTTTTGGGATATGATTAATTTCATTCAATTGGAAGTAATCAGACATGGGGGAATTCAATTGCATTTTAATTACAATTACAGATAATGTGTAATTGAAAATTTCCAATTACAAATTACAAGCAATTGTAATTGAAAATTTTCAATTACAAATTACAAGTAATTGTAATTTATTTTAGTCCCTGATTTCAATTACAATTACTTTGATTACATGGTTCTTGTTCGAATTTTGTTGTAGATTACAGATTGATTGATTCTGTAGCAAATCTTCTTTATCATGCTGTAAATTTGGTTGACAATGTTGTAAGGCTGATTAACTATTGCGTAAATATTGTTGCTTTGGGTTTTGTTGCTGTTTGTTAGGATTACGAATCCTAGTTTGGTCCAAATGACGTTTAATTTCTGGACTGTTGCGATTTAATACGCATGAATATGAACGGGAACCAAGTTGTTCTTTAATGTCAGCCTGTGACCAACTGGGTTTATTTGGGTTTCTGTAATCACGAACTAAAACCTTTTGACCTTTTGAAAAAAATGTGTTTGGATTTCCTTTATGATTTAAGACGTTTTTTGTTGCGATTCTAATATCTTTTCCATTGTTGTTGGCGGCTTTAGGGAACTAAATCGGGTTTTTAAATTTTTACCAAAGAAAATTTTAGCTGGAGACTTTCCTGTTGTATAATGAACTGTGTTGCGGTAGTCTATTAAAAATTGTGATATTGCTTGATAAATATTAAAAGTTTGTTGTTGTTTCAAATTTGCAATTATAGACTTTTTGAAAGTTTTAACAAAAATTTCTGCCTGTCCTTTGTTTGCAGGGTAACCAGGCGCAGTAAGAATATGTTTAATTCTATCAGTTGACAAACATTTTTGAAAGTCATAGGAGGTAAACTGTCGACTATTATCGCTTACAAGTACATCCACTAATCCATTACGTGAGAATAACTCTCTAACTTTGCTAATGGTAAATCCCGTTGTTTTTTCTTTTGCGTTAAAAACTTCGATTTTGAAAATGAGTCTATGACAACCAAAAAATAAAAGCCGGTTATGGGCCCAGCAAAATCCACATGAATGCGACTCCAAACTGAGGTACTTGGCATCTATGGAATTAGAAAACAGTTTTCTGGGCTCGATAATAGTTCTTGACAAGATTCGCAATTACGTAACATATTTTCTATATTCTTATCAATACAAGGCCACCAAATATATGATCTTGCCAGAGCTATTGTTTTAATTATTCCCATGTGAGAACTGTGAAGTTCACCTAAAATTATTTTTCTAAGTTTCTCTGGAACAACTGTTCTGTAACCCCACATTATGCAACCATATTTAACAGACAGTTGTATTTGTTTTTTACGTATAACCATTTCCTTTCATTTTGTTTAGGGTTCCTTTTAAAATAACTTCAGATACTTTCGAATTATATCTCTTCTCGTTTCGCGAGCGATATCTTTACAACTCGAGTTTAAGCTATTTTCTTATTCAATAAGATCTTTACTGCTTACAACATTGGCCTGGAGCATACGTGAAATACCATCTGTCGCATTTAAACTTCCTTTTATATATTCAACGCAGTAATTAAAGCCGGAAAGCATGAATGCCCACCTCTGCATTCTAGCGGAAGCCATAATTGGCAAGCCTTTTTTGTTTTCAAAAATAGTTATTAATGGGCGATGGTCTGTTGTTAAAATAAAGTCGTTTCCAAGTAAATATTGTATGAGTTTTGTTACACAGAACACTATTGCTAGTGCCTCTTTCTTAAGAGTTCTGTAGTTTCGCTCACTTGTGATCAGTGCTCTTGATACGAAGGCAATTGGTTTAATACGGGTAGAAAATTTGTGAGATAAAACTCCAGCTACAGCATTGTTGGAAGCGTCTGTTGTCAAGACTATTGGCAAATTAGCATTAAAATGTAGTAAGACTTGATCTGACTTCAGCAAACTTTAATTTTTGAAGAACTAACCTTAATGTGTTGACGTGCTCCTTCTTTGTTCTGCCAGTGATGGTAATATCATCTTGATATACGACATCAAAAGGTATATCTCTTAACAGATTCTCAATGGATTACTGAAAATTCGCTGCAGCTGTTTTTACAAATGGTAAACGTTTTACTTTAAGGGTTCCAATATCGGCACTCCAAGCGCATAAAAGTTGAGATTGCTCGTCCTAAACTAGTTGATTGTATGCGTTGGTTAAATATAATTTCGTAAAGAGCTGGCCACCCTCTAAATAATCAAAAATTTTATCTATTCTTGGAAGAGGGTATTGAAGTCAACCAAAAATTTATTTATTGTGACCATATAGTCTCCGCAAATTCCTAATTCTCCATTTGGTTTTAATATTGGTACCAGCGGAGTTCCCCAGTCGGAGTTATTGATTGGTTCAAGAACATTACTTTTCATTAAGTTACGTAGTTGTTTTTCAACGCTATGTATCCATGCAAGGGGCAAAGGCCTGGGTTTAAAAAATATCGGCTTTATATTTTTGTCAATTTGTAAAGAAATTTTGTTTATTTTATTATCAAAAACATCAGCAAACTGACTTTTCAGCTGTTTTACTATTGCATTCTTGTTCATTTCTCCATTTACGTTGCTTAATTAAAAGAAATCAAAGTTAAAAGCTCTTAAAAAAGATCTTTCAAGAAGTGCGGGACTTTCAGAATTAGAAACCACAACAACAACTGATTTGTTTACGCCTTTATAAGTTATTGAAGAATCATATTCTCCCATAAAAGAAATTCGCTCTCCACTGTAGTTCACGTATGGAACATTGCAAGGTCTCAACATCTTATTGATGTTAGCCTTAAAGAGCGAAGCTGAAACTAAGGTACAAGGGGCTTGAGTCTCTCATACAGCTTTTAATTGCACACCATCAATTATTACAGAGTGAGAGAGAGAGAGAGATAGAAAGCTTATCAACCACACTAAAAATAGAATAATTAAATAAATCATAATTTTTTTCATTTGTTGATACATAATTCAGACTTTATTTATTTTTTGAATGGCAAACAGAAGTGTCCAATTCGACCACAGGAATGACATTTACTTCCATTAAACTTGAAACATTGAGAGGAGTGGTTTATCCAACCGCAATGATGACACGGATTATTCTGTTTTTTTATGTTACTGCTTCTACTTTTATCATAACTTCTGTTATTTCCAATAGCTTTTGATTGTTTGTGCGGCCTCGTGTTCTTTTTAACAAAGTTTACACCAGAATCTACATTTGGTTTTGCTGCATTTTTAGTTTCAATTATCAGTGCCTTTTTTAAAGCTTGGTAAACACATAACAAACTGATTTAATACAAAGGCATCCAAATTGTTTCCGAATTTACAATCGAGTGCTAATGTTTTTACACGGGCGTACCACTCCGCAACTTTTTCATCATCATTTTTTACAGAATTGTGAAATTACTTACGTTCATGAATACTTGGTGGTGTATATTGAGTCTCTAGTACTAGAAACAAGTCTTTATAAGTTTTTGTAACAGGTGAATCAGGATGTAAAACACATGATATTAGCTACCACCAATTGATTTTAATAAAATCGATTTTTGGTATTGTCATCTTCACATTTGATCTCAAAAAATGGATGTCCAGTCCTTCCATACCATCCATGTCTCATGGTTAGGAGAAAACTCAGGAAAATTTGAGGTTTGGAGCAGGGTAACTGGGTTAGTTGCCATGGTTTAACTTTTTTTAATCAAACGAAATTCGTTCACTAATCTTTTAAAAGTTCTCGTCGCCAATTATGTATATGTAATGTATTACATTAGGCTGCATGCAAAATGACACTATAAAAAATCGCCCAATATCATAAATGAAAAATAACCCAAAAAATTTTCATACAAAATTGGGTAATATTTCATATGAAAAGTAACCCAAAAATGTTGGGTGCTTTTTCGTCGTTTTTGGAGAATAATTAATTTTAATATTTTTGGATGATTTTTCACAATGAAACATTGCCCAAATATTTTAATGATTTTTAAGCGATTTTATATGATGAAGAAATTTTTCAATGAATGTAAAAATACTGGTCTTAAAAACTATATTTTTTTAACAGAAAATTATCACTAATAATAAGTAGTTATAAAATTTACCTTAAACAGCAGAAGTGTTAACATTACAAATTTATCACGATATAAACAGGAAAAATAAGCAATTTAGTTTCTGTTACGATTACCCCATATCGCCAACATCCGGCAATATCAGTTTCGTATAGCTGCCAATATGGCAACACAATATGCAGTAAGTTTGGCTTTGCGCGTGTTTTTAATTTTCCCTCATCATTCTTCCCTTTTCTCTTTTGATTACTACTCAAAGTTCGGTTACCATTTTTATTCAACATAATTTTTGTATTTTGTATTTTGTAAGAATAGTTAAATAAATAATAATTGTAGATTAGCAGGAGTCTCTTTTAATTCAAAGACACAACAGTTTGGCGATGAGTGTAAAACTTGGTTCACATATTAATTTTGTTTACAAATTAATATTGTTTTTTCTTGTATTTCAAGTACGAATTTGAAAAAGGAAAAAAATGAACAACGAGCAATTTACATTGGTACCCAACTTTGATATTTTTGATTCCTCCAAGGAAACATGCCGGAATTACATTCAACGGTTTAAAAATTATGTAAACATGAAAGGCGTTGCTGATAATGAATATCAGAGCGAAGGTCAATCTGTAGCTGATTTTGTGGCACTACTTCGTACTGATATAAGGGAATGTGAATTTATTTTTAGAATGTAAATGCAAAAGCTCTGTTGCCGATTTATTTCTAAGGGCACAATTTATTCGAGGCATTAATGACAATTATTTTTTTTGAGCTGCTGCTTCAATCAGATTCATCTAAATTTGAAGAAATAGTTTCCAAGGCAATGGCAACTAAGCTTGATGCAAAAGAATTGGCGCATGCTACTGTAAGCTCACCAAGTACAAGCGTTAACAAAATTTTCAATAAGAAATATTTCTGTTTTTGGCGTTGATAAGTGCGGACGCGATTTTTTTTAAGCTCGCATTAACAAAAAACAAAACATACATTGTGTGAATAATTTAAAACAAAAACAAAAAACAAACCTGTTTTAATACAACAACAAAGTTGTTTGTAAAATATTTTTTTTTTCGTTTTCCTTTTCTTTATTTTTTACAACGGCATATTGAATTGCTACTTTTACAATAAAACAAAAACAATAAAGGCTAATGAGCCTATTTAATTTAAGCAACAAAAATGTTGACAATGTTGAATTGAATAAAAACAAAAAAACTGAAAATAATTTGTGTATTAATGCTACGCCAGTTATACGTGCCCAATCTTTTTCTTCGCTTTTACTAAGCGATGACAATAAAATAACTACAAACAAATCGCCTTCTGAACACAGTGTTGCCAAAGATAATATGGATAGTGTAGAAAAACCCAAGACGCAAGTGGGAATGGACAGGTACATAACTGTATTGAAAAGAGGTCGAAGCCCTAAGTCTTCGCAGATTGCACCAATGGCTAAAGTACAAAAAGACAAGGACTCTAACGGAATAAATTCCCATAATCGTTTTGCTATTTTAGATAACGAATCAAGTGAAACAAAAACGGCACCCAAGTCGTTTAAACCACCACCAATTTTTTTAAGGGAGAAAAATTGAAATGAATTAATAACTAAGTTAATCTCAGTTGTCGGGGAAAACTCATTCTATGTAATTCCTATCAAGCGTGGTAACATTGATGAAACTAAAATTCAATTTATAGACGAAAGTAGTTATCGTAAAGCAGTAAAGGAGTTTGAAAGCTGCAAAAAGAACTTTTATACCTACCAGCTGAAGAGTTGCAAAGGCCTACAGGTAGTCATCAAAGGTGTAGACTCATATGTTAATCCAGTGGAAATAAAAGCTGGCCTCCAAAAAGCAGGATTTAAGGTTAAAAGCGTTGACAATCTAAGAAATCGAGAGCGTGTTCCTCAACCTCTATTTCGCGTTGAACTGGAACCTGGGGATATTAGATTGAAGAAGAACGAAACGCATCCCATTTATAATCTCAAATATCTGTTACACCGCAGGATAAATGTAGAGGAACCACATAAGCGGTCAGGATCCGTTCAGTGTTTAAATTGCCAAGAATACGGCCATATAAGTTGCCTCCGGTTTGCGTTGTGTGTGGAGAGCTTCATTGTTCCGCCCAATGCGACAAACCAAAGGATGACTCGAAGGTTAAAAAATGTAGCAATTGCGGTGGAAATCACACTGCTAACTACAGAGGCTGTCCAGTTTTTTCTGTGGTAAGGAAGTCAACTCAGAAATTAAATAGTCCTGCTAGGCAGCCACAATACCAAGCAAATGCTCATTACCTTCAGTTAGCTCAACCCATAACCAAACATGTTTCATACGCGGATATGTTAAAATCCAATCATGTTTTAGCACACCAATTCTACCCCAAATATGCATCCAGAAGCTAAAGAACTAACACCATCTGGTAACTACAATCGTCTCGTTGCAAGTATCGAGACATTAGTGCATTCGTTAAACAGTTTTATGAGCTCTATGAGCAGCATGATGCAAGAAATGGTTCGCATGAAATCTATGATGTTGCAGGCGGTACTTAACAAACCATGAACTGTTTAAAAATATGTTTCTGGAACGAAAACGGCTTACGCCAACACAAAAATGAACTCGAGTACTTCTTGAAGAATCAACAAATTGATGTCATGATGGTTTCAGAGATTCATTTAACAACAAATAGCTTTTTTAAAATCAATGGCTATATATTATATGACACTAAAGACCCCCGTGGCAGAGCATGTGGTGGTTTAGCAATACTAATAAGGGCTCGAATTAAACATCATTTACTGTGTGATTTTTGTGTGGATTACCTTCAAGCAACAAACAACTGTGTTGAAGAATATCATCAAAACTTTGTTATTTCTTCGATTTATTCACCTCCTAGATTTCAAATATCAGAGAGTCAATATATCGAATTTTACAAATCACTAGGTCCATGTTTCATAGCATCAGGCGACTACAACGCTAAACATACGTTTTGGGGATCACGCCTAATAACTCCAAAGGGTCGTGTTTTATTTGACACTATTTTAAAAATACGTCTGAATGTGATATCAAGTGGACAACCCACCTAATGGCCTACTGATCGACAAAAAATACCTGATGTTATTGATTTTGGCGTGACTAAAGGTATTTCGAGAGAAATGATTAAGGTTGAAGCATCACTCGAATCATCCTCAGATCATTCACCCACTATTGTCTATATATGGAATCAGCAAAATATCGTGTCGCCAACAACTTGCTAAAGCATAAATTGGTTGAAATATAGAAAGTATCTCAGTACTCATTGTTCGGAAAACATACCGCTAAGAATACCAGAAGATGTAGACCAGAGTCTAATTTATTTTGATCAAAACCTTAAATCAGCTGCCCAACATGCGACAGAAACCAGACAACCAGATAGATACAATCTAATTTATTTTGTAGATGTCGAGCGGCTCTTGGCTGAAAAAAGAAAAATTAGAAGAGAGTGGCAAGCACACAGATCTCCTCAACTCAAATCTAGACTTAAAGATTGCACGAAACGGCTAAGACAGCTGCTAGAATCTCGAAGATTAGCATCTCTGAAAAATTACTTGGAAGACCTCGACGCAACTGCACAATCAGATTATTCATTATGGCGTGCATGTAGGAACCTTAAAAGACCGGTCGTAAGTAAGCCTCCCTTGCGAACTTCTTGTGGAGACTGGGCAAGGAATGATACCGAAAAAGGCAATTTGTTTGTTGGACATTTGAAGAAGGTGTTCACCCCAAATGTATGTACTGATATAGCTGAGTTGCCATCAGTAGAGACTAGTGCCGTAGTACCCCTAAGATTTGAATTTAGCGATATTGAAAAGGCAATAGCAGATTTAAACACCAAAAAAGCCCCTGGCGTTGATAAAACAAGTAACAAGATGTTAGTTGAGTTGCCCCGTATAGGCCGCAGAATTATTCTGTTTGTTTTTAATGCCATCTTACGTCTTGAGTACTTTCCCACAGAAAGGAAGGTCTCTTTGATAACTAAGATTCCTAAACCAGGAAAAGACCACACAAAAGTAGAATCATACAGACCTATAAGCCTTTTATCAAACGTGTCAAAGTTATTTGAGAGAATATTAATAACTAAGCTGAATCCAATTCTTAGCGCGAATTTGGCTTCAGAAAACAACATAGTACGATCCAACAAACACACAGATTAGTAAATGTAATTAAAACGACCTTTGAAGAAAAAAAAACTGTTCTGCGCTTTTTATCGACGTTTCTCAAGCATTCGATAAGGTTTGGCACGAAGGCCTAATATTTAAGCTAAAGCTGAACTTGCCCGAAAACTTGTATAAGCTCTTAAAAGATTATTTAACGAATAGCAAGTTCTTACTAAAACAAGGTGACTTTTTAAGCTCGCCACAGCTCATTGAAGCCGGAGTTCCCCAAGGTAGTATTTTGGGACCAATTTTATATTTACTGTACACATCAGAAATGCCAATTAGCACCCTAGTCCACACGTCAACTTTTGCAGATGACACAGCTTTTTTAAGTATTCATGAAAGTGCCCAAGAAGCATCACAACTTTTACAAAACCACATACTCAATTTGGAAAAATGGCTAGAAAAATGGAGAATAAAAGTGAATGAACAAAAATGTACTCACATAACTTTCACACTGCGTAGGGACTCATGCCCTCCTATTCGCATAAATAACCATATGATACCACAGCTTTCAGACGTTAAATACCTGGGTATACATCTTGACCGTCGCCTTACTTGGAAAAGCCACATTGATTTCAAGTTAACACAAATGAAACTAAAAGCAATACAACTAAATTGGCTTATTGGCAGAAACTCCACCCTGAGCTTAGATTGTAAACTTCTACTGTACAAGTCGATCCTCAAACCAATTTGGTGTTATGGGATTCAGTTATGGGGCACTGCCTCAGCTAGCAATGTAGAAAAAATTCAAAGGCGCCAAAATAAGATTCTACGTATTATTACATCTGCTCCCTGGTATATAAAAAATTCGAACATCCACAAAGACCTAAACATGCCATCAGTTAAAGCAGAAATAGCAAAACATGCAGTCACATATCTAAAAAGGCTTGAATCTCATCCAAACCCTTTGGCGCGTAACATGCTGAATGAACCTGGTTACATTCGACTAAAAAGGAGAGATACTGCTTTTCTTGGCCGTACATGTTGGTAACTTTGTGTTAAGTATGTACATATGTAATGGCAACACGTCAACCCAGCTGCATCTCTTTTTAAATTTCTTTTATATGTACTATTGTTCTTTTTATATTTAAATGAGTCTAATAAATATTGTTGACGAAGAAGGTTGTGTTTTTATTTGAGAAGAAAGGCTAAAAATTCTAACAAAGGTTATGCGCCCAGTTCTACGCAGTTAAATAAAAAGTGAATTGTATTTAAAAATTGTGTGTGTGTTTGTGTTTGGAAAAATAAAGAAAAATGAATTCTGTAGCGAGTTTAGAAAAACTAAACGGGGAAAATTATGCTACCATAGGAATTGCTTTAAATGAAGATTTTGTTGCTGTATTATTGTTATGTGCGCTACCAGAAGAAATGGAAAGTTTTGTTGTTGCCGTTGAAAGTAGAGATCATTTGCCTGGCGTTGAACAATTAGTCTCAAAAATTCTAGAAGAAGAACGACGCCAAGAAGACAAAAACAACATGAATGATGATCGTGTTTTTTCAGCTAGTGAAAAACACAAAAATGAAAAAATAAACAAAAGTAGCAACAAATTCATCAGAAAAAATATGCGCGTTGAAAGAGACAACAAACGCAATAACATTAAATGTTACAAGTGTGGACAAAAAGGTCATATACGCTCACAATGCAAAGTTGATGGCGGTGAGTCTGTCGCGTCGGTGCTCCGCGCAATAAGTAAACAAGTAAATAACGGTGAGCAGTGGATTTTAGATAGTGGTGCTTCGTCACACATGTGTCGCAGCATAAAATTGTTTTCATCGTTGCAAAAGCAAAAACAAAAAATTGTGTTAGCATCTGGCGAAACGGTACTTGCGGAAGAAAAAGGGACAGTTATGTTAAAATCTGAGTATATGCGTATTAAACTTATCAACGTTTTGTTTGTACCCTGTCTGCACTCAAATTTTTTGTCTGTCGGCAAATTTATAGAAGCTGGTCATACCGTTTATTTTTCAAAGAATTGTGCGAAAATTAGAAGCAAAGAAAACAATAACATGATGTGTGCAACAAAACAAAACGGTATATTTATTGCTACTCTAAAAAATGTGACATCTGCAGAACGTGTGTTTGGTGCAGTAGCAGAAAATGAATTTATCAAATGGCACTCAAGATTTGGTCATTTAAACGGTAAAGATTTAAATTCATTATGCAGCAAAAATATGGTGAGAGGGCTGAATTTGAAATTACCAAAAGACTTTCAATGTGTTACTTGTGCTGTTGGAAAAATTACTGCAAAACCGTTTAATAGTTATTCACAAATTTATACAAAAGCAGTGCTGGAATTAGTACACACAGATTTATGTGGACCTTTTCGAGTTAAATCTCAAGGCGGTGCGTTGTATATGATGACTATTCACGATATGGCTTTACATATTTCTTAAAGTAAAAATCAGATGCTTTTGAAATTTTCATGCAGTTTGTGGCTATGGCGGAGAAGCAGAGTGGTCGTAAATTGATGCAGATTAGGAGCGATAACGGTAAGGAATATGTAAATTCCAAATTTAGAGACTACTTTCAGAGAAATGGTGTAGTGCATCAGACAACAGTGAGTCACACACCACAGCAGAATGGTATAGCTGAAAGGATAAATAGAACTCTGGTTGAAATGGCTCGCTGTATGTTGTACGAATCTGGACTGCCTCAGAATTTATGGGCGGAGGCCATCAACACTGCGACATATATTCGAAATAGAAGTCCAACAAAAGTTCTTGGCGAGATGACTCCATATGAAAAATGGTACAAGAAGAAACCATCCGTTGCACATTTAAGAACATTTGGATGCGATGCTGTAATTTTAAATAAAGCTGGTAAAAGTGGTAAATTAACTCCAAAAGGAATAAAAATGAAGCTGGTTGGTTACGAATCTACAACAAAGGGATATCGCTTGTATAATTCAGCAACGCCTGAAATAGTGAAGGCCAGAGACGTAATCTTCTTTGAGAATTCTTTTGAAAAAATTACAAATGAAGATAGTTGCGGCGAAGAATTTCATGTTAACATATTCCATCCCATAGACGAAACCGATAATACTATAAAGGCAGATGAACCACAATCACTGAATGAATCTTTTGAAACGGCAAGTGAAGAGGAAATAGTTAATGCAGATGATATGAATAACAATGATGACGAAGGAGTCCAATCGGAAGAAATAGTGAAAAGGGGTCGCGGTAGGCCAAAGCTTATTTTAACAGGACAACGTCGACGTCCAAGAAAGCAATATGCATCAGCTACCGAAGCACTAAACTCAATAATAGAAAACCCCAAAGACTTGTCAGATGCATTGAAATCTAAAGATGCCTCAGAATGGAAACGTGCTATGGAATGTGAGTATAATTCATTAATTAGAAATAAAACTTGGGAACTCGTCGATAGACCGAAATTAAAAAATATCATTGGGTCAAAGTGGGTGTTCGCAATTAAACGCAAACCAGATGGGTCGGTTGAAAAATACAAAGCAAGATTGGTAGCCCAAGGGTGTTCATAGAGGTTCAATGTGGACTACCGTGAAACGTTTGCACCTGTTGTGCGTCACTCTACCATAAGAATTATATTAGCACTAGCAGCGGAGCACAGATTATTAATAAGACATATAGATATTGTAGCAGCATATTTAAATGGCGACCTGGAAGACGAAGTATACATGGAACAACCACCGATGTTTAAAAGCTCTACTAATCCTGACAAAGTGTGCAAGTTAATCAAAGCTTTATATGGGTTACGGCAAGCAGGAAGGGAGTGGAATAAAAAGGTTTCACTTTTCTTTCGGAAATGAAGTTTCAACGCTGTCAAACGGACAATTGCATATATTTTCGAAGAAATGGTGATTATATAAACATCATTGCGCTGTATGTAGATGACATGATGATAGCATCGTCAACAGAATCAGATATGAATCAAATCATTATTCAACTCAACAACCATGTGGAAGCTGAGGACCGTGGACCTATTTGTTTTTATTCATACAAATTCATCAAAGGCAGTATACTATGGAGTTACTTAAGAATTGGAAAATGATTAATTCTAAACCAGCATCAACACCATGGCCAAGTGGAGCTGTACTGAAGAAATGCGCAGATGATAAGTGTAAACTCAACGTACGTGAGTATCAGAGTTTGATTGGCAGTCTGATGTACCTAGCAGTTATATCTAGGCCGGATATTGCACATGTAGTTTCGAAACTTTCCCAATTTAATTCTCACCCCCACGAGGAGCACATGCAAGCAGCAAAATATTTGTTAAGATATCTTGTGAAACATCCCGATAGTAAGATATCCTTTACCGGAAATAGACAAAAACCTTCATGTTTTACAGATGCTGATTGGGGATGTGACTCATGCGACCGAAAATCATATTCTGGCTTTGTCATGTTTCTTTCAGGTGGTGCAGTTGCATGGGAGTCAAAGAAGCAATCTATTGTGGCCCTTAGTTCCATGGAGGCGGAGTATGTAGCCCTTTGCCAAGGTACCAAAGAGGTTGTTTTTATAAGAAGCTTGCTTGGTGAAATTGGTTTTGAAGAATATATAAGGCAGCCAACTTCTATTTTCTGTGACAACCAAGGCGCGAACTTTATGGTTAGAAATCCAGCAGTTCTCAGAATGCTGCGGACATTTTTACTAAAGTACTAACCAAACAAAAACATGCTAGGGCATGTAAACTTTTGAATATGTAAATGAATTTTTAATGTGACATATTTTTATTTAATCGATTAATGTAAATGCACTTGGGTTGAGCCGGGGTATGTTGGTAACTTTGTGTTAAGTATGTACATATGTAATGGCAACACTTCAACCCAGCTGCATCTCTTTTTAAATTTCTTTTATACTATTGTTCTTTTTATATTTAAATGAGTCTAATAAATATTGTTGACGAAGAAGGTTGTGTTTTTATTTGAGAAGAAAGACTAAAAATTCTAACAGTACATTAGAGGGATGACCCGCAAATGATTGTAAAATCCGTGAAACAAACATTATTTTTGTCTAGCACTGGCTGGACTTAAAAAGTATATTTTATTTTAGACTTAAGATACGAGTAATTATTGTTAGTTCAAAAATATTGAAGATACAATAAATAAATTATGAAGAAAAAAAAAATAAGAAATAAGTGTCAAACTGCCCTAAAAAGCAAAAGCGCGAAACCGGACATAAGGTTAATTATGAACAATTGGGCATTGCTGGGCTATGTTTACGTTGTGGTAAAAATTATAATTTTGCAAAACAGTGCCGATCCAGTTCTAAACTAAAGTAGCTAAAGTCTGCATTGCTTCTATTTTGGCGGATAGTCCTAACGCCGGACCTAAAACAAAACCCAGTATAAGGGGAAATTAAACAAACCATGTACAAACGAATAAATTGTTTCAAAAACGCAAATAAGGGCTAATGCAATTCAAATTAAATTTTAGTAAATAGTCACAGCTTTTTGCCTGAATCAAGACAGTAATGAGTGAACAATACATTTTGTATTTTTCATTACATTTTTCTGTGAGTAGTTATTCGTCAAATAGAAGGGACGTGTACTTTTTTAAGCTCGCAATAACGTATAACAATACAAAAATTAGTCAGTGCATTTTAAACAAACAAATAAACAAAAACAATAAAACCTGTTTTTATAAGTCAACGAAGTTGTTGTATTTTTTTCTTTTTTACAACAGCATTACTAGTTAAGTAATAAAAAAATCAAAAGAACAGTGCGAGGGCTCATTTATAAGTCACTCAAATTTAATTTCTTCTGAAAAAAGTGCGAACATAAGTAGTAGGAATGCATATGTCATACTAAATGCTGATGAAAGCGGCGAAGTAAATAAAAACAAAAAATCTGATGTGTTTTTTAACGCTGTGCCAATTTTCCGCACACGTTCTTCTTCAACGTTGTTGCTAAGTAGTGAACATAAAATAAATGAGAATAAATCATCGGCGACTTCTGAATACAGTAACACCAAAACATTAATGGCAGTGCCCAAAAACCCAAGACGCAAGTGGGAATGGATAGATACGTGACAGTATTAAAAAGAGGACGAAGCCCTAAATCTTCGCAATTAGCACCAATGTCTAAAGTACACAAAGATAGGGACACGAACGGAATAAATTCACAAAACCGTTTTGCTATCTTAGATAGCGTAAATAGTGAACCTAAAACGGCACCCAAGTCATCCAAAACACCTCCAATTTATTTAAGGGAACTAAATTCCAACGAGCTAATAAAGAAGTTAATTTCAGTTATTGGGGAGAATTCATTTTATGTTGTTCCTATTAAACGTGGTACCATAAACGAGACAAAAATACAATTGACGAAACCAGTTATCGCAAAACAGTAAATGAATTTGAAAAAGGCAAGAAAAACTTTTATACCTATCAAATCAAGAGCAGCAAAGGTCTACACGTAGTTATTAAAGGTATAGATTCATATGTTGACGCGAAGGAGATAATAGCTGACCTTCAAAAGGCGGGATTTAAGGCAAAAAATGTTGATAATCTCAGAAATAGAGAACGTGTGCCACAACCACTTTTCCGAGTTGAACTGGAACCCGGAGATTTAAGATTAAAAAACATGGAACGCATCCTATATACAATCTAAAGTATTTATTGCACCGTAAAATTTCAGTAGAGGAACCACATAAACGTTCAGGTCCCGTCTAATGTTTAAATTGCCAAGAATATGGCCATACTAGGGCATACTGTAACTTGCCACCGGTTTGTGTTGTGTGTGGCGAACAACATTGTTCCGCACAATGCGATAAATCAAAGGATGACTCGAAGGTTAAAAAATGTAGCAATTGCGGTGGAAATCACACTGCTAACTACATAGGATGTCCAGTTTATAATATGGTAAGAAAATTGTCTCAAAAATTAAATACTCCTAAGCAGTCACAATACCAACCAAATGAGCATTTGGTTGGTATTGTCAGTTAGCCCAACCAACAACGCAACATGTTTCATATGCGGATATGTTAAAAACTAACAAGCCTGTACAAAAAGCCACAATGACAACTAATTCTGCTTCAAATTTCCACCCAGAACCTAAAGAACAAACACCATCTGGTAACTATAATCGTGAACTAAAACATGAATGATGATCGTGTTTTTTCAGCTAGTGAAAAACACAAAAATGAAAAAATAAACAAAAGTAGCAACAAATTCATCAGAAAAAATATGCGCGTTGAAAGAGACAACAAACGCAATAACATTAAATGTTACAAGTGTGGACAAAAAGGTCATATACGCTTACAATGCAAAGTTGATGGTGGTGAGTCTGTCGCGTCGGTGCTCTGCGCAATAAGTAAACAAGTAAATAACGGTGAGCAGTGGATTTTAGATAGTGGTGCTTCGTCACACATGTGTCGCAGCATAAAATTGTTTTCATCGTTGCAAAAGCAAAAACAAAAAATTGTGTTAGCATCTGGCGAAACGGTACTTGCGGAAGAAAAAGGGACAGTTATGTTAAAATCTGAGTATATGCGTATTAAACTTATCAACGTTTTGTTTGTACCCTGTCTGCACTCAAATTTTTTGTCTGTCAGCAAATTTATAGAAGCTGGTCATACCGTTTATTTTTCAAAGAATTGTGCGAAAATTAGAAGCAAAGAAAACAATAACATGATGTGTGCAACAAAACAAAACGGTATATTTATTGCTACTCTAAAAAATGTGACATCTGCAGAACGTGTGTTTGGTGCAGTAGCAGAAAATGAATTTATCAAATGGCACTCAAGATTTGGTCATTTAAACGGTAAAGATTTAAATTCATTATGCAGCAAAAATATGGTGAGAGGGCTGAATTTGAAATTACCAAAAGACTTTCAATGTGTTACTTGTGCTGTTGGAAAAATTACTGCAAAACCGTTTAATAGTTATTCACAAATTTATACAAAAGCAGTGCTGGAATTAGTACACACAGATTTATTTGGACCTTTGCGAGCGGTGCGTTGTATATGATGACATTTACTGATGACTATTCACGATATGGCTTTACATATTTCTTAAAGCAAAAATCAGATGCTTTTGAAATTTTCATGCAGTTTGTGGCTATGGCGGAGAAGCAGAGTGGTCGTAAATTGATGCAGATTAGGAGCGATAACGGTAAGGAATATGTAAATTCCAAATTTAGAGACTACTTTCAGAGAAATGGTGTAGTGCATCAGACAACAGTGAGTCACACACCACAGCAGAATGGTATAGCTGAAAGGATAAATAGAACTTTGGTTGAAATGGCTCGCTGTATGTTGTACGAATCTGGAATGCCTCAGAATTTATGGGCGGAGGCCATCAACACTGCGACATATATTCGAAATAGAAGTCCAACAAAAGTTCTTGGCGAGATGACTCCATATGAAAAATGGTACAAGAAGAAACCATCCGTTGCACATTTAAGAACATTTGGATGCGATGCTGTAATTTTAAATAAAGCTGGTAAAAGTGGTAAATTAACGCCAAAAGGAATAAAAATGAAGCTGGTTGGTTACGAATCTACAACAAAGGGATATCGCTTGTATAATTCAGCAACGCATGAAATAGTGAAGGCCAGAGACGTAATCTTCTTTGAGAATTCTTTTGAAAAAATTACAAATGAAGATAGTTGCGGCGAAGAATTTCATGTTAACATATTCCATCCCATAGACGAAACCGATAATACTATAAAGGCAGATGAACCACAATCACTGAATGAATCTTTTGAAACGGCAAGTGAAGAGGAAATAGTTAATGCAGATGATATGAATAACAATGATGACGAAGGAGTCCAATCGGAAGAAATAGTGAAAAGGGGTCGCGGTAGGCCAAAGCTTATTTTAACAGGACAACGTCGACGTCCAAGAAAGCAATATGCATCAGCTACCGAAGCACTAAACTCAATAATAGAAAACCCCAAAGACTTGTCAGATGCATTGAAATCTAAAGATGCCTCAGAATGGAAACGTGCTATGGAATGTGAGTATAATTCATTAATTAGAAATAAAACTTGGGAACTCGTCGATAGACCGAAATTAAAAAATATCATTGGGTCAAAGTGGGTGTTCGCAATTAAACGCAAACCAGATGGGTCGGTTGAAAAATACAAAGCAAGATTGGTAGCCCAAGGGTGTTCATAGAGGTTCAATGTGGACTACCGTGAAACGTTTGCACCTGTTGTGCGTCACTCTACCATAAGAATTATATTAGCACTAGCAGCGGAGCACAGATTATTAATAAGACATATAGATATTGTAGCAGCATATTTAAATGGCGACCTGGAAGACGAAGTATACATGGAACAACCACCGATGTTTAAAAGCTCTACTAATCCTGACAAAGTGTGCAAGTTAATCAAAGCTTTATATGGGTTACGGCAAGCAGGAAGGGAGTGGAATAAAAAGGTTTCACTTTTCTTTCGGAAATGAAGTTTCAACGCTGTCAAACGGACAATTGCATATATTTTCGAAGAAATGGTGATTATATAAACATCATTGCGCTGTATGTAGATGACATGATGATAGCATCGTCAACAGAATCAGATATGAATCAAATCATTATTCAACTCAACAACCATGTGGAAGCTGAGGACCGTGGACCTATTTGTTTTTATTCATACAAATTCATCAAAGGCAGTACACTATGGAGTTACTTAAGAATTGGAAAATGATTAATTCTAAACCAGCATCAACACCATGGCCAAGTGGAGCTGTACTGAAGAAATGCGCAGATGATAAGTGTAAACTCAACGTACGTGAGTATCAGAGTTTGATTTTGCTATCTTAGATAGCGTAAATAGTGAACCTAAAACGGCACCCAAGTCATCCAAAACACCTCCAATTTATTTAAGGGAACTAAATTCCAACGAGCTAATAAAGAAGTTAATTTCAGTTATTGGGGAGAATTCATTTTATGTTGTTCCTATTAAACGTGGTACCATAAACGAGACAAAAATACAATTGACGAAACCAGTTATCGCAAAACAGTAAATGAATTTGAAAAAGGCAAGAAAAACTTTTATACCTATCAAATCAAGAGCAGCAAAGGTCTACACGTAGTTATTAAAGGTATAGATTCATATGTTGACGCGAAGGAGATAATAGCTGACCTTCAAAAGGCGGGATTTAAGGCAAAAAATGTTGATAATCTCAGAAATAGAGAACGTGTGCCACAACCACTTTTCCGAGTTGAACTGGAACCCGGAGATTTAAGATTAAAAAACATGGAACGCATCCTATATACAATCTAAAGTATTTATTGCACCGTAAAATTTCAGTAGAGGAACCACATAAACGTTCAGGTCCCGTCTAATGTTTAAATTGCCAATAATATGGCCATACTAGGGCATACTGTAAGTTGCCACCGGTTTGTGTTGTGTGTGGCGAACTACATTGTTCCGCACAATGCGATAAATCAAAGGATGACTCGAAGGTTAAAAAGGCAATTGCGGTGGAAATCACACTGCTAACTACATAGGATGTCCATCTGGTAACTATAATCGTCTCGAAGCAAGCATCGAGACATTAGTGCATTCCTTAAACAGTTTTATGAGCTCTATGAGCAGCATGATGCAAGAAATGGTACGCAATCTACTATGTTGCAGGCGTTACTTAACAAACCATGAACTGTTTAAAAATATGTATCTGGAACGCAAACGGCTTGCGCCAACACAAAAATGAACTCGAGTACTTCCTTAAGAAGGAACAAATTGACGTCATGCTGGTTGCAGAGACTCACTTAACAACAAATAGCTTTTTAAAATAAATGGCTATATCTTATATGACACCAAAGACCCCCGAGGCAGAACATGTGGTGGTTCAGCAATACTAATAAAGGCTCGAATCAAACATTATTTACTGTGTGATTTTTGTCAAGGTTACCTTCAAGCAACGAACATCTGCATTGACGAATTTCATTAAAACTTTGTAATTTCTTCGATTTATTCACATCCTAGGTTTCAAATATCAGAGAGTCAATACAGCGATTTCTTCAAATCACTAGGTCCCTATTTCATAGCATCAGGCGACTACAACGCTAAACATACGTTTTGGGGATCAAGACTAATTACTCCAAAGTCGTGTTTTGTTTGACACGATTTCAAAAATGAGTCTAAACGTGATATCGAGTGGACAACCCACCTATTGGCTTACTGATCAGCAAAAAATACCTGATGTTATTGATTTTGGCGTAATTAAAGGTATTTCAAAAGAAATTATTGAAGTTGAAGCTTCATTTGAATTATCCTCAGATCATTCACCCACTATTGTCTATATATGGAACCAGGAAAATATCGTGTCACCAAGAACTAGCACAAACATAAATTGGTTGAAATATAAAAAATATATCAGTACTCATTGTTCGAAAAATATCTCGCTAAGAACTCCAGAAGACGTAGAGCAAAGTTTTACTGATTTTGATCAAAACCTTAAATTCGCTGCCCAACACGCAACAGTAACCCGACAACTAATAAGACACGACGTGGCTCTTTGCTGAGAAAAGAAAAATTCGCAGAGAGACAATCGCACAGATCTCCTCAATTTAAAAGCAGACTTAAAGAATGCATGAAACGGCTAAGAGATTTACTAGAATCCCGAAGAGCAGCATCTCTGGAAAACTATTTAAAAGACCTTCACCTAACTCCTCAATCAGATTATTCATTATGGCGTTCGTGTAGAAGCCTTAAAAAGCCAGTAATACATAAGCCTCCCTTGCGAACTTCGCCTGGAGGCTGGGCAAGGAATGATACCGAAAAAGGCAATTTATTTGTTCGACATTTGAAGAAGGTCTTTACTCCAAATGTATTGACTGATGCAGTTGATTTGCCAACTGTCGAAACTAGTGCTGCAGTACCCTTAAGATTTCATTTTAGTGACATTGAAAGGGTAATAAAAGATATAAACTCCAAGAAAGCCCCTGGCTTTGATAAAACCAGTAACAAGATGTTATTTGAGTTGCCCCATATAGCTCGCTAAATTATTCGTTTTTTTTTAACGCCATTTTACGCCTTGAGCACTTTCCTTCAGGTTGGAAGGTTTCGTTAATAACTATGATTCCTAAACCAGGAAAAGACCACACAAAAGTTGAATCATACAGACCTATAAGTCTTTTATCAAATATGTCAAAGCTGTTTGAGAGGATGTTAATAAATAAGCTGAACCCCATTCTAAGCGACAAAGGATGTATTCCGAAACATCAATTTGGCTTCCGAAAAAAACATAGTACAATCGAACAAACTCACAGGTTAGTTAACGTAATTAAGAAGATCTTTGAAGAAAAAAAAATACTGCTCTGCGCTTTTTATCGACGTTTCCAAAGCATTCGATAAGGTATGGCACGATGGCCTAAAATATAAGTTAAAATTGAATTTGCCTGCAAACTTATACAAGCTGTTAGATAGTTATTTAACTGATCGGAAATTCATTGTTAAAGAAGGCAATTTTTTAAGCTCACCTGAGCCAATTGAAGCCGGAGTTCCCCAGGGTAGTATATTGGGGCCGATTTTATACTTGTTGTATACTTCAGATATGCCAACTAGTGACCGAGTCCACACATCAACATTTGCTGACGAAACAGCTTTTTTAAGCATCCACGAAAGTCCCGAGGTAGCATCACGATATTTACAAGACCACATATTAATTTTAGAAAAGTGGTTGAAGAAATGGAAAATTAAGGTCAATGAACAAAAATGCACTCACATAACTTACACTGCGTAGGGAATCGTGCCCCCCTATTCACATAAATAATCAAATGATACATCGGCTTTCAGACGTGAAATATCTCGGCATACATCTTGATAACTAAACTGGCTTATCGGCAGAAATTCTACTCTCGCTTTAGATTGCAAACTTTTACTGTACAAGTCAATTTTAAAACCAATTTGGTGCTATGGCATTCAATTATGGGGCACTGCCTCAGCTAGCAATATAGAAAAAATCCAAAGGCGCCAAAATAAGATTCTACGGATTTTCACAGTTGCTCCCTGGTACATAAGAAACTCGAACATCCACAAAGATCTAAACGTGCCATCAGTTAAAGCAGAAATAGCGAAATATGCAGTAACGTATTTAAAGAAGCTTGAAACACATCCAAATCCGCTGGCTCGCAACATGCTAAATGAACGTCGTTACATTCATCTAAGAAGGAGGGTGTATGAGATTTAACTTAAAACTTAAGTTAAATAAGAACCACTTTTAATGTTTTAACTTGAATAAAACGAACACTTTAATTTTCAATAATTTAAGGTACTTAGTAAACCCTTATTTAATTTTATTTAAATAAATTCAAAGTTCTTTTTCTTTAGTTTAAGAGCACAAAATTTTTATTTTAATTTAAAGTTTATAAGAGCGACTTTATTTCTGTTGCAGCGAGGCAGATAAAACAAGTAAGTAATACAAAATATTTTAATATTAAAAATAGTCCAAAATTCGCTAACAGTACCTATTTAGTTATTGTATATAAATAAAAATATTACATACAGTAGATAAATAGGTATTACATACATATTTATGTACATTTTAGTAAAACGATCTTTTGTGAGAGCATTGAGTATTCACAAAGAAAGTTTGAAAAGGACTGTAAGTATAAAGTAAATAGTAGCTTTTATGATACTATTTACACTGATACGAAATTTTAAATTAGAAAAATTATAAAATAATGAAAATTGATAAAACAAATATTAAATAAAAACAATAATTAAAGTTATTCACCAACATTCTCCCCCACTAAGGACGACAGTGCTTAAACCGAGGAAGGATCATCATCATGAAGATTAGAGCTGGTGTTGTTTTGTAGGGCATCAAAGCAATCATTTGTGGGTAGAAGGGCAATTTTGGAAATTGGAAGCTTGAAGTTTTTTCCATTTGAGAATAAAGTGACCACTCTTACGCAACCATCTTTGCCGGGATTAATATATTGGATACGAGCAAGGGGCCATTCTCCAGGAGAAACTCTTTCATCAAAGACGACCACTAAATCTCCAATTTTGGGGTTTTGTTTCATTTTTAGCCATTTGGGCCTAGCTTGAAGTCGACACATCATTGGACCATCGCTGCCAAAAGTGTTGCTTAAGCTTCCCTATAGTCTTCCATCTGGATAATCGGTCAATACTGATATCGAGCAAGTCTTCTTCCGGTATACATAGGGTAGGTTCCCCAATCAGAAAATGAGCAGGAGTTAGCGCATTGCAGTCAGATGGTTCTGAGCTAAGTGGGCATAGCGGCCTGGAGTTTAAACAGCATTCAATTTGGGCCAAAAGTGTGCAAAGTTCTTCATATGTCAAAATACGATTTTTCATCATTCTCTTTAAGTGATGTTTTGTAGACTTGACGCCGGCTTCCCAAAGGCCACCAAAGTTTGGAGCGGCTGGAGGTATAAAGTGCCATTTTGTACCATTTGCGGACAGCTGTCAGTTATTTCATTCGACATTGACGATTTGCTGCGATTATAAAGAATTTTCAACTCCTTATTAGCTCCAACAAAATTCGTGCCACAGTCTGAGTACAGATCAGTACAAGAACCACGGCGGGATACGAAGCGTCGAAAAGCAGTCAAGAACGCATCAGTTGACAAGCTTGTTACTGCTTCCAAGTGTAGAGCTTTCGTAACCATACATACGAACAGGCAAATGTAACCTTTTGTGGTTACTGAGTTCTTTGCTGTTGATTGTTTAATAGTAAGTGGACCCGCATAATCGACACCAGAATGTTTGAATGGACGAGCCGGTTTGTGACGAACACTAGGGAGGTTTCCCATCATCTGCTGGGCTGCTTTTGCGTTATATTTGAAACACGTTATACATTTTCGCAAGGTTCGCTTAGCAATGCTTCTGCTTGAAATTATCCAATATTCACGAAAGAGATAAGCTTGCATTTGAGCCATGTAGAGTTTTGATGTGTACATCTATAAATAATAAATTAGTCAAAGTATTTTGTTTCCTAAGTAAAATTGGGTGTTTGGAACAATAACCGAGGTCAGAATTTTGAATTCTACCACCGACTCTGAGTATTCCAGAGGAATCAAAAAATGGACACAGTTGTGCCAGCGCAATATTTTTTATAATATGACCTTTCTTTTGAAGTTCTAAAATTTCATTTGCAAAATCCACATCTTGTGAAAGTTTTACCAGTTTCAAACGAGCCAATTTTAGCTCTTCGGTTGAAAGGAACACTGTCATCTTACCGTTACCTACAATTTGTGATTTTTTATAATTTAGGGCATTGTGTTTAAAGCGAAGTATGTATGCAGTAACGCGTATCAATTTGCACAGGGAAGAAAATCTAGTTATCAGTTCTGGATATCCTTTAACATCTGCTACCGTAGAGTGTATGTTTAAAGTTGGTTCAGTAGAAATTTCAACAATTTCATTTAGATTAAGTTTTGGTTGTTTTAGCCAATTTTCTGGAGATTCAGTCAGCCATTTAGGGCCATGCCACCATAAATCATGTTGAACCAATTCATTTGACGATATACCACGGGAAGCGCAGTCTGCAGGATTTTCACGTGTAGATATGTATCGCCATTGAGAAGAGTGAGATCTGCGTTGGATTTCTGCGACTCTATTTCCAACATATACGGGCCACCTCGACGACTGACCTCGTATCCACGAAAGCACAGTTGTGCTACCAGTCCAATAATAAACATTTGAAATTTCTTGATCAAGTGAAGAGGTTATTCGATCTACTAGTTTAGCCAATAAAGTTGCCCCACATAATTCCATGCGAGGTATTGTTAAGCGCTTTATAGGACCCACTTTAGTTTTCGCTTGAATTAAATAAACTTCTTTACCCAACTCTGATGTAGTTTTAGCATAGACAGCAGCCGCGTAATCCAATTTAGAAGAGTCTGAAAAGCCATGAATTTCGATTTTAGCGCCTCTAGATGTACCAATCCAACGCGGAATTTTAAGTTTTTCAAGTGATTTAAAAATGTCTGCTATACTTTAACCACTTCCATAGAGTCTGGCAATCGGTCATTCCAATCAATACCAATTAGCCACAAATTTTTAAACTCGATTTTTGCAAGAATTGTAGTAGGGGATAGCCAGCCGAGAGGATCATAAAGTTTTGCTGAATCTGAGAGCAAACTTCTTTTTGTAACTAGGGATGTATTTTCAAAATTAATTTTAAATGAGAAACAGTCATCTACCGTGTTCCATTCGAGACCTAGAGCCTTAACAGTATTAGGTTGATTTAGTTCAAAAGTTTTTGAATTTTCTCTAAAATCCACAGGAATCAAATCTAGCAATTCTTTTGAGTTTGTTGTCCATTTACGCAAATTGAACTTGCCTTCATTTAGCAAAGCACATAATTGAATATGCAATTGGTAAGCTTCTAAAAGACTATCAGCCCCAGAAATCACATCGTCAACGTAAGTGTCTGAATTGAGCACGCTACAAGCCAACGGGTATTTTTCTTTCTCATCTAACGCCAGTTGTTGTAAAACCCTAATCGAAAGAAAAGGAGCGGGTGTCGTACCATAAGTAACCGTTGAAAGCTTATAGATCGACATATCTTCAGAGCCAGTATTTCTCCATAAAATCTTTTGAAAATCTCGTTGTTCCGGAACTGCAAGTATTTGTCGGAACATTTTCTCTAAATCTGCGCGAAAACCAATTTTATGTCGTCTCCATCGATTTATTGTAGGTAAATCATTTTGTAATGCAGGGCCAGGTGCAAGTTCCTCATTCAACGAAGATTGAGCAGTCCGCTTACAGCTACCGTCGAAAACAACCCTCAATTTTGTAGTAGAGCTACTTTCTCTTAGAACACCATGATGTGGCAAAAAGAATCCATTTCTTCCCAAATCACGTGGATAAATGCCCAGCCTTTCCATATGTCCAAGGCGTTCGTACTCTTCCATAAAATCCGTGTAAAGTTTTCCAAAATTCTTATTTGATCTACACTTCGATTCAACGTTTTTCAAACGAAACAGGGCCGCATAGTCTGTATGTGCAAAAACAGGAAGCGATAGACCCTTAAGCGATGATTTAAAAGGTAATGAGACAGTATAACGTCCAGTCGAATCACAAGAAGTAGTGTTTTTGAAATGTTGCTCACAAAGAATTTCTTCTTCCGTTAAAATCCTTTTCTCTAAAAGTTCTTCCTGTTCCCAAAAGGACTGTAACTGTTTGTCTAAAGAACAAACATTAACCGTAATAGAGTGCTGATAAGAATTACCAGGAGTGGGGCCAGAAACTATCCACCCGAAATGTGTAAGTTGCATGAACAAACCATTATCAAATTTATGCTGTTGAGGCAATACGATATCTCCGTATACATCTCCTCCTAACAGCAGGTCAATTTCACCAGGTTTCGAAAAATTAGGATCAGCTAAAGAAAACTTATTTAAATCAGGCAATAGTGCTTCATTTATTGCCATAGGTTGATAACCCGTAATTTTTGGTAGAACCAAAGCCTCGCAATCGATTTTAAAATTGGTCTCTATTCTTGAGAAAACAGAAAGGTTAACATTATTTCTCGAAATCGTTGGTTGATTTCCAGCCACACCGCTAATTTCTACCGCTAAGTTCTTCTTGAGCGGTAAGTTTAAGGCATCTGCAGCCTTTTTAGTTATAAATGAAGCTTGGGCACATTGATCAAGAAGAGCACGCAAAACAAAATCTCCTTGAGAGGTTTGTAATACAACACGCATAGTAGCGAGGAGAACTTGGGGCAATTTTCTACTACTAAATATTCCACTATTGTCAACAACATGAGCGGTAACGTTTTCATTTACTTGAGTAGGCGAGGGTCTTTGAGGAGCCATAGTAGATTCAGTGGTTTGAGCTTCCGATGCGCGGTTTACAAAATAATCATTATGTATAATTGTATGATGATTTTGTTGACAGACTTGACAACGAGAGGGTACTGGGCATTTGTTACTAAAGTGGCCAGTGACCAAGCAATTGCGACATATTCTCTTTGAATTCAAAAATTCTTTCTTTTTAGCAGATGCTAGAGCAGAAAACTTAAAACACTTGAAAAGAAGGTGACGCTTGTTGCAGCAGGGGCTTTTTGATATTGTGCTTTTGGTTTCACAGAAGATACATTAGGGCTTGAATCAGACTGATCAGAAATTGTTTCTAAGGTGCGAAAAGTTGATTCCAAAAATTTAAACAAATCTTCAATTTTAGGGATCTCAGTTGAGGCTTTGAGCGACTGTTCCCATTCCTTACGAGTCTGTACATCTAGCTTATTTACAGTCATACAAATAAGCATAGCATGTTCACCTTCTGTATTTATTTCCAAAGTTTTCAGTAGAGAAATATTACTTCGAATCATATCTAAAATTGTTTGAATGCTTTTTGAAGAGGATTCAGAAGTGGGAATAGAAAATAATTTTTTAAAAACAGTATCAACTATTTTTCTTTTATTATGGTATCTATCCTTAAGAGCGGTCCATGCTACCGCCTAGCTTGAATATCCATCTGGATATTCGTTAACAATATCCAATGGAGCTCCTTTACATGAGCTTTTCAAAAAACAAAATTTTTGGACATCAGTGAGGCCTGTATTATTATGTACTAGAGACACGAACATATCTTGATAAGACATCCAAGTTAGATAATCACCACAGAAAACTGGCAAATCAATTTTCGGTAAACGAGCTTGAACCGAAAAGGTTTCATTTCTAGTATGAGAGGGACCGGCAAATGTACTGGATTGAATTACAGAAGAAGGGGGACTACAGGATTCCATGAAGTCTAGCAATTGGCTTTTAAGGGTAAAAAATTCATCTTGAAATTTATAATAAAAATCTTCTTGGAAATACAAAATATTTTCTATATTAATAGTATGATCACGGACAGAACATAATTGATTATTTCCTTCTTTAAATTGCAAAAAATTTGATTCTATTTCTTCTAGAACTGACTGTGCAAAACCATGCGTTATATTATCTTTTGAATTATATAACCTAGCAGTGCGCTTTAACTTCATAAATAATTCTTTTTGTATTTCAATAAGATCAGAAATATCCGCTATTTTGTTCGAAACACTTTTTCACTTTTACCGTATTATATAAAATACAAAATTTCATGTATACATACAGTTTTCCAGAAAACCACAAATTTCGGTAACAGTAACGCAGAGTTCCAAACCTTATTAATTCCAAATTCAATTTGATGAACCAGTTCCAGAGCCAAGTATAAGTTTCACAGCAAACAGTTCCAAGGGCGATGAGACTCCAAGTTCAGATTTCACATACAGCACTTTAAAAACCAATCAGATTTCAAGCAAGCAGCTCCAAACTGTTACACCAATTTTTAATAATTTATTCACCAATCCCGGGTTTCGGCACCAAATAATGTATGAGATTTAACTTAAAACTTAAGTTAAATAAGAACCACTTTTAATGTTTTAACTTGAATAAAACGAATACTTTAATTTTCAATAATTTAAGGTACTTAGTAAACCCTTATTTAATTTTATTTAAATAAATTCAAAGTTCTTGTTCTTTAGTTTAAGAGCACAAAATTCTTATTTTAATTTAAAGTTTATAAGAGCGACTTTATTCCTGTTGCAGCGAGGCATATAAAACAAGTAAGTAATACAAAATATTTTAATATTAAAAATAGTCCAAAATTCGCTAACAGTACCTATTTAGTTATTGTATATAAATAAAAATATTACATACAGTAGATAAATAGGTATTACATACATATTTATGTACATTTAAGTAAAACGATCTTTTGTGAGAGCATTGAGTACTCACAAAGAAAGTTTGAAAAGGACTGTAAGTATAAAGTAAATAGTAGCTTTTATGATACTATTTACACTGATACGAAATTTTAAATTAGAAAAATTATAAAATAATGAAAATTGATAAAACAAATATTAAATAAAAATAATAATTAAAGTTGTTCACCAACAGAGGGACATTTCTTCTCTTACCCGAACATCAGAGGAAATGATAGAAGCAACCGTGAAACATACATCTTTTTTTGTCTAGCACTGGCAAGTATATTTTTTTTTGTACGCATAACATATGAGTAATTATTGTTAGTTCAAAAATATATTTGAAGATTCAATAAATAAAATATGAAAAAAAATTACATTTTTCTATTTTTAATTTTATAGACTTAATCGAATTTTACTTTTAAAGGTAAAATTTTTTTATGATTTTGACAACTATTTCGATAAAGTTCCGATAAAAACTAGACAAGACACTGATTTCTACGTAATTCAGAAGATAATTCAAACTGAATTACGTACAAATGAGATAACTCGCTCTCAAAAATTTGTATGACGAATTTTGTATGACAAATTACAAACTAATAACAAAATTACCTTACAGATTAGTGTGCTTATAGTTGATGTAACTTGGAAATTAGGTATAATATAGTCCGTTATGACCGTAAGTATAAATATTTCAAATCAGAAATTAAACAGTGTCCCGATACTATTTTATGTATATGGCCTTATCTTTTGAACTGTTATAGTCAGACACTTGATATTTACACAGCATTCATATTGCTATATCCGCAATAATAAATAAAACTTAAAATTAAATAGTGTTCTCATGGATGACTTAATTTGACGTATACCTCCTTACTTTTAATATACAGATAGGCGCTTAAAAATTATATAGTATTTGTATTGCTGTGTAGGCTATAATAGCAATCATTGAAATTAAATGTTTTGGGAATTCAACTATTCTATTAATAATATAATGTTGATAACCTATACTATTTTATAATAAAACAATTTATTATTTAAAAATATAAGCAAGGAAAGTTTTACCCACATTTTAAGAATAGAAAAAACTATTTATAAAAATAATGATAACTCTTTAAGAAGGTCAACACACTTTAAAATTTCAAAATTATTATTTACGGAAAAAGCCGGCTTTAGGCCGATCTACGGATATGGTTTCCTTCTTATTATTGACGAAAACTTTAAAGATTTTTAAACTTCGTGATAAAACTGGAAAAGGTCCAACATATTTCGGTTGTAAAGGTTTCGTATAGCAATCGCGGCGTATCCAAACGTCGGAACAGTTATTTAGATCTTGATTTACAAAGAACTTTTTTGAATTACTTGGATGATGCAGGGTTTCTGTGGGTCTAAGTTTGCTGATTATATTTCTTATTGTTGTCAACTGAGATATTACGTTATCTTTTGCAAAAGGCTTAAAAAATTCACCAGGAAGTTGTACAGGTTCTCCATATAATATTTCCGCGGACGAAGTTTTGAGGTCCTCTTTGAGAATTGCTCTTAAACCAAGTAGTACGGAATTTAATGATACTGTCCATTGATTGTTTCCTGCACGTATAAGACCAGCTTTTATCGTCCGATAAAATCGTTCCACCATTCCGTTAGCTTGCGGATGGTACGATGTGGTGAAGTTGTGCGAAATCCCCAAATACTTTGTTATATTTGCAAACATATGGGAGGTGAATTGGCTGCCTCGATCAGTTACTATAGTACTTGGCACACCAAAACGACATACCCAACCATTATAGAATGCTCGAAATACAGTTTCAGGTTTTATACATTTCAGAGGAAAAGCTTCTGGCCATCGACTGAAACGATCAACACATGTTAATAGATATGTGTATTCTTCGGACGGAGGTAAAGGCCCCACGATGTCCAAATGCACCATTGAAAACCTGCTGCTAACAATAGGGAAACTTGCAATTTCACTCTTAGTGTGTCTTGTGACTTTTGAACGTTGACGATCATGACATCCTCTTGACCAATCATTGACATTTTTGTTCATAGATGGCCAAAAAAACTTTAAAGAAATCAATTTTCGAGTAGCTCGTATACCCGGATGAGAGTGTAGGAATATTTTTGAAAACTAACATTCTAAATTCCTTTGGAATGTATGGACGACCTACGCCAGTAGACATCTCACAATAAATTTGCTTGTCTGTATTTGGAATTGTGACGAGAAAAAATTTATTCTTAGCTTCGGACTGCAGTAAACCATGTAGTTCGCTGTCTTCTTTCTGAGCTTGACTCCATTTCTCGTAATTTATAACATGAATTTGAATGACTTCAATACGTGATAGGGCATCTGCTATGGTATTATTCGTACCTGATAAATGCCTTATATCCGTGGAAAATTGTGCAATGAAGTCCAAATGATTTCTCTGCCGAGGCGATGCTTTGTCTAATTTCTGCTTAAACGCAAATATCAAAGGACGATGATCCGTGTAAATGCTAAATTGTCTTGCCTCCAACAAGTGACGGAAATGGTGAATGGCTTTGTATATTGCTAGAAGTTCACGATCATACGTACTATATTTCTCTTGGGTAGAGTTCAACCGTTTACTGAAGAAACCAAGTGGTTGCCAAGAGTCGCCAACGAATTGTTCCAACCCTGCACCTACGGAAAAATTCGATCCATCAACTTTAAGAGCCATTTTTGCATTAGAAGCTGGGTGAGATAATAATGTTGCATCAGCTAACGTTTTATTTAACGGTTATCGTTCTTTTTAGTTGTTCCTTTCAAAAAATTATTCAGTAATGCTTGAGAACTTGCGCCATGAGGAATTTCCGGTAAAAATTAAACATAGCCAAAAATCTTCTTAGTTCCTTAATCATTTTTGGTAAGGGATATTCATTGATGATTTTCACTTTCTCTGGAACTGGACTAATCCCGTTTGATGTAACGTGATGTCCAAGGAAATCGATTTCAGCAGCACCAAAAACGCATTTTGCGGGATTAACTTTAACTCCAAACTCTTTGAATCGCTCAAAGAGAATTTTTAGGTGTTGAAGATGTTCCTGTTCAGACCTTGAGTAAACGAAAACATCATCGATATAGACGAATACAAAATCGAGCCTTCTGCAAACCTCGTCAATAAACCGCTGGAAGGTCTGTGCAGCATTGCACAGCCCAAAGGGCATTCTCAAGAACTCGAATAGCCCAAAGGGAATGATGACTGCAGTCTTTGGAACGTCATCCGGGTGGACTGGAATTTGATAGAAAGCTTGATTAAATCTAATTTGGAAAAAATTATCGCTCCGTTGAGGTTCATCTGAAAGTCGGTTAGGTATGGTACAGGGTATTTGTCAGCAACGGTGATCTTGTTTAAGGGCCTGTAATCACCACAGGGTCTCCATTCACCATTAGGCTTTGCTACCATATGAAGACGATTTGCCCAACTACTGTTGGAAGGTCTAATAAATCCCGTATCCAACATGTACTGAAATTCATTTTTAGCTGCTTTCAATTTAGCTGGATCTAGTCGTCTTGGCCTACAAGAAATGCTTGGTACATTAGTGACAATGTGGTGATAAGTACCTCGGTTAGAATCAAATATGTCAGAGATGTTGTGACAATTTCAGGATACATCTTCAATAAATTATGGTAGGAACTTTACCAGAAACCATTTTGATACCAACAAAGTTGTCATTAACTATACTGCCATTTGCTTTAAGATTGGTTGTACCATCAACTAACACTTTTTTCTTTAAATCAGGAAGAATATGGTAGTGACGAAGGAAATCGGCACCAATGATAGGGCGGGATACGTCTGCATAAATAAACTTCCACTGAAAACTTCTGCGCAGACCTAAATCTAGGTGGAGAATAATGTGACCATAGGTTTTGATTTCTGTACCATTTGCAGCATACCGCGAAAGTTTTTGAGGCGACATACGATTTTTACAAGGGTACACTGAAATTTCAGCTCCTGTGTCAACCAGAAATTGAACTTTAGAATGTTTCTCGGTTACATATAAACGACCATTACATAAATCATCAATACAAGCGGTCGAAGAACTTGTATGATTAAAATCTAGTTTTTTGAAGCGTCGAATTTGTAAGGTTGAATGCATCTCTGTGCTTTTTCAGCGAAACGCCAATGATACTAACATAAACCTGACTCTTTTCTATTTCTCGAAGTTCCTCTTGAACGGGATCGAGCACGGGATGTAGAATGGTTTTCGCGATGCAAAGATCTGAAGCGTGTTTCCAGGTCATCAATACGATTTATAATGCTGTCTAACTTACGTGAAAAATCATCTAAGTTAGAAGGAGGAGAAACTTCGGACACAAACATTGACGAAGTACTTTAAAAAGCTTCAACAATTTTATCGGCTTGAAAAGCTAATTTATCTAGGTCACTGGTCTCACAAACGGCCAAAATGGTTTTCACATTATCCGTTTGCCAGATAATGTGAAAACCATTTTTAAAAACAAAGTTTTTAAAATTTCCAACAAGTGACGGAAATGGTGAATAGCTTTGTATATTGGTAGAAGTTCACGATCATACGTACTATATTTTTCTTGGGTAGAGTTCAACCGTTTACTGAAGAAACCAAGTGGTTGCCAAGAGTCACCAACGAATTGTTCCAACACTGCAGCTACGGAAAAATTCGATGCATCAACTTTAAGAGCTATTTTTGCATTAGGAGCTGGGTGGGATAATAATGTTGCATCAGCTAACGCCTTCTTACAACTGTTAAAGGCATTGATAGATTCTTCAGACCAAGGAATTTCACGGTTGTCGTTCTTTACAGTTGTTCCTTTCAAAAAATTATTCAGTAGTGTTTGAGTCCTTGCGCCATGAGGAAGGAATTCCCGGTAAAAATTCAACATAGCCAAAAATCTTCTTAGTTCCTTAACCGTTTTTAGTAAGGCATATTCATTGATGACTTTCACTTTCTCTGGAAGTGGACTAATCCCATTTGATGTAACGTGATGTCCAAGGAAATCGATTTCAGCAGCACCAAAAACACATTTTGCGGGATTAGCTTTAACTTCTAACTCTTTGAATCGCTCAAAGAGAATTTTTAGGTGTTCAAGATGTTCCTGTTCAGACCTGGACATCATCGATATAGACGAATACAAAATCGAGCCCTCTGCAAACCTCGTCAATAAACCGCTGGAAGGTCTGTGCAGCATTGCACAGCCCAAAGGGCATTCTTAAGAACTCAAATAGCCCAAAGGAAGTGATGACTGCAGTCTTTGGAATGCCATCCGGGTGGACTGGAATTTGATAGAAAGCTTTGATTAAATCTAATTTAGAAAAAATTATCGCTCCGTGGAGGTTCATCTGAAAGTCGGTTAGGTATGGTGCAGGGTATCCATTCACCATTAGGCTTTACTACCATATGAAGAGAATTTGCCCAACTACTATTGGAAGGTCTAATATTTCCCTTATCCAACATGTACTGGAATTCATTTTTAGCTGCTTTCAATTTAGCTGGATCTAGTCGTCTTGGCCTACAAGAAATGCTTGGTCCATTAGTGACAATGTGGTGATATGGTTAGAATCAAATGTGTCAGATGTTCTGAAAATTTCAGGATACATCTTCAATAAATTATGGTAGGAACTTTCACCAGAAACCATTTTGATACCAACAAAGTTGTCATTAATTATACCGCCATTTGCTTTAAGATTGTTGTACCATCAACTAACACTTTTTGCTTTAAGTCAGGAAGAAGATGGTAGTGACGAAGGAAATCGGCACCAATGATAGGGCGGGATACGTTTGCAAAAATAAACTTCCACTGAAAACTTCTACGCAGATCTAAATCTAGGTGGTGAACAATGTGACCATAGGTTTTAATTTCTGTGCCATTTGCAGCATACAGCGAAAGTTTTTGAGGCGACATACGATTTACAAGGGTAAATCGTATGTATGGTTTCTCGGTTACATATAAACGACCATTATATAATTCATCAATACAAGCGGTCGAAGAACTTGTATGATTAAAATCTAGTTTTTTGAAGCTTCGAATTTGCAAGGTTGCATGCATTTCTGTGCTTTTTCAGCGAAACGCCAATGATACCAACATAAACCTGACTCTTTTCTATTTCTCGAAGTTCCTCTCGAACGAGATCGTGCACGGGATGTTGAATGGTTTTCGCGATGCAAAGATTTGGAGCGTGTTTCCAGGGTATCAATACGATTTATAATGCTGTCTAACTTACGTGAAAAATCATCTACCTTAGGAGGAGGAGAAACTTCGAACACGAATATTGACGAAGTACTGAAAAAAGCTTCAACAATTTTATCGGCTTGAAAAGCTAATTTATCTTGGTCACTGGGCTCACAAACGGCCAAAATGGTTTTCACTTTATCTGGCAAACATTCCAAAAACAAAGTTTTTAAAATTTCATCACTAACCTTACCGCTAGAAAGAGACTTCAATCGCTGAAGATAATGGGATGGCTTCTGGTCACCCATATCCATACCACTTAATAAACGTTTGAGCTGATGTTCAGCAGATTCAGCAAAAGATTTAATAATAATAATAATAATAATAATAATAATAATAATAATAATAATAATAATACGAGCTTTAAGAGCTTCATATTTGTTAGACGGAGGTGGAGAAATTATGATATCCTTCACTAAATATAACACTGACTGGTCTAAACTCATCACCAAATATTCAAACTTTCTGGAGTCTTGCGTTATTCCACACAAACGGAAACATGATACAACCTGATAGAACCAAATCTCTGGTTCATCTTTCCAAAATGCTGGAAGCTTTGGTGTTTTTGCTGAAGAGATTTCGGGAACATTTCCTGGCTCCGCCGGAGGTTGTGTTCTAATTGATGGTGGAGCGTTTTGAGATGAGCTCCCTGTTGGTGTATCTCCAAAAACTGGCATGTTGATTGATGATATTTATCCAAATTTTCTTGCGAATCGTCGGGGTCATCAATTATAAATGAAAACGCATTTATATATAAAAAATTAAAAACAATTTTATTTTAAAGAATATTTGAATATTAACCACAAGGAAAAAAAACTGAATGTCTCTCAATTTATATGAAAATTTTTAAAATCATAAAAAATGAAATATTGATTTAAAATATTTTTAAAATTTGCAAAATAGTAGGTAGAAGTACCTACAGTATGTAGTTCCCCTACTAAAATATAATTAGAGGCTATTCAAAATTTTAAAGTTTTTTAAATTTAATTTCCATATTAATATAAGTATTTAGTTTGTCAATTATTTTTATTACGGCAACACTGTTGGCAGCAAACTAAAAATCAAACAAAAGTATTATTAGATTCAAACAAAAAAGTTTTTGAAAATCAATAAACATTTAAAAAAACCATTTGTTTGAAAATATTTTGGTAATAATTTTTTCTGTGCAAGATACATTTACTCCTGAAGGCAAAGTCCGTGTTACTATTCATATAATAGCCTCAAGGATTCAAGATACTATTGCCGTCTTGATCTCTTGCATGTTCCGGTAGATGATCAGTCATCTGAAGTTCAAAAAATCGTCTTTCTTTCGGCATAAAAACGGCTCCTGTCGAATTTAATAGTATAATAGATCAAATATTGAGGGAATTTCCCAAGACAGAATTCTATTTCGATGATATTCGGCACGTTCATAACACGTAACTGTTGAGCTCAACTGCTACGAAACTGTTGCCAACTGTTGAGCTCAACAGTTACGTCTTAGAATAGGCTTGAGAAATATACTGCAAAATAAAGAGCTGATAAATGTAAACAATTGAAAAAAATAAAAGAGGAACAAAAGAAATAATTTAAATTAACTAAACTAATAACTTTAGCTGAAAATTATGGATAAGAAACGGTATAACTCTCTTCTAGTAGCTATTTAAGCTGAGCACAATATGTTGACTTTAGGTAGCTAAAATATTTTATGATACAAAAAATACCCAACTGTTGAGTTGAGGGCAACTAGTCAACAACCCGTTTCTAAGACAAATACTCAACGTCTTATGAAAGTCCCTATTGTTATACATGGTGAGTCCCTGAGCGAGTGCAAGACCAACTTGAAATCGTGTTTGTCGCAATTACAAAAGTACGACCTTCACCTAAACCTTTCCAAATGTAAATTTTTTCAAAAACAAATTAAATTTTTGGGCCACACGGTGGAGTACAACAAAGTTCAAAAATCAGCTTCAAGGGTAAAGTCCATTGTCGAAATACCTCAGCCAAGATGTGTAGAAGATGTCCGTCGATTCCTTGGAATGGTAACGTACTATTCTAGATTCATACCCAATACGTCAACTCTAACTGCACCATTACGATTATTATTACGTAAAAATGCTGTTTTTAAATGTAACTTATGCTGTCAAAAAGCCTTCAATCGGCTAAAAAGAGAAATCGCGAGTGATCGCAACCTAATGCCATTCAATCCGGAGCTAAAGGTTCAACTAGCGTGTGATGCTAGCCCTACAGGGATAGCAGGCGTCTTATCTCACATAATTTACGGTGAGGAATGACCAATTGCGTTCGCTCCAAGGTCGTTAACTCCAGCCGAGCAGAATTACTCTGTTAGTGTAATGCGGTTCAGCATTTCCATGAATATGTATATGGTAGACTCTTCAAGCTCGTCACGGGCAATCAACCGTTATCGCGGATTTTTCACCAAAATTTGAAATTACCACAGATGACATCATCCCGCCTTCAGAGTATGCAGCCTTTCTGACTGGCTATAATTATGTAGTCATTACAAAAAAAGCGAAGAAAACGCAAACGCTGATTGAAAAATTAATAACTACAGATTCTTTCGTGAGGTCATCACAAAAAATGTCTAGATGTTGTACTAATGAAGAACTTATCATTATTTTGTTGTGGACTTCTGACCCATAATGTCCAATATTCGACAAAAAGAATTGAACGAAGAAGCTAAAAAGCTTCTAGAAGATGAAAATCAATGCAATTTAGAAGAAATATTTACTAAAATTGTTTAATTTTAGTAGCATTGCAGTTCACTTAAATTATACTTGTTTTTATATACATAGGTAACAGCTTGTTCTTGATTTAAAAATTTATGTTAGTTGATCAATGTTTATTTTACAAATTTACAATTTTGATATACAATATTTAAATAAAAAATAACTAAAATAGAAACATACGACTTTTACATTAAAACTTCTCTATCTGAGGTAATTTTGAACCAATTCCAGGTGACAGTTTTATTCGATACTTATTTTAACTCGGGCTGTTTCAAAACGGCCAACCTTTGGCCCTTGTGAATATTAGAGTTAAAAAGTTCACGGGGCCCAAAATTTGGCATTTAATGACAAGATTTAAGTTAAAAATATTAATTGCAAAAGTAACTTAAAAATTAAGATGTTATATAAAATTAACATTATTTACATGTTTAAACACTCTACTTTTATACTCAAATTGAACTAATGTATTTTAAATCCTCTATTACTTTTTTTATGGTCCACTGTCCGCCGCACTGTGGTCAATATTTTGAGATAGCGGCCAAAACTCCTTTTGGTTTTTGTTCTCCGATTTTGAAGTTATTAGACTCATATAAAAGTAGACAGTAGTAAACCTCGGGAGCCAAAAAATTAGAACTCTATTTCAACTATTTCACTGAGAACAGGGTGGTCCAAAATGGGCTTTTTCAGAATTTAGTAAATTTATGATATTTTTAGTTAATTTTTAAAGTTTAAATGATCATAACTTTTTTGTTTTTCAAGATTTTTGGACGAAATAAATTTTGTGTTAACTTATTTACTATTACTGGTAAAAAAAATTGAAGCTCTACTGTGTTCAGAACAATTTAAATATTTTTTTTAAAAAAGGTCCAATTTCTCGGAAATTTCCTACTTTATAGAGCACAACTCCTGTGAGTCAAGCTGAGTCAAAACACAAATTTACTATTTTGTAGTCCTTACTCTCCCCTACATTCCTATATATACATGTCCATGCATCGGGACTGCACTTTTTGAGCTACAGCAATTTTTCTGACCCAAGGTAAGATATTCGGTACAAATGCACGTCATATTTTTTGAGAAGTTATTTGTATGTGAAAGTGGCTATTATTTTGTACAAGATTTCTTATTGACCCAAAAAATGATTCTGTTGAAATTAGGAGAAGTTGGCCCATATTTGGACCTAGTCCACATAGAAGGGTGTATCAAAATTTTGACAAAAAAGACAATAGAACTCTCAAATTATGTGGTATCTGGCAATTCATTTGGAAAAGGTAAAAAGTGATTTTATTGCCATCTAATATTACATAACTTAAATACCTGAAAATTGGAAATAAATTAAAAACCAATGGAAATAACTGGTAAAACCAAGTACCTGTTATATTATTGGCAGTACCTGTTAACTCTCAAATTATGTGGTATCTAGCAATTTATTTGGAAAAGGTAAAAAATGATTTTATTGCCATCTAATATTACACAACTTAAATACCTGAAAATTGCAAATAAATTTAAAACCGATGGAAATAACTGGTAAAACCAAGTACCTGTTATATTATGTTTCAAAGAGGTAAAAAAGATCATGTTGAAACTTCGAGCAATAGTATATTAATCCATGCATTCATTTTTTTTTTCTTCATTATTGTTTAAACAATGGCTAAATTCAGTTATAGTGTTCTATCTGATATATATTTTGAACGGAAAGATGAAAACGACATTATTTTACATTAAATGAGTAATCCATTCTTCAAAATATGCGACAAACAAGAATTAAAATTCATAACTTAAAAATAAAAAACTTTTTAAATACTTTAAGAAAACGATACAATCAATGTTCCAGAAACAAGAAATTGTTTTACTCAACCAAGAATGGCTAAAAAATAAACTTATTTTTAAAAAGCCATCAGTAACTACCACGGAAACTGGAAAAGGTGGTCGACCAGCAAAGCCAATTGATAATTGTAGTGAAAGATCACGAAGACGCAAGCTTAAACATATCAATGAAAAAGTTTCTTGTAGCATCATAAAGGATTCATTTCTGCATCAAATTCAACCATCGAAAACTAAAAAGAGTAAAATTGCTATCATTAAAAAAAATGGTGGAAGCTAGCCCCAGACGCACAAAAAGGATTTTAGAAAGTATGCCGACACCAACTGAAGAAAATAAATTTACTCCAGAAGAAGCATTTGCACTATTTTTGGATTTGAAAATGACTAAAAACCAATATACAGAATTGCGGAAGCGAATTAATGAAAAAAATTGTGGAATTTTTCCATCATATCGAGATATAGTTTCTGCCAAAAAAGATTGCTTACCTTCACCAACTGCTATTAGTGTAACTTCAAGTTCAGCAGAACGATTATTAAAGACATTTGATGCTGACTATTTAAAGAAGTTTAAAAATTACAACATGACTTTAATTTCTAAATGGGGATGTGATGGGTCCTCTGGCCAGAAACAATACAAACAATGTAATGCAGAAAATTCATCAGATGCCAATTTATTCATGATTTCTTTCGTTCCATTACGTTTAACAAAAACTTATATTGGTTCAGAGCCGTCAACTAGTAGAGCTGCAGAGATAGATGTATGGAAGAATGAAATTCTCTCGTCAACAAAATTTTGTAGACCAATAAAGTTTGCTTACAAAAAAGAAACTAAAGATGTCATAACTGAAGAAGTTGGCAAAATAAGAGATGCAATTAAAGAACTTCAACCAGTGATATTTGAATTTAATGACCAATGCATCGAAGTTAACTTTAAAATGTCACTTACAATAATCAATGGAAAAGTTGTACAAGCTTTAACCCAAACAAAGTCTTCGTCAAGCTGCACCATATGCCAAAAAACATCAAGTCAATTGAGCCAACCACCAACACAAGACGATAGTTTTAATAAAGCATATGAATTTGGAATGTCACCTCTTCATGCTAGAATTCGTTTTATGGAGCATATTCTTAAATTGGGATACGATTTGGAATTTGGCCCGTTAGGCGAAACAGTGAGAAGCAAGAAAGAAAATTTGGAAAAAAAGAAAGAAAAAAAAAGATATTCAAGAAAAATACCGTAAGATAGGCCTTATAATTGACCAGCCAAAGCAAGGAGAAGGAAATTCTAATAATGGAAACACAGCAAGGAGATTTTTTTCCGATCCAGAAACTGCAGCTTCTATAACTGGAGTAGATTATGATTTAATACGACGATTCCAAATCATATTAGAAGTTATAGTTTGTAGCAAAAAGATAGATGCAAAAAAATTTGGTCAGTATGCTAATGAGACAGCAACCCTTTATAACCAAAAATATTCTTGGAGACATATGCCAACCACAGTTCACAAAATTTTGTTCCATGGGGAACCAATAATTCAGCACAATATGCTTCCAATTGGAGATCTCTCAGAAGAAGCGCAAGAAAAAAGGAACAAAGACTCCAGATTCTTTCGCGAGCACAATAAAAGAAAAATTTCCAGATATTGTACTAATGAAGAACTTATTAATATTTTGTTGTGCACCATATATGTCCAGTATTCGACAAAAATGGAAATAAACTTCATTAGAGTTAGATGAAGAAGCTAAACAACTACTGCAAAATGAAAATCAAAGCTATTTGGAAGAAATTTTTACTAATATTGTTTAATTAATACTAGTTTAAAGATTATAATTTGTTTCTAATTTTAGTATAAATTTTTATTAATACATTTAAATAAAATATATGTGCACTTTAAATCAATAGTAAAAGTTTACTTAAAATTTTATCGATGTTGTGTTCTGTGTATAATATATCCAAATGGTATTGATATTGTTGGGAATTTCAGTGTTATTTTTCAGTTTAATCCTCACAAGAATTAGCTTTTTTCCAATTTAAAATGTCAAAATATTCAACCTTTACATGGAAACTCAACAAAAAATTAAAATGCATTTTTAACTCCACATTACTTACGTTCCTATCAGTCGATTTTTACGTTTGAACACAGCAAATTGAAGCTTAAAGTCCCTCCTATTGAACAAAACAAATTGCGTAAAAAAATACCAATCCGGTCAAAAGTTATAGAGTTTTGACCGCTATCTCGCGAAATTGACCACTGTGCGTCGGGTAGGGTGGTGGTGCGTTGCCTAACGGTGAAAGGCGAGTAGTGTGAGGACCCAAACTTTAGAGAATTCGGGCCCACACAAAAAAACTATTAAAGAAAAGAAAATAATTTACTAGTGTTTGTGTTTTAGTGGACAGGTGGATTGCATCAATTAAACGGGAGGAGCGAATAATATTCGCTATAAATATTGTAACATTATTGATGAATTTCAGAAGAGAAGATCATTCAGCAGATGAGAGTCGGAGCTAAGCAGTGGAAACGGCAGAGAGAGAGAGAGCAAAGCCGAGTGGAAGAAAATGTAGTTCAGAAGTTAAATGCTCACAAACACACAGACAACAAATTGCAGCCATACCGACTACAACACAAAGAAAAGCAACAGCAGGAACATCAAACAAAAGAGAAAATGCAATCAAAACAACCGCTATCGGTTCAAACCATACGCGGTTGTGTAGCCGTGTAGCAGGGGAAAATAGTAAACGAAGAGAGTTGATCGTGAGCATTGAAGGTGATCAAGTGGTAACAAAGGCCGGAAGTAATAAAATATTGTAATTATCGAGCACTGATAGAATAAATGTGGATTAGTAACACTAATCCTAGCCAAGCTATTTTCAGAGAAAAGTACAATGGATTACATCCGATTTACCTCTTTTGGTGGAAGCAGCGTTAGGCACTGGCATCAGGGAAAAAGAGTTAAGATAGTTTTCCCGGAGGTTCACACCCGGAAAACTCAGGGAGAGTAGGCCCTGGAATAAAAAAAAGCTTGCCGCTCTTTTTATGGCCCATATTTAGGCCTGAACAAGACTGCATTGGTTTTGCAGTCTAAACCTCATTCTAATTTGGAATCAAGGAATGAAGACGCCTCCCCGATCCATTGACTTTTTGAAATTGTAATTCAAGTTGGTGAATTAAACTGGTTAATGCAAAAGTATTTTCAATAATTGATATGACAAATGGGTTTTTTCACGTTCCAGTGCATGAAGATAGCTATAAATACTGCTTTTTCAACTGCTGATGGACAATACATGTTCAAGAAAACTCTATTTGGTTTAAATAACTCTCCGTCAAGTTTTAATAGATTTGTATCCCAAGTTTTTTCAGATCTTATAAAGCGAAGGATTTCGAAGATGATATTTTGTGGCTCAGAAGAGTTTTGGAGGTCGCAAAAACAATGGTTTGGAAATTAATTGGAAAAAATTTCAGTTTTTAAAAACAAAAGTAGAGTATCTTGGATATACCATATCAGATTCCCAAATTTATCCTTCAAAAGTAAAAATTGAAGCCGTGAAAAATTTCCCTTTACCCACAAAAGAAAAACAACTACAAAGTTTTTTGAATTAACTGGATACTTTAGGAAGTTTGTGAAATACTATGGTATTATTGTTGCTCCTCTAACTAAACTTATGAAAATGGGCACAGTGAAAATAATAACTGAAAAAGAACAACTAAATTCATTTGAATTAGTCAAAGATAAACATTTAAATAAACGTATTTTGCAAATTTATGATCCTTTAGCTATAATTAAATTAAAGCATTAGTAGATACGGGTAGTTGCGTTAATTTATTAAAAAAGAAAATCTACTATAATATTGGAGAACCAAAATGTATTGAAACTTCTCGAACTTTTGTTGGAAGTAGTCAGAAGGAAGTTGCTCCGGTTGGACTTTTTAAAATTGTAATTCAAGTTGGTGAAGAAAATTACGAAGTTGAGTTTTACATTATGCCTGATAATAATATGAATTACGATGCTATTCTCGGAAGAGAATTTCTAAAACAGTGCGAATTGCACATGGTTAATGGAGAATTGTTCTTAAAGCAAAAACCTCAATTAAAACTTCAAAATTTTGTTAAATTTTTTCTTGGTAAAATTAATATTATAGAAAATGTCATTGAATTGGATGTAGAAAATCAATTCAAAAATGTAGTTTATGAAATGTACAATAATTACTTTCCAAAAAAAAAAGTATTAATTGTTTCCATTTAATTTCCATCATATCGAGATATAGTTTCTGCCAAAAAAGATTGCTTACCTTCACCAACTGCTATTAGTGTAACTTCAAGTTCAGCAGAACGATTATTAAAGACATTTGATGCTGACTATTTAAAGAAGTTTAAAAATTACAACATGACTTTAATTTCTAAATGGGGATGTGATGGGTCCTCTGGCCAGAAACAATACAAACAATGTAATGCAGAAAATTCATCAGATGCCAATTTATTCATGATTTCTTTCGTTCCATTACGTTTAACAAAAACTTATATTGGTTCAGAGCCGTCAACTAGTAGAGCTGCAGAGATAGATGTATGGAAGAATGAAATTCTCTCGTCAACAAAATTTTGTAGACCAATAAAGTTTGCTTACAAAAAAGAAACTAAAGATGTCATAACTGAAGAAGTTGGCAAAATAAGAGATGCAATTAAAGAACTTCAACCAGTGATATTTGAATTTAATGACCAATGCATCGAAGTTAACTTTAAAATGTCACTTACAATAATCAATGGAAAAGTTGTACAAGCTTTAACCCAAACAAAGTCTTCGTCAAGCTGCACCATATGCCAAAAAACATCAAGTCAATTGAGCCAACCACCAACACAAGACGATAGTTTTAATAAAGCATATGAATTTGGAATGTCACCTCTTCATGCTAGAATTCGTTTTATGGAGCATATTCTTAAATTGGGATACGATTTGGAATTTGGCCCGTTAGGCGAAACAGTGAGAAGCAAGAAAGAAAATTTGGAAAAAAAGAAAGAAAAAAAAAGATATTCAAGAAAAATACCGTAAGATAGGCCTTATAATTGACCAGCCAAAGCAAGGAGAAGGAAATTCTAATAATGGAAACACAGCAAGGAGATTTTTTTCCGATCCAGAAACTGCAGCTTCTATAACTGGAGTAGATTATGATTTAATACGACGATTCCAAATCATATTAGAAGTTATAGTTTGTAGCAAAAAGATAGATGCAAAAAAATTTGGTCAGTATGCTAATGAGACAGCAACCCTTTATAACCAAAAATATTCTTGGAGACATATGCCAACCACAGTTCACAAAATTTTGTTCCATGGGGAACCAATAATTCAGCACAATATGCTTCCAATTGGAGATCTCTCAGAAGAAGCGCAAGAAAAAAGGAACAAAGACTCCAGATTCTTTCGCGAGCACAATAAAAGAAAAATTTCCAGATATTGTACTAATGAAGAACTTATTAATATTTTGTTGTGCACCATATATGTCCAGTATTCGACAAAAATGGAAATAAACTTCATTAGAGTTAGATGAAGAAGCTAAACAACTACTGCAAAATGAAAATCAAAGCTATTTGGAAGAAATTTTTACTAATATTGTTTAATTAATACTAGTTTAAAGATTATAATTTGTTTCTAATTTTAGTATAAATTTTTATTAATACATTTAAATAAAATATATGTGCACTTTAAATCAATAGTAAAAGTTTACTTAAAATTTTATCGATGTTGTGTTCTGTGTATAATATATCCAAATGGTATTGATATTGTTGGGAATTTCAGTGTTATTTTTCAGTTTAATCCTCACAAGAATTAGCTTTTTTCCAATTTAAAATGTCAAAATATTCAACCTTTACATGGAAACTCAACAAAAAATTAAAATGCATTTTTAACTCCACATTACTTACGTTCCTATCAGTCGATTTTTACGTTTGAACACAGCAAATTGAAGCTTAAAGTCCCTCCTATTGAACAAAACAAATTGCGTAAAAAAATACCAATCCGGTCAAAAGTTATAGAGTTTTGACCGCTATCTCGCGAAATTGACCACTGTGCGTCGGGTAGGGTGGTGGTGCGTTGCCTAACGGTGAAAGGCGAGTAGTGTGAGGACCCAAACTTTAGAGAATTCGGGCCCACACAAAAAAACTATTAAAGAAAAGAAAATAATTTACTAGTGTTTGTGTTTTAGTGGACAGGTGGATTGCATCAATTAAACGGGAGGAGCGAATAATATTCGCTATAAATATTGTAACATTATTGATGAATTTCAGAAGAGAAGATCATTCAGCAGATGAGAGTCGGAGCTAAGCAGTGGAAACGGCAGAGAGAGAGAGAGCAAAGCCGAGTGGAAGAAAATGTAGTTCAGAAGTTAAATGCTCACAAACACACAGACAACAAATTGCAGCCATACCGACTACAACACAAAGAAAAGCAACAGCAGGAACATCAAACAAAAGAGAAAATGCAATCAAAACAACCGCTATCGGTTCAAACCATACGCGGTTGTGTAGCCGTGTAGCAGGGGAAAATAGTAAACGAAGAGAGTTGATCGTGAGCATTGAAGGTGATCAAGTGGTAACAAAGGCCGGAAGTAATAAAATATTGTAATTATCGAGCACTGATAGAATAAATGTGGATTAGTAACACTAATCCTAGCCAAGCTATTTTCAGAGAAAAGTACAATGGATTACATCCGATTTACCTCTTTTGGTGGAAGCAGCGTTAGGCACTGGCATCAGGGAAAAAGAGTTAAGATAGTTTTCCCGGAGGTTCACACCCGGAAAACTCAGGGAGAGTAGGCCCTGGAATAAAAAAAAGCTTGCCGCTCTTTTTATGGCCCATATTTAGGCCTGAACAAGACTGCATTGGTTTTGCAGTCTAAACCTCATTCTAATTTGGAATCAAGGAATGAAGACGCCTCCCCGATCCATTGACTTTTTGAAATTGTAATTCAAGTTGGTGAATTAAACTGGTTAATGCAAAAGTATTTTCAATAATTGATATGACAAATGGGTTTTTTCACGTTCCAGTGCATGAAGATAGCTATAAATACTGCTTTTTCAACTGCTGATGGACAATACATGTTCAAGAAAACTCTATTTGGTTTAAATAACTCTCCGTCAAGTTTTAATAGATTTGTATCCCAAGTTTTTTCAGATCTTATAAAGCGAAGGATTTCGAAGATGATATTTTGTGGCTCAGAAGAGTTTTGGAGGTCGCAAAAACAATGGTTTGGAAATTAATTGGAAAAAATTTCAGTTTTTAAAAACAAAAGTAGAGTATCTTGGATATACCATATCAGATTCCCAAATTTATCCTTCAAAAGTAAAAATTGAAGCCGTGAAAAATTTCCCTTTACCCACAAAAGAAAAACAACTACAAAGTTTTTTGAATTAACTGGATACTTTAGGAAGTTTGTGAAATACTATGGTATTATTGTTGCTCCTCTAACTAAACTTATGAAAATGGGCACAGTGAAAATAATAACTGAAAAAGAACAACTAAATTCATTTGAATTAGTCAAAGATAAACATTTAAATAAACGTATTTTGCAAATTTATGATCCTTTAGCTATAATTAAATTAAAGCATTAGTAGATACGGGTAGTTGCGTTAATTTATTAAAAAAGAAAATCTACTATAATATTGGAGAACCAAAATGTATTGAAACTTCTCGAACTTTTGTTGGAAGTAGTCAGAAGGAAGTTGCTCCGGTTGGACTTTTTAAAATTGTAATTCAAGTTGGTGAAGAAAATTACGAAGTTGAGTTTTACATTATGCCTGATAATAATATGAATTACGATGCTATTCTCGGAAGAGAATTTCTAAAACAGTGCGAATTGCACATGGTTAATGGAGAATTGTTCTTAAAGCAAAAACCTCAATTAAAACTTCAAAATTTTGTTAAATTTTTTCTTGGTAAAATTAATATTATAGAAAATGTCATTGAATTGGATGTAGAAAATCAATTCAAAAATGTAGTTTATGAAATGTACAATAATTACTTTCCAAAAAAAAAAGTATTAATTGTCCGATAAAAACTCAACTTATTTTAAATGATGAAACGCCAATTTATCAGCGACCAAGAAGATTAGCACCTTTGGGAGCAAAAGTTGTGTCAGACCAAATTTAAGAATAGTTGCAATATGACATCATATGTCCTTGTGAAACAGAATTTGCAAGTCCAGTCGTAGTTGTGAGGAATAAATATGGTGGCTATCGCCTATGCGTGGACTATCGTAAACTTAACAAGATAGATTTCCTACGCAAAGGATTGAGGATCAAATTGATAAACTTTTTAATGCAAAAGTATTTTCAACAATTGATATGACAAATGGGTTTTTTCACGTTCCAGTGCATGAAGATAGCTATATATACTCCTTTTTAACTGCTGATGGACAATACATGTTCAAGAAAACTCCATTTGGTTTAAATAACTCTCCGTCAAGTTTTAATAGATTTGTATCCCATGTTTTTTCAGATCTTATGAAGCAAAGGATTTCGAAGATGATATTTTGTGGCTCAGAAGAGTTTTGGAGGTCGCAAAAACAATGGTTTGGAAATTAATTGGAAAAAATTTCAGTTTTTAAAAACAAAAGTAGAGTATCTTGGATATACCATATCAGATTCCCAAATTTATCCTTCAAAAGTGAAAATTGAAGCCGTGAAAAATTTCCTTTTACCCACAAAAGAAAAACAACTGCAAAGTTTTTTGGATTAACTGGTATTGTTGTTGCTGCTCTAATTAAACTTTTGAAAATGGGCATAGTGAAAATAATAATTGAAAAAGAACAACTAAATTCATTTAAATTAGTCAAAGATAAACATTTAAATAAACCTGTTTTGTAAATTTATGATCCTTTAGCTATAACAGAACTGCATACCGACGTAAGTAAGGTAGGTTTAGGTGCTATATTGTTACAACGGCAATACGAAAGCGAATT
>OX451215.1:125922392-126024806 GCA_949628195.1 Phasia obesa | reverse complement strand
AAAAAACACAAAAAATTTTCAATAACTTATAAGTATACAGTATAAAACATCTAAAAATAATTATATTACCTTTCTTGAAATAAAATTTGAGGACGTTATAGTACGCTTATTTAGTTTAATTGAAGGCCTATTAAATTCTTCAGGTTTTTTTACACGATATATTCGGACCAACCAATGTTCAGTAGTATAGGCTTCCTCAACATAGGTCAGATCAAAGTCTTTATTCCCAATAACAGCATTTCTAGTTCTATCATATCCAGCAGGACCTCTGTAATTAAAACATTTTAATAAAATTAAATTAAGCCTAAATAATTAATTTATTACAGTAGACGCTTGGAAATTAGAACCACTTTGTGTTTAGGGTGATTCGAATTTTCGAATTATTCTAATTTCTGGACGTTTTTTTTTACTAAAATTTAGGTAAATTTTACCATATAAATATTAAAAGAACTATGTTTTTGTTTTTATTTTAGTTTATTTAACATAAAAACTTAACGAAACATAACAAAAAATAACAATTCAATTCATCTACACCTTTACACGTGAATTCAGTATGATGTACATGGTATACATATAATTCAATTAAAAAACAAAACAATTTTTTAAGTTAAAAAGGTAAATAATACATATTGTAAATTTTCACTCAGTCTTTGTTAATTTCTATTTAATAATAAAGTTTTGTTCAAAAAAGTAAAATATTATTTTCACTCAGTCTTTGTTAAACATGTAATCAGTAATATTAGTTTGTTTTTTTTGGTTTTTGTATTTCCGACAAAACAATATCATTACGGAGATCTAAAAGATTTGATAAGTGTTTGGTGGAAAATAATTCACTGCTTTTGCACCACTGTATTAAATTATTTACGCTTTCAGTAGCTTCGGAATAAGAAACATTAGGTGGCACTTCCACACCTGCATCTTCTTCCATGTCTGAAGACAAACTTTCACTACCATGTATATAAATAGATTCATTTTCAATTTCTCTTACAGATATGGGATTATTCGGATCGATTTGTGTCAAAATATTTTGATTTAGTTGGACAACGGCATTATAGTCTTGATCTTCTTTCAGCAACCGTGATAGGGGCACATCGTCATCACTATCGTATTCGTCAGAGTCCCAGTTGAGCAACTTTGAGCAAGAATTTTTTAAAGCTGTTTGTGGGACCTCGTCCCAAGCTTTTTTTAATAAAATTATTGCATCTTTGATTGAAACAGATTTTAAAATTCACCATTCTTGTTAAATTCACCATTCTTGGCAATTAATTGTGCTAGCAATTTATTTCTATAAATAAGTTTAGTTAGCTTTATTGGACTTTGGTCCATCGGCTGTATGGCTGCTGTAACATTTGGTGGAAAGAAGTAAGCTACTATATTTCCATCTTCACTTTGCAATGCCTCAATAGGTGAATGAGCAGAGCAGTTATCAATCAGTAAAAGGGCTTTTGGAGGCAAATTATTCTCCTCGGAAAAACGAATGACCTATTAAAAAATATGTATGTTTTAAAATTATGGAACTTATAAATAATTTTTGCACTTACTTCATTAATAAAGATCTTATGAAACCAGTCATAAAATATCCGAGACGTCATCCAGGCATTTTTTAAAAAATCGTAGTGGAGTGGGTTGCTAAATTTCTTGAAGCACCTTGGATTTTTGGCTTTTCCAATAACCAAAGAACCGTCAGAATTCGTTCCGAGTAGGACAGAAATTCGTTCTTTTTGAGTCTTATGTCCAGGAGCACTTTTTTCAAAAGCTGAAACATATGTCTTATCCGGTAGACAGCGGTAATAAAGTCCAGTTTCGTCAACATTATATATTTGGGACTAACTTATACCCATTTGAGCGATTTTAGCACGAAGTCTGTGAATAAAGGGAGTAACTGAAGTAGTGTCGCTGGACAGAATCTCGCCACTGATTTTTAAAAAAACGAATTCCATGCCGTTTTTTAAATTTTGTGAACCACCCATCACACTTGCCCGAAAATCATTTTCATCATTATCGGGATATTCTTGCCTGAAAATGGATTTGGCTTTCTCCTTTAATATAGCTCCATTTAGGGTGGCCTTTTTTCACGCTGGTTGAGGAACCACTCATAGAGACGACTTTCCATTTTGGGATATTCCGCACTATGTAGAGTCTTACTAGATATGTGTTGATATGTGTTGGCAACAGTATCCAATATTGATTTCCTATTCGATTTAATGTAGCTAATAGTAGAAGTAGTTACATTAAAATCCAGCGCTAAACGCTTTCCTTGAACGCCTTTGTCAATCTTTTCCGATATCTTCACTTTGTCTTTTAAAGTCAAAGTATTTTTCTTGCGCTTGTTAGGCATTTTAATAGTCCACTTTCTTATTTGACAAACACCAAAAGACTGACTTCCAAAATTCGTAAAACATCTACTAAAAGGGGATTTCACTTTTTGTTTTCTTTTTTGGTTAAACTATATTGTCAAAATTTTAGTGTTTACAACAAAAAAAGAACAAAAGCTCGGAAATTCAAATTTCTGATTCGAATTTTAGAGGGCTAAATGCAATGAAATTACCGATTCTAATTTCTGGAAATTCGAATTACTGAGAGTTCTAATTTCTGAGCGTCTACTGTAATTCAAAAATAGTTCAAATAAAATTCATATAATTTCACAGAGCGGGCACGGCTTTGACATTGTTAACTTCAACACTATTGTGTTAATAATCAAAAATATACATTTATAAAATAAAAAAAATATCTACTTGTTGTTCATTGCTAACCAAAGGTTAGCTAATAACAAGACAGATATATATAAGTATATACCATTTTCAAATAAAAGAAAATATATAAATTTGATATAGTTTTTTTAATACGTATTATTATTTATTTGAGGTATTCAAACGGTGTCTTATCGAGTCATATTGTCATAATGTCATAATATTTTAACAGTTTTAAAAAATTTTTGTTGGTATGTGTGTAAAAAAAGTCATAAAAAATTAAGACTTTTCTACATATCGTCGCGTTAATTCTTAAACTACGTAAGCGCCAAGAAGTCGTTTTTCAGAAAACGAAAAAAACTTAATAACTTCTTTAATACGGGTTTCAAAATAATTTTTTGCAAAACATGGCTGTGCGACTCTCTGAAGGGTATACAAACTTTTTTTTTTTCAAATTTGTTACTTACAATTAATTGTAGCCAAATCTGTCGCTTACGTGGTTTTGGCGCAAACAGCACATTGCAAATTTCTGTGTGTAAATAAACATTTATTTTTGTATTTATCATCAAAAAAAACTTTTAACTTTACTAAAAATGCTCCAATTGGTCTGCAACTTTCATGATTTTTTTAATCTTAAATACAAAAAACTTAGTGGTTGAGACTTTAACATTTCCAACTTGAAATATAAGAACCATTATATTTTGCATGCAAATGTCATTTGTATGGCGCTTACGAGGTTTTGAAAATGGATTATTTTTCATACAAACTTGTTAAGATGAGAATGTAGTCTGGTGGCAAATGTTATTTACTACCATAAAAACCAAAAAAGTCAATTTCGAAAAAATGTCGCTTACGTGGTTTAAGAAGAATCGCGACAATATGTTTATTGTTTTGTCATAAATTGGCAAAAGAGTTCGGAGTTAAGTGGTTAAAGCTATTAAGTTAAGCCGCCGATGGTAAAAACAAGCTGCCGCAAAAAAAAAATCGAAAAGCAGAAATTATTATTAAAAATAAATAAATTAATTAAAAATAACACACTAAATTACAACGGTCGTTCACAGCAGTCATATTTTTTCGTTTTATTATTTTATGACATATGACTTTAGAAGGACCGTTTGAATACCCCAATTATTTATTCTATTTTCAATGTATTTGAACTAACATTAAGTACTCATATCGTAAATCTAAAAGAATAAAAAGTATACCTAGTTAAATCCAGGCAGTTCTATACAAATAATGGTATTATTTGCGGAGCACCTATCTGATAATCACCCTAAAAAATGAATAATGGAAATTTGGCCGAAAATTGTGAAAAAATACCCAAATAGCAATGAATTATTGCCCAAACTTATTTATAATTTTCTTATTCTATGAAAAAATATAAAAATGTCAATAGTTGTAGTAAGGGCATTAATACTGGTTTAATTCATCAAGCAAGCTTTGAGATTGCAACTTCTGATTGCAATCTTTGGTCAAAATCCAAGAAAACAGCGACACCTGCTGCTCGTGGAGGTGCTGCTAAAAGAACGCTGCGTAACCGTAGTTACGGTCGCTACAACTGTTGCTAAATTAAACCGTTGTTTTAAATTAATTAAACCCTTGATTTAATTCATCGAGTAAGCTTTAAGAAGAAGTTGTATGTAATCTGTGATCAAAGTCTGTTAGGAAGCTTTTTCATATCAAGTTAAATATATTGTTGCCAATGTACGCAAATAAATTATTGTATGCGTTCATTCAAATAAATATGAAAGAAAATATATGTGAATATAAATAAATAAATATAAAAATGAATTGTTATCCAAAAACGACGAAAACACAATCAAATTTTTTGGGTTACTTTTCATATGAAATATTATCCAATTTTGTATGAAGATTTCTTGAGATTTTTTCATTTATGCTTTTGGGCGATTTTTCATAGGTTTATTTTGCATGTAGACCAAAACGTGGCTAAATGAACACGGCTTACAACTAGCTACGCATAAAACTGAAATACTCATTCTCACCAGACCAAACTACAAAGCCTAATGGACACGTGGCAACGGAAACTGCCGGAAGCTCACAAATACCACCAGTTTGACCTGCCCAACATCGAGAAGAGCTTTTCTTTAAAAATTCCCCCATTCTGGCATGCTCGCCCAGAACTTTAGTTCGTACAGATCGACTAGCAATTTCCCACATCCGGCATAACAGCCGAGAACACCAAGTACCATACAGTAGTAGCAGCTATCGATGGCTCAATTTTGTCACAGGTAAGCGATGTAATATTAAATATACCATCAGAATATTGAACTGGGAGATTTACGACCAGCACAGCTACTTCGGGAAATGAAAAAGTTGGCCGGTAACCAGGTGGACGACGCTTTTTTAAAATCAATGTGGATGATACGTTTACCAAATCACATGCGAAGTATAATTTCAATAAGCACCGAGCCCATCGACAATATCGCCATAATGGCCAACAAAATTTCAGACGACAACGGATCGATTAATGCACTTTTCATGACCAAATCCACAACAACGGACGAAACGCTGCAACACCAAATACATCAGTTAACAATGGAAGTGAAAAATTTAAAGATACAAAGCGCTCACGAAGCAGCAGAAGGTCCACAAATGACAGTCGAAGCCGAAATGGTTCACGAACAGACACGCAAGGAAACGAAAAGTACTGGTATCACAGAAAGTACGGCGCTAAAGCAAAGAAATGGTACGCGACAGACAGCCAATACATCATCTTTAAATTACTTAAAATTTTTAATAGACACAGGAACAGATGTGAGTGGTATTTCTCCTGATCACCAGCAAATTAAGTCTCCAGACAGTAACACATTCTTGTTCGCTGTGAATAAATCACCGGTAAAACATATGGCGAGAAAACTCTCGAGTCTCAACATAGGCCTTTCATAATTGCTGCAGTTTCACAACCTATTTTAGGAGGAGATTTTTTAAGCCACCATAATTTAATAATTAGTAGGTGGCAACGAAAATTATTTGACGCCCATACAAATATTGCTAGTAATTGTAATATCGCAACCATTTTAGACTTATCTACTATTGACAACAGCAAGTGATTTCAAACATTACTTAAATCATACCCACGAATAACGCAAACGCAGAACAAGTGTGGCGCAATAACTCATGATGTTGTAGACCATATAATTACAAAAGCACAAACGTTTTTGCTGAAATTCAAACGGTACTCGAAGCCGGTATATGCCGCCCGTCCCGCAGTCCTTGGGCAAGCCCACTCCATATGGTTAAGAAAAAAATAGAGAATGGAGGCATTGCGAGGACTACAAGCAATTGAAGACAATCACAGAGCCGGACCTATATCCAATCCCACACATACACGACTTCACACATTGGTTAGAAGGCAGCAAAATTTTTTCAACGATCGATTTACGAAGAGCTTACCACCAGATACCAGTTGCCAAAACAGCCATAACAACACCGTTTGGCCTGTTCGAGTTCACACACATGACGTTCGGTTTAAGAAATGCGGGACTAACTTAATGGACCATATCCTCCAAGATTTTTCCTACGCGTACTTGGATGATATATTGACCGCCTCAGAAAGTTTCGAGCAACACATACACCACACCAAAACCGCCTTCAAAAAACTACAAGATTTTGGAATATTGATAAATCCAACAATATGTAATTTCGGTAAGTCAGAAGTTTAATTTCTCGTGTTTACAGTGAACGAACATGGCATTCACCCACCACCAGAAAAAATCGAGGTGATAAATGGGTTACAAATTGCCAGAAAGAGTCTGCGACTTAAAACGTTTGTTGAGGATGCAAAATTTTAGAAGATTTTTGACAAAAGCTGCTACCCAACAAACAATACTATTAAATTTCATTCGAGTTAACAAAAAAAACAACGTCCACTTTATGGACTGTGAAAGAAAAAATTGCATTTGAGCAAGGCTACAGCTATGCCCCGCTATATACCTTGCCTTACCCAAAGCCAATGCGAAACTTGCACTTATGGTAGACGCTTCAAACATCGCAGTAGGCGCCATGTTGCAACAAATGGTAGACGACGATTTTCAACCGCTTGGGTTTTAATCAGAACGTCTGACCGAAGCTTAACGCAAATACGGCTGTACGATAGGGAACTCTTAAGCGCGATTAAAGCAGTCAAACACTTTCGGCACATGCTAGAAGGCCGACAATTCAGTATATACACAGACCACAAATCGCTTCAATTTGCATTCAAACAAAAACTCGACAACGCAAGCCCCAGGCATATTCGACACTTAGATTTCTTAGGCCAATTTACTACAGACATAAGGCACATAACCGGCAGAGAAAAATATAGTGGCCGATATCTTGTCATGTATTGCAGCCATCCACGTAAGCGACACGATTAATTTCCTATTGAGGATATTTCATCCGAAAATGCTGCTAGAATCCTTGGGATTAAACATTTAAGGACCACAGCTTATCACCCAGTCGCCCACGGACTCATCGAAAGATTTCACCGTTCCTTAAAAGCCACCATCAAATGTTACGAATCGGAAAATTTGGTAGAATTGTTACCCTTAATCCTTCTAAGCTTTCGAGTCACGTATAAAGAAGACATTGTCGCAACGCCGTCTCAGTAATGAACAAAAGGGATTTTTAGTAATGAACAAACAGGACAAAATGAGTTTGCCAACAATTTAAGAAAATTTATGAACGATCTACGTCACACTAAAATATTTTCACACGCTCATAAACCTTTCATAGAAAAAGATTTGCTCACTTCACTATAGGTATTTATATGCAAACCGCTTCAAACTCGATACGAAGGTCCGTTCCCCGTTGTAAAACGTCACGACAAATACTTCACTGTCGATGTTAAAGGAAAAAAGATGAACATAAGTTTAGATCGATTGACGCAGCATTTATTTTAAATCAACAGAATATGAATAATTCAACAGAAAAAGTAATGACGAGCCAACAGCACTCGGAAAAGATAACATCATCAGATGAACCACCGCTCTCCATGAATCGCGAGAATATTCTCCTCGACCCTAACGGCGAACGTACGATTCTGTCTCAACCGAAAGGGAGAGTAATGTGGCGTTCTTCCTCAACATACATATCTGCATAAAAAAGCAGAAGTAAAAAAAGCAATCATAGATACACATTTTTAATATAAAATTCACTCACTTTTGTCATAGTGCTTGATACACGTATTTTTAATAAATAAATTAAATTTTTTTATTAATATAAATATAGATAGTTGGAGGTACTAATTCCTCTTCAGATAGCCTAACAAAGGCTTCACAATGAGAACAGAGAAATTCCTCAGTTGGGAATAAGGCTTGACTCAAAGTAATCGGATTAATTCCACAATGCTATAAAAAAGGCATCGAAGACCACAGGTCAGCTAAGCCGTAAGATGGCTAACATAGGCGGACAAGCAACAATGTTTTTCTCTATGGAAACAACATATAGGGCGAAAAAAGTAAGGTGAGGGTGCTGTAGCTTAAGTGGTTAGCACGTTGACTACTAAGCAATGGTCAGCCATGGCAACATCAATTTTTCAGATATGTATTAATTTCTCTTTATAATAATTTATATCACAGCGCCCTCCTTCGCCGGTATTACCACATAATAATTATAAATTGACTATGCTACCTTCAAACTAATTCGCCTAATTAACACCAGAGACGCCAGCAACACTATTCTAAAAATAATCACAACGTGCAATTGCAGTGTTGCCATAAGCGAAGATTTACTGTCTTATCTACTAATATCCCTTTTCAAAGGAAGTAACACAATTAATACGGGCATTAATTGCCTGAGTGTTACTTCTCTTTTATAAAAACAAAAAAAGGAAAGGAATTGTTCGCCATGCAAAGAACAGCTACACTACGGGCAACATATAGTTACATGTTTACGAACTACCCTAATACTTTCTTTATCTCTTTATATTTACATTCCTAAATTTAATTTTAATTCTTCTTATTACCTTATTTATTACTTACTTTAATTCTTATTTTGCTTTAATTCTAATTACTAATATTTTGTATCATCCAAAATTATCAACTATTTTCTTTTAAATTATATTATTGTTATTTTTCATTACTTTAAACTAGTCTTACCGTTATTTTTAAACCATATAAAAGAACCAAATTTGTAATAAGATTTTCAGAATTTAAGTGTCGTTTGAAATGTAAACATCAATAAATTGAAAAGAATAAAATAATATAATTTCTAAATTCACACTTTTGTTTTAATCAATTAAGTATATGCGTATCGTACGGTGTCCGCAAGAGCTATACTAGTGATAGCGGGAATGACCCCAATCGACCTTTACATAATAGGACGAAGAAGGATAAGGTTAGCAAACCAACGACACAGAACCCATTGCCCCGTTTCTGTAACTTTTTGTGAAAGTTTTTACATCGAAGTTTCTTTTATCATTTTTTTTATTTATTGTATCTTCAATATATATGAACTATTAATAATTACTCATATCTTAAGTCTAAAAAAAATAAATATACTTGTAAAGTCTAACCAATGCTAGACAAAAAAAAATTATTTTTTTTTTTTTTATTTCATATTTATTTGAACTAACAATAATTACTCATATCTTAAGTCTAAAATAAAATATACTTTTTAAGTCCAGCCAGTGCAAGACATAAAAAAATGTATGTTCCACGATTGCTGAAATTATTTACGGGTCATCCCTCTATTGTACGGCCAAGAAAAGCAGTATCTCTTTTTTTTTAGTCTAATGTACCCAGGAGCATTAAGAATGTTACGCGCCAGTGGATTTGGATGAGTTTCAAGCTTTTTCAAATACGTTACCGCATGTTTCGCTATTTCTGATTTAACTGTTGGCACGTTTAGATCTTTGTGAATATTAGAGTTTTTGATATACCAGGGAGCAACTGTGATCATTCGAAGAATCTTATTTTGACGCCTTTGAATTTTTTCAACATTGCTGGCTGAGGCAGTGCCCCATAATTGAATCCCATAGCACCAAATTGGTATCGACTTGTAGAGTAGTAATTTGCAATCTAAGCTGAGGATAGAGTTTCTGCCAATAAGCCAGTTTATTTGGACTGCTTTTAACTTCATTTGTGTCAACTTGGATTCTATGTGGCTTTTCCAAGTAAGGCGCCGGTCAAGATGTATACCGAGGTATTTGACGTCTGAAAGCTGGGGTATCATTTGATTATTTATGCGAATAGGGGGGCATGAGTCCCTACGCAGTGTGAAAGTTATATGAGTGCATTTCTGTTCATTCACCTTAATTCTCCATTTCTTCAACCATTTTTCCAATTTGAGTACGTGATCTTGTAAATCTTGTGATGCTGTCTCATCAGCAAATGTTGATGTGTGTACTTGATTGCTAATTGGCATATCGGATGTGTACAGCAAGTATAAAATGGGTCCCAAAATACTACCCTGTGGAACTCCGGCTTTAATAAGCTGAGGCGAGCTAAGAAATCTCCTTCTTTTAGTATGAACTTTCGATCAGTTAAATAATTTTTTATGAGCTTATAGAAGTTTTTGGGCAAATTGGCTTTAACTTGTATATAAGGCCTTCGTGCCATACCTTGTCAAATGCTTGAGAAACATCGATAAAAAGTGCAGAACAGTATTTTTTTTTCTTCAAAGGTCTTTTTAATTACATTTACTAATCTGTGTGTTTGTTGGATCGTACTATGTTGTTTTCTGAAGCCAAATTGATGGTTCGGAATACATCCTTGGCTCTCAGAATTGGGTTCAACTTAATTATTAATATTTTTACAAACAGCTTTGATATATTTGATAATAGGCTTATAGGTCTGTATGATTCAACCTTGGTGTTGCCTTTTCCAGGCTTAGGTATCATAGTAATCAAAGAAATTTTCCACTTTGTAGGAAAGTACTCAAGACGTAAAATGGTATTAAAAACAAAAAGAATGATTTTTTGGGCTATACGGGGCAATTCAAATAACATCTTGTTACTGATTTTATCAATGCCAGGAGCTTTCTTAGTGTTTAAATCAGTTATTGCCTTTTCAATATCTCGAAGCTCGAACCTAAGGGTAACTGCCGGACAAACATCGATAGGTGGGAGCTCAGCTATATCAGTCGAGACAATTAGAGTAAACACGTTTTTTAAATGATCAACAAACACATTACCTTTTTCGGTATCATTTCTTGCCCAGCCTCCACAAGAAGTTCGCAATGGAGGCTTACGTACGACTGGTCTCTTGAGGTTTCGACATGCACGCCATAATGAATAATCTGATGGTGGGGTTGGGTCCAGATCTTCCAGGTAATTTTTGAGAGATGCTACCCTTTGAGATTCTAGTAGGACTCTTAGCCGCTTCGTGCAATCTTTAAGTCTAGTTTTAAGTTGAGGAGATCTACATATATGATTGCCACTCTCTACGAATTTTTCTTTTTTCAGTCAAGAGAGGCTCGACATCTGCAGAATAAATATGATTGCATCTGTGTATTTGCCGGGTTACAGTTGCATGTTGGGCAGCCAATTTGATGTTTTGATCAAAATCAATTATACACTGTTGCATGTCTTCTGGTGTTCTTAGCGGGATGTTTTCCGAGCAATGCTTACTGAGATATTTTCTATATTTCATCCAATTTATGCTTGTCCTGGTTGTTGGTGATACGATATTTTGTTGATTCCATATATAGACAATAGTGGGTGAATGATCTGAGGATAATTCTAGTGATGTTTCAGCTTTAATAATTTCTCTTGAAATACCCTTAAACACGCCAAAATCAATAACATCCGGTATTTTTTGTCGAACAGTAGGCCAATAGGTGGGTTGTCCACTCGAGATCACATTGAGACACATTTTTGAAATTGTGTCAAACAAAACACGACCTTTTGGTGTTATTAGTCGTGATCGTGAAAAAAAATTATGTTTCACGGTTACTGTTATTTGCGGGTCATCCCTCTGATATACGGATGAGAGAAGCAGTGTCCCCCCTTATTAGTTGAATGTACCCAGGTTCATTTAGTATGTTACGGGCCAGCGGATTCGGATGAGTTTCAAGCTTCTTTAAATACCTTATGGCAAGTTTCGCTTTTTCTTCTTTAACTGATGTCAAGTTTAGATCTTTATGGATGTTCAAGTTTTTTATATACCAAGGAGCAGATGTAATCATACGTAGAATCTTATTTCGGAGCCTTTGTATTTTTACTACATTGCTACCAGTGAGGCAGTGCCCCATAATTGAAAACACCAAATTGGTTTTAGAACTGACTTTTATAATAAAAGTTTGTAATCTAAAGATAGCGTACAATTTCTGCCAATAGGCCAGTTTAGACGGACAGCTGTTAACTTAATTTGTGTTAACTTTGATTCTATGTGGCGTTTCCATGTAAGGCGCCGATCAAGATGATTTATTTATTTATTTATTTATTTATTAATGATTTTCTAATACAACAAGACAATATCATCTTATAAATTACAGTATTAGAATCAGAAAAGTTAAAATTATTCGTGTCAAAAATTAAATATATAATAATAATAATAATAACAACTTTTTTTTTTTTTTTTTTTTTTTTTTTTTTTTTAAAAATTAAAAATTTAAAAAATTTAAAATTAAATTATTATTTAGAATTAAAGTTTATAAAAAACAAAATTAACAAAATAATTACATTAAATATTATTGACAAAATTAATCGTTTATATAGTTATTAGGGTTTGTTAAGTAGAAAATGAAAGAAAATGTTTAATCATTTAAATAATTGTTGAGTAATTTCCTAAAACTTGTTGCATTGTTGATGTTTTGGATATAATTTGGAAGTTGATTCCAGAGTCGTATACTCAAGATGAGAAACTGGCATTCAGACGCATGGCTTCTATGACGTAATTGAATGATGTATTTGCCTCTCTGAGATCTCGCGAATTTTAGACGATTGTATAAGTATTCGGGCTCCTTTGTCACAACAATCTTGTGGAGAAAAATTAAGCATTTCATTTTAAGCATATTATTAAAGGACAGATTCAGAAAACGGCGAGAAAATTGGGTTATTCTGTCAAATCTTTTCAGACCATAAACATAACGAACGATGTTGTTAAATGTAGTAGTTAGTTTTCTCATATCACGAGAAGAACAACCAGAGAAGATTTCTGATCCATATAACAATGTGGGAAGCAGATAAGTTTTGGCCAAAAGGGTTCTTATTTTCACTGGTGTGAAATATTGTGTTGCCCATAAACTGCGTAACTTACCATACACCCTGCCGCAGGCCTGGTTAATGTGGTCCGACCAGGTTAGTGTCCTATTAAAGGTAACACCTAAATTCCTTGCTGTGTTAACAATTTCGATTTTTGAACCACCAATAGAAATATTAATATCGTGTTCCATTCTAATATTATTTTTGCAAATTAAAAGAAGAACAGATTTATTGGGGTTTATTTTTAAACCGTTGGCAGAAGCCCAGACAAAAATTTTTTCCAAATCAGAATTAAGTTCAGTTATCTTTGTTGCAATAGATTCTGTAGTACCACTAATATATAACTGAACATCGTCCGCATACATCTGAATATTTGAGAAACTTATCTGTTGTGGAAGATCATTGGCATAAAGAGAATACAATAAAGGTCCAAGTATGGAACCTTGAGGTACTCCTCGTGTAATTGGTAATGGATGGGAAGTTTGGTTGTTGTTAACAACGGATTGAGTTCTGTCCGTGAGATACGAATGTATTAGTTTAGCTGCTGGTAAGGAAAAACCAAATTGCTTTTGTAGCTTCGTGTTAAGTATCGCATGATGAACAGTATCGAACGCCTTCGAATGGTCCAGTAGCACCAAAAAGGAGAATTTACCGTCATCTAAATTGCTTCTTAAATCTTCTACTACGTCTACAATTGCAGTTATACACCCACGTTGCGGTCTGAAGCCAGATTGCCGACTAGTCAGCAAATTATTTTTATTTATATAAGTGTAAATATTTTTGTATATAAGTTGTTCAAAAACCTTTGAAAAATAGGGTAAAATCGCTATTGGACGGTACTCATTTCTACTCTTGGGTACAGGAACAATTTTGGCATTCTTCCATACTTTTGGGAAAGTACCAGTCATCAAGATACAATTGAAAACATGCGTTATATATGGAATTATCCAAGGTAAGATGATCTTTATAAACCTTGGATCAACGCCATCTAAGCCAATCGAATTGGATTTAATTTTATAAAATGCTTCAACCACATCAAAAACCTGTACGGGTTGGAAACTAAATTCCACCGGCGGGGCAAAAATATTGTTATTTTGGTTGTAGAAGTCAGCGTGAACATTAGGCTGTGGTATATTTACAAAGTTTTCATTTAATTTATTAACATCTACATCTAATGATCTACAAATAGTTTTGCCAATTCCTATGTCTTTAATATACTTCCATGTTTTCTTACCATCTGAAACTGAGCTAAATTTATTATGGTAATATGCAGTTTTAACAAGTTTTATTTTCTTAGCAACACTCTTTTTAGCTTGGCGATACCTAGTAAAAAATTCGGGGGTTTTAAAACGCTTCCATAAATTATACACGCGATCACGTTGTTCAATTAAAGCTTTCACCTCACTAGTAAACCAAGGTGTAACACCTTTTCTCAACCTTTTTGTTTTTACAGGTACTCTGTCATTGTATATATTAACAATCATGCTATTTAAAAATATTAGCTTTTCATTTGTTCCAGGTATAAAATATATTGAATCCCAATCAGTACTTTCAATGTCATAATATAAGCCCTCATAATCGATGTTATTGAAATCACGGTAGGAGAAGTTTTGAGCTGGTTGTTCAGTAAAAAATTTATATGAAATAAAAATTGAATCATGCTTCGAAAACGAGGTTGCAGACAACTGTTCGTAATGTAATACGTTTTGTGTTTTGTTAACAAAAAACAAGTCCAATAAAGTGGATGATGTTGCTGTGAAATGAGTTGGCCTAGAATTATTAACGGATGATAAGCCAAAGGTTGACATAATATCTGGCAGTTCACTAGTAAGAAGCAAGTTACTATTAAAATCACCTGCTATGATAATGTCAGAATAATTAACTGATAATATTTCCAATTTATCAGTGAGACTGTCAAACGTTATGTTTTTATTCGGCCTATAAACACATCCGAGTAAGATCTTATTTTCGCGACAACTCAGTTCTACAAAAATATATTCTGTTTGACGATTTTCACAAAAACTCATTATAAGTTTACTATTAATATCACACCTGATATAAATAGCAATACCACCACCATTTCCCGATCTGTCAGATCTAAAAAGACGATATCCATCTAGACCAAGAACACCATCATCGACTTCTTTATTGAACCATGTTTCTGAGACACATATAGCATGAATGTTAGAGTTTTCAAATAAATAACGAAATTCATCAATTTTAGGTAACAAACTTTGAGCATTAATGTGAAAAATATTAAGACAGCTATTGCGATTTGCCAATATTCTAATCATGTTAAAGTTGCTTTCTCTGGAATCAATGTGATTAAAGAAAGATGTTGACATATTCATCATCTAAGAATAAAATAAGAACCATGCAACAAGATGAAGGAAATTTATGACATATTAAGTTTAAAATAAGAAATATAATAGTTATTTTTAAAATTAAATATGAAGTCATCTTACTTAAAAGGCAAATAAACAGTCTATTAATAATAATAACAGAAAAAACATAAAATAAAAATTTATTATCAACGAAAAAGTTTTTCCATGTCCTCCAAAAATTCCAAGAGAATAGGATCATCAGAATCTACCTTTTTGACGTATACAAGGCCACGCAAAGTAAAAATTGATTTTACGTTTTTATTTCTTTTTTTCATGTTTAGTGCAGCTTTAAAAATTTTATGGTTATTGGGAGTTAAATCTTCGTTGATATAAATAAATTGTTCGCTATCAAATCCGGCATGTCTGAGGTTTAAATTGGTCCGACATTCCCTCCGATACTTGGCAATTGATTTTAGTAAAAAATTTTTTTCAAACGGTGAATGCAGTTTCACAACAATAACCTCATCTTTAGGATTGTAGGGTCTATTTTCTTTATATATTTTTTTCAGTCTATAAATACTATTGATTCGTGGAGTGGAAATTTTTATACTGTTACAAATATTATTAAAAATTGTTTCTAGATTTTCATTTTCGTAGCAGGGTACGCCAGTAATTCGAACACTACTGGCAACAATCGAGTTTTCCTGCTTGTTAATTTTTCTATTTAGTTCTATAATTTCCTTTTGCATTTCTTTAATTTCTTTAACGTCAATACTCTTTAACTCTAACTGATTAACTCTTTCAGTTACAGAGTCTAATTGATTTTTAATATAATTTATTTTGGTATCAATAACAGAGAGTATTCTTTCTTCACTTTCTTTTAATAGCTTTTTTATATAGTCAAAGTGATTCTCTTCACTTTGCCTAATTGAGTTCTTTATTACAGCTGATGTAATGTCCTCACTCTCTTTGATGAGGTCTTTGAAAAAAGCTTTATCACCATTTGTTAACCGGGGCACTTTATTGTACTTTTCGAGCAAAGAGTCTTGTTTAGAATCCAGATGTGATTCTCTTGCTCTCTTTGATGACGATTCGCTCCTAGTTTCCATGTTTGTTAGATTTTTATACAAATTTAATTAGTAAAATTATAGCTAGAAATTGATGGTTTTTTTTTTTTTTTTTTTTTTTTTTTATTTATTTTATTTTATGTTCTTCAGTTGATTGATTGATTCAAAATATTAATTTATATTAGATGTTTGTATAATTCAGCAACTTGCATAAGAATTTCGTTGAGTGTACTTTTCAAACTTAACGGACAATTTCTAGTTCTTCCGTGTGGTGGAAAAAAATCAGCTTTGTATATTTACCAATATGTGTGGTGAAAAACAATTAGCTTTTGTATATCTTGTAGACGGTAACTGTTGTTGTTTGTAATATTTGGAGTTTAGAGTTTTGAGTTGTTTTTAGTTGTTATTGTTTTATCAATGCGAATTAAACTATTATTGCTTACTTTTTATTATGAACATTCAGCAATAACACTCCATAATAACACAGCAAATAACAGCAAATATTTTTAGGCAAGATTCACTTTTTTGTAAAATATTCAATAAATCTTTGGTAAATCGCAAAATTTTGTTCGTATATTGCGGAGCAATTAAAAAAATACGTCCGACACGTTAAGGTGACCAACTATTATTTGATGATGTATGCCGAGATATTTCACGTCTGAAAGCTGTGGTATCGTTTGGTTATTTATTCGAATACGAGGGCACGATTCCCTACGCAGTGTGAAAGTTATATGAGTGCATTTTCGTTCATTAACCTTTGTTCACCATTTCTTCAACCATTTTTCTAAATTGCATATGTGGTCTTGTAAATATCGTGATGCTACTTCGGAATGCTAAAAAAACCCGTGTCGTCAGTAAATGTCGATGTGTGAACTCGGTTACTAGTTGGCATGTCTATAGAATACAATAAGTATAATAAGGGCCCCAATATACTACCTTGGGGAACTCAGGCTTCGATTGGCTGGGGTGAGCTCAAAAAATCTCCTTCTTTCACAATAAATTTTCCTTCGGTTAAATAACTATCTAGCAGCTTATATAGGTTTACGGGCAAATTCAGTTTTAGCTTATCGAATGCTTAAGAAACTTCGATAAAAAGCGCAGAGCAGTATTTTCTCTCTTCAAAGGTCTTCTTAACAACATTGACTAACCTGTGAGTTTGTTCGATCGCATTGTGATTTTAGCTGAAGCCGAATTGATGGTTAGTTATTAACATCCTCTCAATTCCTGGTGTAACCTTAATTTAATAACGTAATATAAACACCATAATGTAAACGTTTTTTCTGACCTTGGAATTTTGCTGGACGCTAAACTTAACTTCATTCAACATATTACCTTAACTGTAAAAAAAGCACGAGGCCTTCTGGGATTCATCAAACGTTGGGCGAAGGAATTTGAGGATCCATATATGACAAAACAATTATACACTTCACTTGGTCGCCCAGTTCTGGAATATGGATCAATAATAAATATTGACAGGGTAGAATATGTACAAAAACAATTTCTTTTATTCTGCCTCCGTTGGTTACGGTGGAATCCATCAAATCTTCCGTTTTATACAGATAGACTTGGGCTTATTAAGCTGCCATCGCTAAAAAGTCGCAGAGTAATGCTAAACGTGATGTTTGTGCTGAACGTAACAAATGGCCATATCCGCTCCGATGTCTTTATTAAGAACATTTACTTTAAAGTTCCACATCGTCCAACACGTCGCTATCATCCCCTCTCAGTCAAAGTCTTTAGAACAAACTATGCAAATTTTGATCCGTTAATAAGATGCTGCTCTGATTTCAATAGTATTTATTATTGTATTGATTTTTCTGTCAGTAATAATGTAATTAAGCGAAATATAATGTTTGCCTTAAATAATTAAAATATATGTCTTATGTTTGTAAATTTGTAGATATTATTAATTGTCTGTAAGGATTGTAATCCATAGACTTAAATAAACAGCTTTGACATACTTGATAAAAGGCTTATAGGTCTGTATGATTCAATTTTTGTGTGGTCTTTTCCTCATGATAACCAAGGACACCTTACACTCTGTGGGAAATTTTACTCAAGACGTAAAATGGCATTAAAAATAAATGGAAAGATTCCGCGAGCTATACGGGACAACTCAAATAACATTTTGTTACTGGTTTTATCAATGCCAGGGGCTTTTTTGGTGTTTAAATCCGTTATTGCCTTTTCAATATCACCAAATTCAAATATTATTCTCGACAATTGGCAACTCAACTATATCAGTCGATATATTTGGAGTAAAAACCCTTTTGAAATGTCGAGCAACAAAATTCTCTGTGATTGTCAGTCTCTACGAATTTTCCTTTTTTCAGCCTAGAGCCGTTCGACATCTACAGAATAAATTTGATTGTATCTAGGTAGATGACGGGTTATTATTGAATGTTGAGCAGCTGATTTAAGGTTTTGGTCAAAATCAATAAGACTCCGCTCTACGTCTTCAGGTGTTCTTAGCGGGATGTTTTCCGAACAATGAGTACTAAGATACTTTCTATATGTCAACCAATTAATACTTGTGCTAGTCGTTGGTGATACGATATTTTGTTTTTCCCATATATAGATGATTTTTGTTTGTCCCATATATAGACGACCTTTCGGAGTTATTAGGCGCCAAAACGTATGTTTAGCGTTGTAGTCGCTTGATACTATGAAACAGGGACCTAGTAATTTGTAGAAGTCGCTATACTGACGTATGAACTTTCGATCAGTTAAATAATTTTTTATGAGCTTATAGAAGTTTTTGGGCAAATTGGCTTTAACTTGTATATAAGGCCTTCGTGCCATACCTTGTCAAATGCTTGAGAAACATCGATAAAAAGTGCAGAACAGTATTTTTTTTTCTTCAAAGGTCTTTTTAATTACATTTACTAATCTGTGTGTTTGTTGGATCGTACTATGTTGTTTTCTGAAGCCAAATTGATGGTTCGGAATACATCCTTGGCTCTCAGAATTGGGTTCAACTTAATTATTAATATTTTTACAAACAGCTTTGATATATTTGATAATAGGCTTATAGGTCTGTATGATTCAACCTTGGTGTTGCCTTTTCCAGGCTTAGGTATCATAGTAATCAAAGAAATTTTCCACTTTGTAGGAAAGTACTCAAGACGTAAAATGGTATTAAAAACAAAAAGAATGATTTTTTGGGCTATACGGGGCAATTCAAATAACATCTTGTTACTGATTTTATCAATGCCAGGAGCTTTCTTAGTGTTTAAATCAGTTATTGCCTTTTCAATATCTCGAAGCTCGAACCTAAGGCTAACTGCCGGACAAACATCGATAGGTGGGAGCTCAGCTATATCAGTCGAGACAATTGGAGTAAACACGTTTTTTAAATGATCAACAAACACATTACCTTTTTCGGTATCATTTCTTGCCCAGCCTCCACAAGAAGTTCGCAATGGAGGCTTACGTACGACTGGTCTCTTGAGGTTTCGACATGCACGCCATAATGAATAATCTGATGGTGGGGTTGGGTCCAGATCTTCCAGGTAATTTTTGAGAGATGCTACCCTTTGAGATTCTAGTAGGACTCTTAGCCGCTTCGTGCAATCTTTAAGTCTAGTTTTAAGTTGAGGAGATCTACATATATGATTGCCACTCTCTACGAATTTTTCTTTTTTCAGTCAAGAGAGGCTCGACATCTGCAGAATAAATACGATTGCATCTGTGTATTTGCCGGGTTACAGTTGCATGTTGGGCAGCTAATTTGATGTTTTGATCAAAATCAATTATACACTGTTGCATGTCTTCTGGTGTTCTTAGCGGGATGTTTTCCGAGCAATGCTTACTGAGATATTTTCTATATTTCATCCAATTTATGCTTGTCCTGGTTGTTGGTGATACGATATTTTGTTGATTCCATATATAGACAATAGTGGGTGAATGATCTGAGGATAATTCTAGTGATGTTTCAGCTTTAATAATTTCTCTTGAAATACCCTTAAACACGCCAAAATCAATAACATCCGGTATTTTTTGTCGAACAGTAGGCCAATAGGTGGGTTGTCCACTCGAGATCACTTTGAGACACATTTTTGAAATTGTGTCAAACAAAACACGACCTTTTGGTGTTATTAGTCGTGATCGTGAAAAAAAATTATGTTTCACGGTTACTGTTATTTGCGGGTCATCCCTCTGATATACGGATGAGAGAAGCAGTGTCCCCCCTTATTAGTTGAATGTACCCAGGTTCATTTAGTATGTTACGGGCCAGCGGATTCGGATGAGTTTCAAGCTTCTTTAAATACCTTATGGCAAGTTTCGCTTTTTCTTCTTTAACTGATGTCAAGTTTAGATCTTTATGGATGTTCAAGTTTTTTATATACCAAGGAGCAGATGTAATCATACGTAGAATCTTATTTCGGCGCCTTTGTATTTTTACTACATTGCTACCAGTGAGGCAGTGCCCCATAATTGAAAACACCAAATTGGTTTTAGAACTGACTTTTATAATAAAAGTTTGTAATCTAAAGATAGCGTACAATTTCTGCCAATAGGCCAGTTTAGACGGACAGCTGTTAACTTAATTTGTGTTAACTTTGATTCTATGTGGCGTTTCCATGTAAGGCGCCGATCAAGATGTATGCCGAGATATTTCACGTCTGAAAGCTGTGGTATCGTTTGGTTATTTATTCGAATACGAGGGCACGATTCCCTACGCAGTGTGAAAGTTATATGAGTGCATTTTCGTTCATTAACCTTTGTTCTCCATTTCTTCAACCATTTTTCTAAATTGCATATGTGGTCTTGTAAATATCGTGATGCTACTTCGGAATGCTAAAAAAACCCGTGTCGTCAGTAAATGTCGATGTGTGAACTCGGTTACTAGTTGGCATGTCTATAGAATACAATAAGTATAATAAGGGCCCCAATATACTACCTTGGGGAACTCAGGCTTCGATTGGCTGGGGTGAGCTCAAAAAATCTCCTTCTTTCACAATAAATTTTCCTTCGGTTAAATAACTATCTAGCAGCTTATATAGGTTTACGGGCAAATTCAGTTTTAGCTTATCGAATGCTTAAGAAACTTCGATAAAAAGCGCAGAGCAGTATTTTCTCTCTTCAAAGGTCTTCTTAACAACATTGACTAACCTGTGAGTTTGTTCGATCGCATTGTGATTTTAGCTGAAGCCGAATTGATGGTTAGTTATTAACATCCTCTCAATTCCTGGTGTAACCTTAATTTAATAACGTAATATAAACACCATAATGTAAACGTTTTTTCTGACCTTGGAATTTTGCTGGACGCTAAACTTAACTTCATTCAACATATTACCTTAACTGTAAATAAAGCACGAGGCCTTCTGGGATTCATCAAACGTTGGGCGAAGGAATTTGAGGATCCATATATGACAAAACAATTATACACTTCACTTGGTCGCCCAGTTCTGGAATATGGATCAATAATAAATATTGACAGGGTAGAATATGTACAAAAACAATTTCTTTTATTCTGCCTCCGTTGGTTACGGTGGAATCCATCAAATCTTCCGTTTTATACAGATAGACTTGGGCTTATTAAGCTGCCATCGCTAAAAAGTCGCAGAGTAATGCTAAACGTGATGTTTGTGCTGAACGTAACAAATGGCCATATCCGCTCCGATGTCTTTATTAAGAACATTTACTTTAAAGTTCCACATCGTCCAACACGTCGCTATCATCCCCTCTCAGTCAAAGTCTTTAGAACAAACTATGCAAATTTTGATCCGTTAATAAGATGCTGCTCTGATTTCAATAGTATTTATTATTGTATTGATTTTTCTGTCAGTAATAATGTAATTAAGCGAAATATAATGTTTGCCTTAAATAATTAAAATATATGTCTTATGTTTGTAAATTTGTAGATATTATTAATTGTCTGTAAGGATTGTAATCCATAGACTTAAATAAACAGCTTTGACATACTTGATAAAAGGCTTATAGGTCTGTATGATTCAATTTTTGTGTGGTCTTTTCCTCATGATAACCAAGGACACCTTACACTCTGTGGGAAATTTTACTCAAGACGTAAAATAAATGGAAAGATTCCGCGAGCTATACGGGACAACTCAAATAACATTTTGTTACTGGTTTTATCAATGCCAGGGGCTTTTTTGGTGTTTAAATCCGTTATTGCCTTTTCAATATCACCAAATTCAAATATTATTCTCGACAATTGGCAACTCAACTATATCAGTCGATATATTTGGAGTAAAAACCCTTTTGAAATGTCGAGCAACAAAATTCTCTGTGATTGTCAGTCTCTACGAATTTTCCTTTTTTCAGCCTAGAGCCGTTCGACATCTACAGAATAAATTTGATTGTATCTAGGTAGATGACGGGTTATTATTGAATGTTGGGCAGCTGATTTAAGGTTTTGGTCAAAATCAATAAGACTCCGCTCTACGTCTTCAGGTGTTCTTAGCGGGATGTTTTCCGAACAATGAGTACTAAGATACTTTCTATATGTCAACCAATTAATACTTGTGCTAGTCGTTGGTGATACGATATTTTGTTTTTCCCATATATAGATGATTTTTGTTTGTCCCATATATAGACGACCTTTCGGAGTTATTAGGCGCCAAAACGTATGTTTAGCGTTGTAGTCGCTTGATACTATGAAACAGGGACCTAGTAATTTGTAGAAGTCGCTATACTGACGTTAGAAAAAAAAATTATGTTTTAATACGGCTTTCTTTTATTCCCCCGTTTCATGTGAAAAGTTGTTCGACTCGATAGTTACAGAAACGAGGTACAGGAGAAAAGAGCTAATTATACAGGAGATTGTAGCAAGTAGGCTTCCTAGGTGGATCAAGGACACAAGAGGCAGTTGGGCTGCAAGGCTCATCCCAGATATAGAAAAGTGGGTAAATGGCGAAACGGAAATGTTAATTACCATTTGACCCAAATGTTGTGAGGCCATGGATATTTCTGTAAATACCTTCACTTCTTTTTTATATTTATATAATGTCCATATGTATAACTCGTTAAATTCAAATGCCCTTTTAGTTTTCGCGTATCACGTACAAATTTTTTTATGGGCATGGCTAATACCAAGAATAACTCTTTAACGTATTGTTCGATTTAAATAATTGAAACAAAAGAAGATGCGGGATAAAATTACCTTTAAGTCAATTTTACATATTTTTTTTATTTTAATTGTATCGAGTTATTAAGAAATTGGTGGCGAAAAAAAAATATTTCGAATAAAAAAATAATTTTTTTTGTGTCTTCAAAACCTCGTAAAAAACTTAAATATATAACATTTTTGTCCTTATTCGGAAAGCTTGGTTTACTAGGAATGCAATAGCCATAAATAGCCATAAAAATTTATGTTTCAATATCAGTATTTTATTTAAATAAGAATATGTCAAAAACTAAACGTGGTTGAATTAATTTGTAAACAGATATCCATTCAGCACATAAAAGTCCATTAAAATCACATAACAAGGTTCAACTTTTGTTATCACAATAACTACATATCTAATATTTTAATATTTTTATTTTATTTAAATAAGAATATCTCGAAAACTAGACGTGATAGAAAAAATCTGAAAACAGATTTGGATTCAGCACATAAAAGTTAAATTTGACGACCATTGTTATCATAATAAATACGTATTTAATGTTCCAATATCAGTATTTTATTAAAATAAGAATATCTCAAAAACTAGACGTAATCTTTTGTATAAATGAGTCACACACACATCCAAAATACCATAATTTTCGTTATTTACGTGTGCAATTTATTTTTGTTTTCCACAATAGATTTTTTTTTTCAATTTGCAAGCTAGTCCTTGATCGCTGCTGTATAAGAAAGTCTATTAAAGCTTTCTGTTCAGTTATTGTACAAATTTTCTGCTATTTTGCTAACATTTAACTTTTATGCTGTTAACATTGAAATGTTACTTGCTTATTTTTTTTGTTTGCAATTTTATTTATTGTATCTTTAAATATAATTGAATAACAACAAGTGTTTACATCTTAACAAGGTCTAGCTAGTGCCTAGAAAATGTATTTTCAGTTTTTTCTTCATATTTTATTTATTGAATCGTCAATGTATTTGAACGACCAGCCATTGCAAGTATCGTTATCATTTGCGGATCATTCCTATATTAAATAAATTTCAAGCTTCTTTAACTACGTTACTGCATGTTTCGCTATTTCTGATTTAACTGTTTAGATCTTAGTAATTGTTCGAGGTTTTATACACCAAGGAGCAACTGTGATTATTCGTTGAATCTTATTTTGGCGCCTTTGAATTTTTTCTACATTGCTAACTCAGGCAGTGCCCCAAAACTGAATTCTATGAAACGATATAGGTTTTAGGATCGACTTATAAAGTAGAAGTTTGCAATCTAAGCTCAGAGTAGAGGTAATTTTCCAACAAACACACAAATTTGTGAATGTTGTTTCTTAAGGCCGAATTGCTGGTTCGGAATACACTCTTTCGCGCTCAGAATTGGGTTTAGCTTAGTTATTAAAATTCTCTCAAACAACTTTGATATGTTCAATAACAAGTTTATAGGTTAGAATGATTCTACTTTTGTGTAGTGTTTTCCTTGCTTATAAATCATTGTTATCAAAGATATTTTTCACTCAAGACGTAAAATTGCATTAAAAACAAAAATAATACTGTTTTTAGGCTATATGAGACAACTCAGATAACATCATTTTACTGGTTTTATCGAAGCCAGGGGCTGTCTTTGGTCTTAAATCAGTTATTGCCCTTTCAAGTAGTATGTTTATGTCTCTCCGATGCCACGTTTTTTATACAAATCAATGATCCAAGGGCTTGGCATATATTGTTCCCGCCCACTTTTTGTATCAACCATCAGGAAAGAGCAATTGAAAACCATTTTCTGTATCAACCAAAGAGAAGAGAGCAATTATCTTACATTTTCTGTTAATCATTCAAAAGAGAGGGAGATAGAGAGAGAGAAAGAGAGGGTAAGACTCTAGAGCTCCGTCCACTTTATATGAGAGATCATCATATATGTAGGTTTTTTGTAGTTTTGAGGGTTGATTTTGTATGTATGTATGTATGTATGTTTAGTTATATGTTTGTATGTGTGTTAGTTTAATCCCGCCCACTTTTTATGAGAGATCATTAGCTATTTTTGATAATGAGAATAACAGTAGGCGATAAAAGTATACAAACAACCCAAAGTAGATTTTTTTTTTGGTATATTTTAGTTCCGACCACTTCTTATGTGAGAGGAAATATTTAGAAGAAAGGTTGTTTAAATTGATTAGTTTGTGTGTGTGTCTTAGGACGTCATTGGTGTTTATGAAGTTGAATGTTTTTATGTATGTATGTTATGTGGGTATGTTATGTGAAAGAGCATGAAACTAAACCAAGTAGATTTATGCTGATCAATATGGATTTGTGCTGATGAAACAATAACTTTTTTATACCATTCACCACAGGTGGAAAGGGTATATATAAGTTTGTCATTCCGTGTTTAATTTCTACAATATTAATTCCCGACCTCATAAAGTATATATATATTCTGGATCCTTATAAATTGAGAAGTTGATTTAACTATGTCCGTCTGTCCGTCTGTGTTCGGGTTGAAATTAACTTTGGCAAGGCACCCGAAGAGATATAGAAAATTTAATCACACAAATCTGCTAAACATAGTTTCGAAAATTTCATTAATGAAATTCAGCAAACCTATATTTTTTTTTTTTTAATTTTGTCAGGTCGTTTTTATTTTTTTCGGTTGTAATGATTCTCTTTTGCTTTTTTTGTTAAATAGATAGTAGACAGCAGTAAAAAAAATTCAAAAAATTTTTCAAAATTTTAATTTTTTTTTTAAATTTAAAAAAAAACATGTTCAAAATCATATTTGTGCAGAAAAAAAAATTCCAAAAAGTTTTCGAAAAAAATTTTACAAAAAATTTTTGCAAAAGTTTTTACGAACAGTTTTAGTAATATTAAAAAAAATCTATTAAAAATATATATAGAGTAAAATGTTTTTTTAAATGCGTTTGATTCTTAAATAGATGAGATATCTGTTTTAAAACCAATTCATCTAAATGCATTACAACATCAGGATACTGACTACAAACCACGGTTGCCAGATTAGGGGATTTTCCCCTAGATTTAGGGGAGTATAACATTTGTTAGGGGAAAAAATTGAGGTTTAAAAAAATATTTAGGGTGTTTTTTGGGGGATTTTTTATGTTTTACCAGATGCTTAATTAGTCTATACCTATTTTTTTGCAACTAATAAATTTAAAATATGTAACAATCGGCTTTCTGATAGGTGCTTCTAAAGTATTTAAACAACGTATTAGAAAGCTAATTTTTTGTTATGCGTGTAGTATGTTTGAAAAAACAACAAAATTCGTACATAAGTAACGAACTGTAATTTAAAGAATACTCTTACAACAACACCAGAAACATCCCAGTGGTAAAATTAAAGAGGCCTTCTCACTTCAGGCCTTCTATAAGGCATGCTTAGACTTCTCTTGGATACGATCCTTATTTTTGTGTGCCTTCCAAATAAGGCCTTTTAGAAAGCCTTGGCTCTTTCTTCTAAAAGATCCAGTACACATTCCTACTTCACTTCTTTTAGTAGGAAAGTAGGAATGTGTACTCATTTTGTATGACAAATACATAATTTTCTATTTTTAGATTTCTTATTTATAAAACACAAAAGTTCATTGAATTGCCTTTATCTACATCATTGCTGCTTGTAATTGATATTCTTCGATAGACTGATTGGCTGTGCCAAGGTCTATCAGCCTGGAGGTTCCTGGTTCGAATCCCAAAAAATTTTAATACTTCAATTAAAAATAAATTAAAAGTGCTTAAAATTAGAAAAAAACAAGGACCAAAGATGCCTTCTAAAAGGCCCTCATACGTCTTTTTTTACCACTGGGTATATTTATATACACATACATATGTATATTTATAATACATACTTTAATATAATTTTTTTTTTTTCGCAATTTTTTATTTATTGTATCTTCAATATAATTGAACTATCAATAATTACTCATATCTTAAGTCTAAAAATAAAAACCAGTGCTGGACAAAAAAAATGTATGTTTCACGGTTACTGTAATTTGCGGGTTATTCCCCTGATGTACGGATGAGAGAAGCAGTGTCCCTCCTTCTTAGTCGAATGTAATCAGGTTCATTTAGTGTGTTACGGGCCAGTGGATTAGGATGAGTTTCAAGCTTCTTTAAATAACTTATGTCAAGTTTCGCTATTTCCGCTTTAACTGTTGGCACGTTTAGATCTTTATGGATGTTCCAGTTTTTTTATATACCAAGGAGCAGATGTAATTATACGAAGAATCTTATTTTGGTTTGCAATCTAAAGCTAGAGTAGAATTTCTGCCAATAAGCCAGTTTAGTTGGACTGCTTTTAACTTCATTTGTGTTAACTTTGTTTCTATGTGGCGTTTCCATGTAAGGCGCCGGTCAAGATGTATGCCGAGATATTTGACGTCTGAAAGCTGAGGTATCGTTTGGTTATTTATCCGAATAGGGGGGCAAGATTCTCAACGCAGTGTAAAGGTTATGTGAGTACATTTTTGTTCATTAACTTTTATTCTCCATTCCTTCAACCATTTTTCTAAATTGGATATGTGGTCTTGTAAATATCGTGATGCTACTTCGGGTCTTTCGTGAATGCTCAAAAAGGCTGTGTCGTCAGCAAATGTCGATGTGTGAACTCGGTTACTAGTTGTCATGTCTGAAGTATACAATAAGTATAAAAGGGCACCAATATACTACCTTGGGGAACTCCGGCTTCGATTGGCTGGGGTGAGCTCAAAAAATCTCCTTCTTTTACAATAAATTTTCGTTCGGTTAAATAATTATCTAGCAGCTTATATAGGTTTACGGGCAAGTTCAGTTTTAGCTTATATATTAGGCCTTCATGCCATACCTTATCAAATGCTTGAGAAACGTCGATAAAAAGCGCAGAGCAGTATTTTCTCTCTTCAAAAGTCTTCTTAACAACATTGACTAACCTGTGAGTTTGTTCGATCGCACTATGTTTTTTCCTGAAGCCGAATTGATGGTTTGGAATACATCCTACTATCCACGTCACATCAAACCATCCTATGCAACATAAACTCGCAGCATTTAGACATATGATATACAGACTTAAAATAATCCCACTCAGTCCGGATAAGTACAACAAAGAACTTAGCACAATTTACGGTTACAAAAGCAGTACTATCGACAAACTACTAAGACAATACAGCACTAGGAACGGAGGGAGAAAAGACGAAGAGTCAACCAATACAACACCACGTCGACACGTTTTTACCTACACAGGACCAGAAATATATAGGTTAACTAACCTCTTTCAGAAGGAGGGACTACTTATAGCATTGAAAACCAGCAACACTCTACGACATAATCTCAAGACATCAACAGAAACAACCGACAAATTTAACAATAGCGGAGTATACAGACTTACTTGCACCTGCAACCATACATATATAGGACAAACGGGACGAACACTAAAAACAAGATATACAGAACACATGCGCTCGTACAAGCGAAAAAGAGAGGACTCCAACTTTGCACTACACCTTGAAACTCACGAGCATATACCAAGGAAAATAGATGAATGTATGACATTGCTACATCCTAGCAAAAAAGGACGAAGACTAGACATTCTTGAAAACATGGAAATCTACAAAACGCGAACTTTTAACGGAGATATTATTAACGAACAGGTAAACACAACCTCAGATACAATTTTCACACCACTAAAACTTCTAAAACATTCTAACAAACGAAAAACACCTGCAGACGGACACACTTACCTAGCTAACAATAAAAGACAAAAATACTAAATTATCAACTGACCTCAAATAAATATATCAGGTAGCAAGCAATCTACCTGTACAAGACCATTTTAATAAACACCACCATAATGAACAATTACCTAAACTCATTACGCCCAAGAAGAAATGTTAGTAAGATCAGCATTGATCATTGAAGTACAATCACTAAATGAATGGTTGTTGCTAAACCAACACAATTGAATATCTCCTGCGTACATATTTAACGTGGAATTATATATACATTCATTAATTTCAATAATATAAGTAATAAAAAGCAATGGTCCAAGGATAGATCCTTGTGGGACGCCAGATACTATGTGATTAATATTGGAATTGCAGGAGTTGTATGAGACAAACTGGGATCGGTTAGATAAAGAAGATTATATTAATTTACAACTTGTTTTGGATAAATTAAAGTTATTGTGAAGTTTAAACAGTAATTTGCAGTGGTTAACAGACTCAAAGGCTTTCGTTAAGTCAAGTAAGACCATTAAACAGGGGTTTCCTCTATCAAGGAAGCGTCGTATCTTATCAGTAATATTAACAAGTAATGCATTTGTACTATGTTGTTTTCTAAAACCGGATTGGCATGATTCAATTAAGGAGTGTTCTTCAAAATAAGTTTCCATTTGGTTTTTTTATAACGTTTTCCATAATCTTAGATAGAGCCGGTAAAATAGAAATTGGTCTGTAGTCATTTACATTATAACCTGTGGTCTTTTTTTTACGTAATGGGACAACTCTAGCTATTTTCCATAAATGTGGATAATTATTGGTTGTAAGTATTGTGTTCACAAGATGTAAAATGTGGTGATTAACTTGTGGATAAATTAATTTAAGAAATCTTATTGGAATTCCGTCAGTGCCAATAGCATTCGATTTTACTTTAGAGAAGGCCTCAAGAAGTTCTGTTTCGTTTATGGTTCTGAACGATAATTTGTTATCATTGAATTCTGCAGTCGAGTTAAAATCTTCATTAATATCAAGTATATTGGAAATTGTCGATGTAAAATAATTATTTAAATTACATGGGTTTATTAGACATTCTTCGGAATTATTATCTATTGCTCCTGTAATTTTTATTTTATTCCAGAATTCTTTTGAGTCATTGCAATTGTAAAAATATTTGTATCCAATACGCCGTCGATGCTTTCTAATAATATTTTTACATCTTTTGAGAATTCTATTATTTTCTTCAGTCTTATTATCAAGATATGCTTTAAAAGCTAAATCTCTATTTCTAAGTGCATGTGCTATTTCTCTATTTTTATATAAATTAGTATTATCAAAATTAGTTATATATTTTGTTTTCTCAGGTACATGATCATTAAAAAGATTGATAAGTATATTGCTAAGAAATGAGACTTGTTGATCAGTGTCATTACACTGATAAATAGGTGAAAAATCAATCATGTTAATGTCATAGTATAGAGACTGAAAATTGATAGAATTGTAATCTCTATATTTGACAACAACTTGAGACTTTTCAAACGGAATTACGTACGACAATAAAATAAATGAATGTCCTGAATGAGAGCTGGAAAAACAAATTGGGAACAGTTACTGACGCTTGAGTAGTTAGATACTAGAAAAAAGTCAATTAGAGAAGAAGTGTTATGAGCTTTATCATAATGTGTTGGAATATTATTATGAATAACAGATAAATTGCAACGCTGAGCAAAATTGTAGATAGGTATTCGTTTAGAGGTATCCAATAGATTAATGTTAAAATCTCCCATTATAAGAACATTGCTAAAACGCACACATAGCTCACCAACTTCACGTTCAAGAATGTCTACGTCAGCTGACTTTCCTTTTGGAAGGTATACAACCCCGACCATCATTGTAATGTATTTATTACTAATGGGTGATTTTTTTGAGGTTAGGATTTTCATGCATTAGTATTTGACAGATCACGTGAGATTTCAGACATGGTGCCAAAGAGAAAGATGCTCAGTATGCTTTGACATTTCATCATGAATAGACTTACTAACGAGCAACGCTTGCAAATCATTGAATTTTATTACCAAAATCAGTGTTCGGTTCGAAATGTTCAAATGTGACAAATTTTGTTCAGCGATGAGGCTCATTTCTGGTTGAATGGCTACATAAATAAGCAAAATTGCCGCATTTGGAGTGAAGAGCAACCAGAAGCCGTTCAAGAACTGCCCATGCATCCCGAAAAATGCACTGTTTGGTGTGGTTTGTACGCTGGTGGAATCATTGGACCGTATTTTTTCAAAGATGCTGTTGGACGCAACGTTACGGTGAATGGCGATCGCTATCGTTCGATGCTAACAAACTTTTTGTTGCCAAAAATGGAACAACTGAACTTGGTTGACATGTGGTTTCAACAAGATGGCGCTACATGCCACACAGCTCGCGATTCTATGGCCATTTTGAGGGAAAACTTCGGAGAACAATTCATCTCAAGAAATGGACCGGTAAGTTGGCCACCAAGATCATGCGATTTGACGCCTTTAGACTATTTTTTGTGGGGCTACGTCAAGTCTAAAGTCTACAGAAATAAGCCAGCAACTATTCCAGCTTTGGAAGACAACATTTCCGAAGAAATTCGGGCTATTCCGGCCGAAATGCTCGAAAAAGTTGCCCAAAATTGGACTTTCCGAATGGACCACCTAAGACGCAGCCGCGGTCAACATTTAAATGAAATTATCTTCAAAAAGTAAATGTCATGGACCAATCTAACGTTTCAAATAAAGAACCGATGAGATTTTGCAAATTTTATGCGTTTTTTTTAAAAAAAAAAGTTCTCAAGCTCTTAAAAAATCACTCGTTAGATGGCAATCCTTTTTATGTTTGCATATTTTTAGTACTTTCCAATTCTTAATAACAGTTATATTTTATGTACCTTTTGTTAAATGCATATAGAAAATTATTCATTCCCTTTTACTTGTTGAACAAGCTCATATCGAAATTCATATTGAAATTTAAATAAATAGGAATTAATTTGTATATTGAAAATATTTAATATACGCGTGTTTTACTTGTACGTAAATATACAACAATTGGCGACGAGGTGAAAAAGAAAATCGTAAATCAGCAAAAATAATTAAATAAAACTAACAATTTTTTTGTACATAACGTTGCAAAATGGACGCTCAAGTGAAAACATTGTTAGAAGCCATTACAAAAATGACGACGGCAATGCAAGTGCAACAACAGGCATCAAATGCTGGTACTACTAGTGTCAACATAGTTTCAAATTTCGAAGCATTTGATCCAAAATCAGAGTCGTTTAAAACGTATAAGGAGCGCATGGAAATACATTTCCAAATAAAGAAAATTTTTCAAGATAAAGATATGTGTGCAAAGTTGTTGTTACAGTACATGGGCTCATCAACGTACACATTACTAACAACTTTGGTAGCACCTAAAAGCGTGGCCGACCTAAAATATGATGAAATTGTTTTAAAATTGGAAAAGCATTTTTGCCCCAAAAAGAACGTTTTGGTTGAGCAGCATAAATTTCTGTGCGAAATTCAAAATGATAGCCAGTCAATATCAGATTTTGTAGCAATATTACAAAAGAGATCGACTGAATGTGATTTTGTGTGTGAGTGCAGGAAGTCAATTGCAGAGATATTCCTAAGATCGCAATTCATCAGGGGTATACGTGATGGTTACATTCGAGAGCAGTTGTTACAAAAGCCAGAATTAAAATTTTCTGAGATTGTTGAAAAAGCAAAAACACTTGAAGCAGCGAAAATAGACAGCAAGGCCATTTCAAATAATTCAACGGGTTCAACAAGTGATATACTTCAAGTGCGTCATCAACATAACAATCAAAGGGGAAGAAATCGAAGTCATAGCGTATCCAGAAATAAAACATCAAAATCATCATCGAGAATCAATTACAGTGATCTAGGCATAGAAGGGTTGTGCCTCAGATGTGGCCGTGCCAATCATATGGCAAATGATTGTACAGTAAACAGGAACAACCTGAAATGTAAGTCATGCGGTAAAGTTGGTCACGTTAAGCAAGTTTGTATAAAACACAAAATGAAGCAAAGCAAATCTAACAACAACGCTACTGCAAATTCAATCGAAACTTTTACAACGGGAGACAATTTTTTTGGAGTAAACCAAATCATCGATATTTATGACAACAATACAGTGCAGTTGCCAAATAAAGATGCCGAAAAATTTTACACAAATATTTATATTGAAGGGAAGCAACAACGGTTCGAAGTAGATTCGGGGGCCGGTTATACGTTGATACCGGAAAACGAATTTAATAAATTAAATATAAATACAACAATAAGAAAATCAAACATAGCTTTTCGATCGTATACGGGTGATGTGTTTGTACCATTGGGTGTCGCAGACGTAAACGTTAAGTACAAAAACAGAACATCAAATGAAGAACTGTATGTAGTGCCGGCAAATCGTTCAGCTCTTTTAGGAAGGGTATGAATTGATGGTTTGGAATACATCCTACTATCCACGTCACATCAAACCATCCTATGCAACATAAACTCGCAGCATTTAGACATATGATATACAGACTTAAAATAATCCCACTCAGTCCGGATAAGTACAACAAAGAACTTAGCACAATTTACGGTTACAAAAGCAGTACTATCGACAAACTACTAAGACAATACAGCACTAGGAACGGAGGGAGAAAAGACGAAGAGTCAACCAATACAACACCACGTCGACACGTTTTTACCTACACAGGACCAGAAATATATAGGTTAACTAACCTCTTTCAGAAGGAGGGACTACTTATAGCATTGAAAACCAGCAACACTCTACGACATAATCTCAAGACATCAACAGAAACAACCGACAAATTTAACAATAGCGGAGTATACAGACTTACTTGCACCTGCAACCATACATATATAGGACAAACGGGACGAACACTAAAAACAAGATATACAGAACACATGCGCTCGTACAAGCGAAAAAGAGAGGACTCCAACTTTGCACTACACCTTGAAACTCACGAGCATATACCAAGGAAAATAGATGAATGTATGACATTGCTACATCCTAGCAAAAAAGGACGAAGACTAGACATTCTTGAAAACATGGAAATCTACAAAACGCGAACTTTTAACGGAGATATTATTAACGAACAGGTAAACACAACCTCAGATACAATTTTCACACCACTAAAACTTCTAAAACATTCTAACAAACGAAAAACACCTGCAGACGGACACACTTACCTAGCTAACAATAAAAGACAAAAATACTAAATTATCAACTGACCTCAAATAAATATATCAGGTAGCAAGCAATCTACCTGTACAAGACCATTTTAATAAACACCACCATAATGAACAATTACCTAAACTCATTACGCCCAAGAAGAAATGTTAGTAAGATCAGCATTGATCATTGAAGTACAATCACTAAATGAATGGTTGTTGCTAAACCAACACAATTGAATATCTCCTGCGTACATATTTAACGTGGAATTATATATACATTCATTAATTTCAATAATATAAGTAATAAAAAGCAATGGTCCAAGGATAGATCCTTGTGGGACGCCAGATACTATGTGATTAATATTGGAATTGCAGGAGTTGTATGAGACAAACTGGGATCGGTTAGATAAAGAAGATTATATTAATTTACAACTTGTTTTGGATAAATTAAAGTTATTGTGAAGTTTAAACAGTAATTTGCAGTGGTTAACAGACTCAAAGGCTTTCGTTAAGTCAAGTAAGACCATTAAACAGGGGTTTCCTCTATCAAGGAAGCGTCGTATCTTATCAGTAATATTAACAAGTAATGCATTTGTACTATGTTGTTTTCTAAAACCGGATTGGCATGATTCAATTAAGGAGTGTTCTTCAAAATAAGTTTCCATTTGGTTTTTTTATAACGTTTTCCATAATCTTAGATAGAGCCGGTAAAATAGAAATTGGTCTGTAGTCATTTACATTATAACCTGTGGTCTTTTTTTTACGTAATGGGACAACTCTAGCTATTTTCCATAAATGTGGATAATTATTGGTTGTAAGTATTGTGTTCACAAGATGTAAAATGTGGTGATTAACTTGTGGATAAATTAATTTAAGAAATCTTATTGGAATTCCGTCAGTGCCAATAGCATTCGATTTTACTTTAGAGAAGGCCTCAAGAAGTTCTGTTTCGTTTATGGTTCTGAACGATAATTTGTTATCATTGAATTCTGCAGTCGAGTTAAAATCTTCATTAATATCAAGTATATTGGAAATTGTCGATGTAAAATAATTATTTAAATTACATGGGTTTATTAGACATTCTTCGGAATTATTATCTATTGCTCCTGTAATTTTTATTTTATTCCAGAATTCTTTTGAGTCATTGCAATTGTAAAAATATTTGTATCCAATACGCCGTCGATGCTTTCTAATAATATTTTTACATCTTTTGAGAATTCTATTATTTTCTTCAGTCTTATTATCAAGATATGCTTTAAAAGCTAAATCTCTATTTCTAAGTGCATGTGCTATTTCTCTATTTTTATATAAATTAGTATTATCAAAATTAGTTATATATTTTGTTTTCTCAGGTACATGATCATTAAAAAGATTGATAAGTATATTGCTAAGAAATGAGACTTGTTGATCAGTGTCATTACACTGATAAATAGGTGAAAAATCAATCATGTTAATGTCATAGTATAGAGACTGAAAATTGATAGAATTGTAATCTCTATATTTGACAACAACTTGAGACTTTTCAAACGGAATTACGTACGACAATAAAATAAATGAATGTCCTGAATGAGAGCTGGAAAAACAAATTGGGAACAGTTACTGACGCTTGAGTAGTTAGATACTAGAAAAAAGTCAATTAGAGAAGAAGTGTTATGAGCTTTATCATAATGTGTTGGAATATTATTATGAATAACAGATAAATTGCAACGCTGAGCAAAATTGTAGATAGGTATTCGTTTAGAGGTATCCAATAGATTAATGTTAAAATCTCCCATTATAAGAACATTGCTAAAACGCACACATAGCTCACCAACTTCACGTTCAAGAATGTCTAGGTCAGCTGACTTTCCTTTTGGAAGGTATACAACCCCGACCATCATTGTAATGTATTTATTACTAATGGGTGATTTTTTTGAGGTTAGGATTTTCATGCATTAGTATTTGACAGATCACGTGAGATTTCAGACATGGTGCCAAAGAGAAAGATGCTCAGTATGCTTTGACATTTCATCATGAATAGACTTACTAACGAGCAACGCTTGCAAATCATTGAATTTTATTACCAAAATCAGTGTTCGGTTCGAAATGTTCAAATGTGACAAATTTTGTTCAGCGATGAGGCTCATTTCTGGTTGAATGGCTACATAAATAAGCAAAATTGCCGCATTTGGAGTGAAGAGCAACCAGAAGCCGTTCAAGAACTGCCCATGCATCCCGAAAAATGCACTGTTTGGTGTGGTTTGTACGCTGGTGGAATCATTGGACCGTATTTTTTCAAAGATGCTGTTGGACGCAACGTTACGGTGAATGGCGATCGCTATCGTTCGATGCTAACAAACTTTTTGTTGCCAAAAATGGAACAACTGAACTTGGTTGACATGTGGTTTCAACAAGATGGCGCTACATGCCACACAGCTCGCGATTCTATGGCCATTTTGAGGGAAAACTTCGGAGAACAATTCATCTCAAGAAATGGACCGGTAAGTTGGCCACCAAGATCATGCGATTTGACGCCTTTAGACTATTTTTTGTGGGGCTACGTCAAGTCTAAAGTCTACAGAAATAAGCCAGCAACTATTCCAGCTTTGGAAGACAACATTTCCGAAGAAATTCGGACTATTCCGGCCGAAATGCTCGAAAAAGTTGCCCAAAATTGGACTTTCCGAATGGACCACCTAAGACGCAGCCGCGGTCAACATTTAAATGAAATTATCTTCAAAAAGTAAATGTCATGGACCAATCTAACGTTTCAAATAAAGAACCGATGAGATTTTGCAAATTTTATGCGTTTTTTTTTTAAAAAAAAGTTCTCAAGCTCTTAAAAAATCACTCGTTAGATGGCAATCCTTTTTATGTTTGCATATTTTTAGTACTTTCCAATTCTTAATAACAGTTATATTTTATGTACCTTTTGTTAAATGCATATAGAAAATTATTCATTCCCTTTTACTTGTTGAACAAGCTCATATCGAAATTCATATTGAAATTTAAATAAATAGGAATTAATTTGTATATTGAAAATATTTAATATACGCGTGTTTTACTTGTACGTAAATATACAACAATTGGCGACGAGGTGAAAAAGAAAATCGTAAATCAGCAAAAATAATTAAATAAAACTAACAATTTTTTTGTACATAACGTTGCAAAATGGACGCTCAAGTGAAAACATTGTTAGAAGCCATTACAAAAATGACGACGGCAATGCAAGTGCAACAACAGGCATCAAATGCTGGTACTACTAGTGTCAACATAGTTTCAAATTTCGAAGCATTTGATCCAAAATCAGAGTCGTTTAAAACGTATAAGGAGCGCATGGAAATACATTTCCAAATAAAGAAAATTTTTCAAGATAAAGATATGTGTGCAAAGTTGTTGTTACAGTACATGGGCTCATCAACGTACACATTACTAACAACTTTGGTAGCACCTAAAAGCGTGGCCGACCTAAAATATGATGAAATTGTTTTAAAATTGGAAAAGCATTTTTGCCCCAAAAAGAACGTTTTGGTTGAGCAGCATAAATTTCTGTGCGAAATTCAAAATGATAGCCAGTCAATATCAGATTTTGTAGCAATATTACAAAAGAGATCGACTGAATGTGATTTTGTGTGTGAGTGCAGGAAGTCAATTGCAGAGATATTCCTAAGATCGCAATTCATCAGGGGTATACGTGATGGTTATATTCGAGAGCAGTTGTTACAAAAGCCAGAATTAAAATTTTCTGAGATTGTTGAAAAAGCAAAAACACTTGAAGCAGCGAAAATAGACAGCAAGGCCATTTCAAATAATTCAACGGGTTCAACAAGTGATATACTTCAAGTGCGTCATCAACATAACAATCAAAGGGGAAGAAATCGAAGTCATAGCGTATCCAGAAATAAAACATCAAAATCATCATCGAGAATCAATTACAGTGATCTAGGCATAGAAGGGTTGTGCCTCAGATGTGGCCGTGCCAATCATATGGCAAATGATTGTACAGTAAACAGGAACAATCTGAAATGTAAGTCATGCGGTAAAGTTGGTCACGTTAAGCAAGTTTGTATAAAACACAAAATGAAGCAAAGCAAATCTAACAACAACGCTACTGCAAATTCAATCGAAACTTTTACAACGGGAGACAATTTTTTTGGAGTAAACCAAATCATCGATATTTATGACAACAATACAGTGCAGTTGCCAAATAAAGATGCCGAAAAATTTTACACAAATATTTATATTGAAGGGAAGCAACAACGGTTCGAAGTAGATTCGGGGGCCGGTTATACGTTGATACCGGAAAACGAATTTAATAAATTAAATATAAATACAACAATAAGAAAATCAAACATAGCTTTTCGATCGTATACGGGTGATGTGTTTGTACCATTGGGTGTCGCAGACGTAAACGTTAAGTACAAAAACAGAACATCAAATGAAGAACTGTATGTAGTGCCGGCAAATCGTTCAGCTCTTTTAGGAAGGGTATGGATTCGTCATTTAAAGATAAATTTATCAGATGTCGATCAACGTGAACAACATAAAAATAATGATGTTGGTAAAATTAATTCAATTTCGGATATACAGCTACAATTTCAAAGCATTTTTGAAGAAAAAGTAGGATGTATTCCTGACTTTACATGCACTCTAAAATTACATGATGGTGCTAAACCTGTGTTTTTGAAGGAAAGGCAGGTACCTTTTGAATTACGCGAAAAAGTTGAACGTGAGCTAGATACTTTGGAGAAGGACGGTATTATTACCAAAGTAAACACCAGCAATTGGGGTTCACCATTGGTGGTAATTCCTAAACCGGACGGAAGTGTTCGGTTGTGTGTCGACTACAAAGTGGCAGTAAATCCTCAGCTAGAGGCGGCGCACTACCCTATAAAAAGAATCGATGAAATTTTCAACAATCTAAAGAACGCAAAATATTTCTGTAAGCTGGACCTATATAAGGCATATTTACACGTCTTGGTAGATGAAGACAGCAAACAAATTCAGACAATTTCTACACACAGAGGTACGTATCAAATGAATAGACTTTCTTTCGGAATTAAAACTGCTCCAAGTGAGTTTAATCGTATTCTAGATCAGATTTTACAAGGACTCGAAGGTACAATTTCATACTTTGATGACATCATCATACATGGTTCAACATTAGAAGAATGCGAACATCGTCTCATAAAGTGTTTTGAAAGGCTAAACAGATACAATTTACATATCAACAAGAACAAGTGCGAGTATTTTAAGGAGCAAGTCAAATACCTTGGCTATGTCATAAGCAACAACAAAATTTCCAAGTGTCCCGAAAAGGTACGATAGTGGATCTGCCACAACCACAGAATATAGAAGATACGAGAAGATTTCTAGGGATGATAACCTACTATTCAAAATTTTTACCAGATGTGTCAACGCTTACCTTTCCACTACGTCAAATATTAGAGAAAAATAGAAAATTCAACTGGACAGATAAATGTGAAAAAGCTTTTAAAAATCTCAAAGAAGAAATATTGAAGGATAGAGTTTTGGTACCCTATAATCAATCCTTACCGGTAACGTTAGCGTGTGACGCAAGTCCAACGGGTATTGCTGCTGTATTGTCGCATATAGTCGATGGAGAGGAACGTCATATTTCATTTATTTCTCGAGCGTTAACGAAGGCCGAACAAAATTACAGCCAACTCGACAGGGAGGCCTTGGCAATCATATTTGCTGTTGATAAATTTTTTATGTATCTTCACGGAAGAGAATTTATGTTATTAACAGATAATCGACCACTGTCCAGAATATTTCATCAAAATGCTAAAACACCAGCTATGACTTCAGCAAGATTGCTTCGATATGCTTCTTTTCTACAAGGTTTCAACTATAAAATAGAACATCGTAAAGCTGAAAACAACGTTAACGCGGACTGCTTGTCTAGAGCATCAATCAACGATACACCACATTTTAAACATTTTTTGGATGAAGAGGTACGAGTAATTCAAGAGCAAATCATTAATCAAATTTCAACATTTTCAATTAACGCTACAACCATTGCAAAAGAAACGGATCTTGACTTAGAGCTTTCAAAATTAAAAGCAGATTTGTTAAAAGGTGAAAATTTCGACTGCAGTTATTCAATTCAAGATGGCATCTTATTCAAGGGTGATCGTGTTGTTATACCAACAAAGTTACGTGAAGAAGTTTTAAAAGAATTACATCATACACACATTGGTGTTGTAAAAATGAAACAATTAGCTCGAAAGTATTGCTTTTGGAAAGGTATTGATTCTGATATAGAGCGTTTGGTAAAATCGTGTTCCAGTTGTGCTAAAGTGAGGAAAGATCCACCGAAGGTTATTACTCATCACTGGGAGGAGCCAAATGAAAATTTCCAAAGAGTTCATATAGACTATGCCGGACCGTTTCAAAACCACTATTTTTTGGTGTTAGTAGATGCTAAATCAAAATGGCCAGAAATTCGTTTGATAAAAGATGCTCCAACTTCTGAGAAAACAATCACCTTATTGCAAGACATTTTTTTCTACACATGGTCTTCCTCAAATCATCGTTTCGGATAACGCAACAATTTTTCAAAGTGCAATGTTTAAAGAATACTGTAGTAAAAACGGCATCATTCAAAAATTTATAGCTCCTGGTCATCCAGCTACAAATGGACTAGCTGAAAGATACGTGCAGATTTTAAAAACTAAATTAAAAGCGATGGAAGATGATATTTTACCGTTAAATATCAAAATACAAGAAATTATTTTTCGGTATAGAGCTACTCCGCTCGCAAATGGTCAAACTCCATCACAATTATATCTTGGTAGAGATTTAAGAATCAAATTGGATGCCATGCGTCCTGTTAAGGAAATCAAATCAACTTTGCGTTCACATGTGGTTCGTAGTATTAGCGTGGGAGATAGGGTGCAAGTGCGCTGGTTTGAAAAAAACAAGCCAATCTGGAAATTTGGTACAGTAAAATCAAAATTTGGTCAACTTCATTACCAAGTAATACTCGATAATGGTTATGAACTTAAACGTCATATTAATCAACTATGTAAATCAAATGTTGAAGTGCCGAAAAAGTCCGTTACATTTTCGGAACCACCAGTTAAACAAAAACCAAAGTTAGATGAAGTTTACATCGAACATAGTGTTACTAATGCAGTGATTCAACCAATACCATCTGAAGAATCTCAGTTGATAGCAACGCCGGAGGGGAGCTTAAGAAGATCAAGTCGTGTAAGAAGACCTCCAGCTCATTTAGAGGGCCACGTATGCTATTAAGCGTGGGAGATTGTAATGTATTTATTACTAGATGGCAATCCTTTTTATGTTTGCATATTTTTAGTACTTTCCAATTCTTAATAACAGTTATATTTTATGTACCTTTTGTTAAATGCATATAGAAAATTATTCATTCCCTTTTACTTGTTGAACAAGCTCATATCGAAATTCATATTGAAATTTAAATAAATAGGAATTAATTTGTATATTGAAAATATTTAATATACGCGTGTTTTACTTGTACGTAAATATACAACAATCATATTACAAATCTTAATAAATATAGCTTCATAAGAACCATAGTATGTTAATTTGAAAATTGAATTGTATTTTAATCGTTCAGAAATTAAAAGAGCTACGCCACCACCACGATCAGCTCGATCAGCTCTTACTATATTGTATCCAGATATATTCATAGAAGCATTAGTTACATATGGTTTTAGCAAAGTTTCACTTATACCAACAACATACCGGCAAGCATACTACGAATTTCGTCAGAAGATTTGTTGTTAGGTTTCATAAATTAATATGGTTAAAATTATAACTTTAATTTTAAGAAAAAAAAAATAAAAGAGGTATATTTCGGTGTACAAAGAATTAATAGATATAAATCACTATTGGAAAATGGACTAGAAAGTGATGAGGAATATTTTGCTTCACGTAATTCGACGTCTTAGATCCAGTATTTAGAACACAATTATTGAATTAAATAAAACACTACAGTTAAAATAGATTAAACACTTGTTGATATAAGAAATAAATGTAATATTTTAGAAAATATAAAAACATTAAAAGCATTTAAGGAATGTTTAATCAGACAAAAGGACACCTATACAACCCGCCAATAGCCAAAGCAAGGACATTGAAGGACCCAGAGCATCATCATCATTACCATAAAAACCTTGTTATCGATATTAGGTTAAAATAAAGATACACTACTAAGATAAAGGTAAACAAATTGTATAATAACGATAATAAGTTAAAGGCACAACAAAATCCCAACTTCTGCAACTGACCAGCCGAAATAAAGACCCTAAAAATATATAATCACAAATATCAACCCCATTATTCACAAAAGTTAATAGGTCTTATTACGAATGACGTGTCACGACCACGACAGCTTCGCACCAGAATAAAGAAAACAAATGGCTCCTCCAATCTATTGCTTAACATTCTTAGTCGTACAAACGACACGACACAAGTAGTAAGGCCTAAAAAATATTTATATTAAAATTTAGAACATTTGAGTAATTTATATTTCGGAACTTTTTAGAATAGGGGGGATAGAATAAGTTACAATATAAATCTACTAAGTTGATTAGACATACTTAAAAAGTTACATAAATATAAATATATATATATATCAAACTAAATCTAAGGGCCTAATTCACAAACCATAATTTGGAGCAAATAAACCTATTTGTTTGGCTTCGAGATGTGTCATCGCTGTGAGGTGGATGAATATGACTAGGTGTGGAAGTAATGGGTAGTTGACTTCTGCGTTTTACAAAAGAGTTATTTTGTTGTAAATCAGTAAGGTCGCCGAGCATAGCAAGTTTTTCTTGACCCATAAGTTTGGTTATTTTTGCTGCAGGAATGGATCCGAGTACCCGAAAACGTTGAATTATTTTCTTCTTTAGAAGATCACGGAAAATATTTTTAATTTTTATAGCAGCTGGAGGAAGATTTTCATTGAGGTAGATACGGCCATTAGTTATAGCATCAGGGAAGGTCCTTTAGTTTGAGATTCAGAATAGACATATATTTCTTCATTACAAGATTTTTGATGTTAGGAAACTTAATTAAAAGTGTTTTTTTGTTTTTACCAAGCCAAAAAGCTGAGGTTATATCAGATTGCTTTATATTAACACCCAAGACTGTATATCCAGAGCAACTACATGATGTAGTGTGTCATTAGAAAGGCCGCTAACAAGTACATCATTTCGACACATTTGGTACCGAATTTTATGATTTTCTTTCTTTAGTTGAGTAATCATACTATTGAAAGAATTTTTGAGATCCTCACTCTTAATGGTTTGTTGCTGTATTTCGTTTTGTAAAGATTTAAGGCTGCTGCCTATTTCTTTTTCCACAACCAAGGCGATGTTTTTAGTGAAATCTTGGAATTTTGCAAATAGTTCATCTATTTTGCTCCACACATCATCAAGGTCTTCTGGCTTAAGGCTGAGGGCATAACACTCTTGACATTTCCATCGAACCTTAGAATTTTTTGCGGTAAGTAAATCACAAGCTCTCTTTGATAATTTGGTGCAACTTTTAAGATGATACCAATTTCCACAAATATGGCAAACCACGCTCCAAGATTTCTTAGTTACATTTTTTTCACAAACTTGACAAAGACAAGGCGCCATATTTAGAAAGAAAATAAACAACAAAAAGTACGATCTGCAGTGCTTGTCCCAAAGAGGATTTTATTTTATAATTTTTAATCCAATAATTATACCAAAGCGTTATTTTTTATTAAAAAAGGTTACAGGGACATATAAAGTCACTTTCTAAACAAAATATTTTTTTAAAGATTTTAGCTTATTAAAGAAATTGTTTATTTTAACCAGACCACGTTTATTTTATTACTCGCTCATTTCAGTGTTGTCTAAAATGTTGATTAGCACCAAGTTAGCCCTTAGTATTGTGGTTGAAAAATTGAGGAATAAAAATTAATGAACATAAATGTACTCACATAACATCACACTGATATTCAAATAAATTAGCAAATTATAACTTACAACTCGGAGGTCAAATTCCTTGGCATGTATGTTTATAGAAGCTATACATACTGTACAGTTCGATCACGAAACCAATATGGTGTTCAGTTAAAAGTTGAAAATTGAAGCCGCCAAAATAAAATTATGATTACAGTCTGCAATGTTAAAGATCCATCAAGATCTAAACGTGCCATTAGTCAAAACAGAAATAGCAAAACATGCAGCAACGTATTTAAGAAAGCTTAAAACGCATCTAAAGCTGCTGGCAGGTAACATCCTGAATGAGGAAAATTGCTTCTCTACTAAACGTGAGCGCAAGATGTGAAAAAGTGTACAGTATTGCATGTTTTTGAAACACAAATATTGATTGTATGTGTAGTGGAATATTACTAAACAGTAAATACAGAGAACAAGAGACAAACAGTGCAAAAATCAGTGCACCTGATTTGACCGGACAGTTTTATCAAGTGTGCAATAAATATGCTGAGCATTTCATATTGTTCACTAGTTCATTTTACTTAAATTTTCTTGAGAGTAAAATCTCTGATTTTTGAGAGAAAAAATTAAATTAGATTTTTTTATTCATCAATAAAAGTTAAAAAAATTCAAGCTACTACAGTTTTCTATTTCAACCACTCAACGCGCAAATTAATATAAAATAACTAAAATACAAAGTACAAACCCTTGCTTTTAACATCATACATTTACATACATGTTGTCTGCTATAACAGTATTTCATATCAAGAGACACTATTGAAACAAAATATTCACTACTGAAATTTAATTTCAAACAACAACAAATATTGCATTGGTTGGAAGAAGAGCAAATGCTATTGTATGTTTTTATTTAAGAGCACAACAATATTTGTATACACATGAAATCAACTGCAAGAAAAAAAGAGACCAATTCATTATTGAACATTATGAAGTTAGTCTAACAAGACGTTTTATGCTCACGTTTAGTACATACATATGTATTTTTTTAAGACTTTAGATATGAAAACATATTGTTAGATCATATATGTATAGTGAGGTGCACAAATGAGTATATGTTTGTATTTTGAGAACTTTTTGTTTCATAAATATAAAAGTAATAAAGCAAATCCGAAAATTTTTATTGTCGTTTATTAACTATCTAGTACTTAATAAAATTATATAAAATAAAATGCATCAAGCACCAAGAAAAAAACGAAAAAAAATAACTCTTTTGTACTCAATTGTGCACCTCTGCATTTTATGAAGAATTCGAAGAAAAGAAGTAAAGTACCATTATTTTTGAATCTTTTTCCTTTTTATTAGTTTTTTTTTAAGAAGACACAAGCTCGACAAAAAATGTAAAGCCATTGTTAAAATTTGCCAAAGAGCACAAAACTTGGACTGCAAACGTGTTATCTGGTCAGACGAATCCAAATTCAACCGTTTCCAATCCGACGGTAAACAATATTGCTGGCGCCGCCCTGGTGAAAACATTCAAAGGCGTCACTGTGAAGCACGGTGGAGGAAACGTGGTGGGACCTTGGACCACTGCAAAAAATTGATAATATAATGAAGAAAGAAGACTATTTGAGGATTTTGCAGACTCATCTTCCCGATTTTGTAGATAAAGCGCCTATCCTGCAGAAGAAGTAATTTTTCAGCGGGATGGTGATCCAAAACACACGTCCAAAATGGTGAAAGAATGGCTGGGTGAGCAAAATTTTCAATTAATGCAGTGGCCAGCACAAAGTCCCAACCTCAATACGATTTAGAATTTGTGGTCAGGTCAATCCTGAAGAGACGGTTGGGACAGTACCAGTCAGCCCCTACCAATTTGAACGAGCTTTGGCAGCGGATCCAAAATGAATGGAAGAATCGGCCCTATTCCCGTTGGCGTTATAGTTTGAAAACGAAATAAAAACGACAATTTGGTATTACCGTTGGCGTTAACGACACTCGCCGTAAATATATCGGTATTCGCTATTTTGAAACAAAAATTGAAACGAAAATAAAACATTCGTTCTCTGTCGTCATCATTGTAGGCAACGAAATTCAAAGGACTAGAAGAAACCAAAATTTTAAAGAAAAAAAGTACATTAAGTTCGAAATTTTACTTTCTTAAATGGAAAAACATCCCGCTTATGCTAAGTGCATAAAACCCTAAAATTTAGTAATTTTTGAAACGAAACTGTCGAGAAATAAAATCCGTTGGAGATGGTTGGCATAAAGTAAGTAAAACTAAATTAGGAGAAAATATCCATTAACATGCTTTTTAATTATAATAAATCAAGATAAAAAGGAAGCTCTGAATCCAGAGCAACAGGAGAAGGCTGTTATAAACAGGTGCTATTGTCCCAATAGGGACAATAGCACCCGAAAGGAAACTGCCTCCTCAACATCATGAATTTACATTACAATTCCAAAATTATTACAACAATATAAATGTTTGGGTTTAGGTACAGGTTTTGTCAAAACATCAGCTAACATTTTATCAGTGGGCAAATAATTTAGTTTAATAATGTGTTGTTCTATAGCATCTTTAATATTGTTACGTTTTTACTTTACGTTGGGTTCTTTTAATTGCAAAATAAATACACGCTGTTATTACTTTTACTGTAAGTCACTTTATTTACTTAACACCACTGTTCAAAAATACAGCAAACTGTTAAACACTCTTAATATTCGACAACTTAACTCTTTGACTTTTAAATTAATACTGCCATACTGCTCGCCAGCACGATTCATTTATATAGGTGCTTTAAGAGCACCAGAATGTTCTATTCCAGACATATCTGGCAGGTTCGACTGTTATTGCTCTTGTTTTTGTTTGTGTGATTGGTTATTTCTTTATACCTGTGTTTGTGGCTATTTATTTCTTTATACCTGTGTGTGTGGCTGTTTATTTGTTTATGCTTGTATTTATGTATGTGGCTGTGTATTTAACAGAAGAGTGTTTATTTTAATCTGTGTGTGTGTATGCGTAATTGTTTAAGGCATTACTCTTTATTGTTTGTTTCTTTCTATCATCATTGTAGGAAAATAAGCCATTAATGTTGTTGTTGTTGTTCGAGAGTATTGTTGTTCAGAGCTTATAATAAATAAATTCTTCTTTCGTAACACTACCCCCTTCTCAAACCTGTTCGTCCCGAACAGACACAGATGTACCTTTTCCATAGTTGGCTAGCCGCTCCAAGTGCACAACTTTCATTTTTGATCTTGGGCTCTGGAATTTCTGTATTCTGTAAACTACATCGTTTAGCCGCTTTATTACTTTATAAGGTCCATCCCAATGAGTTTGTAGTTTGGGTGATAATCCTTTCTTCCGTTGTGGGTTAAAAAGTAGAACCAGTTGTCCCTCGTTAAATCCCTCAGAGTTGGCAGCTCGATCATATCTGGCTTTCATTTTATCACTGGTTAATTTTATCCGGCTCCGCACGAATTCGTGAATCTCCTGAAGGTCCCTTTGCGCCTGACTAGAGTTTTCGCCGTCTCCTTCTGCCGATGTTGGCTTAACACCAAACTCTAAATCTGCAGGCAAATTTAGCTCAGATCCAAAGACTATTTTCGCTGGTGTTCGTGAGGTGGAATCGTGAACAGCTGATCTATATGCCAATAAAAACTTGGGTATATGCTCATCCCAGTCCCTCTGATGTGCGCTGACCACTTTTCTCAGGTATTCTTCCAGGGTTCGATTGAATCGTTCGACCATACCATCAGATTGCGGATGTAACGGTGTCGTTCTGGTCTTTCTTATTCCGTATACCTCGCACATCTCTTTAAATATAACGGATTCAAAATTTCGGCCTTGGTCGGAGTGCAGTTCTAAGGGAACACCATAGCGACACATCCAGTTGCTTATAAAAGCGTCTACAATCGTTCTGGCTTCTTGATTGGGAATGGCATATACTTCCGGCCATTTGCTAAAATAGTCCATGACCACTAAAACGTATCGGTTTCCAGCATTGCTAGCAGGGAAGGGACCTGCTACGTCCATCGCTATACGTTCAAAGGGAGCGCCTGAATTGTACTGCTGAAGCTGCCCCCGACTCCTTCGTACTGGACCCTTTGCTGCAATGCACTCCTGGCAATTGGCTATCCACTCTGCTACGGCTTGTTGACAGCCGACCCAATAGAACCGTTGTTTTATCTTTTCCAGCGTCTTCGTTACACCAAGGTGACCTCCACTAGGACCATTGTGGAATTGTTTCACGACCTCTTTGATCTTGGAGGATGGCACGACGATTAAGTCTATCACAGTTTTGCCGTCTGTGCTTTCCCAAGTGCGACATAAGCAGCCATCCTTCAACCTTAGACTGTTCCACTGGGCCCAATATGCCTTCGCCAGTGGACTTTCTGGTGAGATCTCACTTCGCGTCGGTCTTCTGTCTTCCTCTTTAGCCGCTATAACTTTTGCCAATATGGGATCGTTTCTTTGTGCTGTCGGCCAGTCTTCACTAGATTCTATATGTGTAAGCCGAACATCAATAACGAATTCTTTTCTCTCTGCCTTTGTGCAATGCTTACACCCCAGATCACATGGCCGCCTAGAAAGGGCGTCTGCGTTGTTATGCTTGCCTCCTTTTCTGTGCTCAATACTAAAGTCATAGCTCTGAAGACGCTCTATCCAGCGTGCAAGCTGTCCTTCAGGGCTCTTGAATTGCAGCAACCACCTGAGTGCGGCATGATCTGTCCTCAACGTAAAATGTTGGCCATACAAATACTTGTGGTAGTGTTTTATGCACTCCAATGCTGCTAGAAGCTCTCGTCGCGTTACGCAATAGTTTCTTTCAGGCTTCGAAAGTACTCTGCTGTAGTAGCCTATAACCTTTTCTGTCCCATCTACCACTTGCGACAGCACGCCTCCTATTCCATATCCGCTCGCATCAGTGTCTAGCATGAATTTTTGCCCAGCTACTGGATATGCCAGGATAGGTGCCACACACAATAATTCCTTGAGCTTCTGGAATGCTTTCTCGGCTGCTTCACTCCACTGGTAAGGTCGCGACTTTTTGGTTAGCTCATGTAGGCTCGCAGCAACACTAGCAAAATTTGGCACAAATCGTCTGTAGTATGTGCAGAGTCCCAAGAAACTTCGTAACTCGTGAAGATTTTGAGGACGAGGCCAGTCCTTTACTGCCCGTATTTTATCTTCATCGGTTGATATGCCCTCTGCTGTTACACGATGCCCCAAGTATTTGACTTCCTTCTGAAACAATGCACATTTCTTAACACTGAGCTTCAGTCCAGCCGCTGATATACGCCTGAAGACTTCTTCCATATTCCTTAGGTGTTCATCGAAGGTCTTTCCCATGACAATTATGTCATCCAGATACACCAGGCATGACTTCCAATTGAGTCCCTTTAACACTCGTTCCATTAAACGCTCGAAGGTGGCTGGAGCGTTGCAGAGACCAAATGGCATAACATTAAACTGCCATAAACCATCGAGAGCACTAAAAGCAGTTTTTTCTTTATCTTTGTCAGCTATCTCGACTTGCCAGTAACCGCTCTGTAGATCTAGCGTGGAAAACCACTTAGTACCTGCTAGCGTGTCCAAGGTGTCATCGATTCTTGGTAGCGGATAACTGTCCTTTTTGGTAACATCGTTGAGCTTTCTGTAGTCAACGCAGAATCTAGTGCTGCCATTTTTCTTCTTTACTAAAACTACCGGTGAGCTCCAAGGACTCGAAGATGGTTCGATGATTCCGTCTCGCTCCATTTCGTTGACTAGCTGCTTTACTTCGCTCCGCTTGGCTAGGGGAATGCTCCTGGGAGCTTGTTTTATGGGCCTCGCTTCGCCAGTATTTATTTCATGCTTCACTATTGCCGTTCTACCTTGGCTTTTATCTTTTAGGGCGAAGACAGAGGCGTACTTTCGTAGCAGCTGCTTGGCTTTGTTTCTGTCAGGTGGCTCCAGCTCTGCTACCCATTTCCCCACGTGTTCTGCTAGTATTTCGCGCTCTTTAGTTGACAGTTTTTCAGGCTCCAAGTCTCTCTCGCAATTAATTATGGCCTCTGCTGGTGTACATTGAGCTATGTGAGAGTTTTTACCAATTACTTTTTCACTGCTGGATAGATTTAACACTCTCACAGGAATTTTTCCATTCTTACAGGTTTTCACGAGGGTTTTTGCTGTTATTGTCTCACTCTTACTTCCTGATGGTTCTACCACCCACAACCGGTTGTCCTCACAATCTTCCTCCATACGTGCCCATATCACAGTTTCTGCCTGAGGTGGTAATTTCTGGGATGCTACAGCAACCAACTTCCCTACTGTAGATTTACTCACATATCCAATATCAAGGGGTATTTCGACGTTTCGCCAGATCATTATTTGTTGCCCCATGCGCAGATCGACTCCATGCATGATCATAAAATCTGCGCCAATAATAACTTCGTCCACGATATCGGCAACAATGAACACATGGTCCACACTCATGTTGGCTATAGTTAATCTGACTTTGGCCTTACCATAGACAGTAGCAAATTCTCCGGTAGCGGTGCGCAGGCTTACATTATTCAATTGTTCCACATTTCCCTTTACTAAATCGGGCCTTATTATAGACTGCGACGCTCCTGTGTCTATTGTCAGAATACGCTTTCCTCCGTTGATATACCCGCTTGCAGTAAGATTGCTGTTTTGCTGCTGCATCACAGATATGGAGATTGTGGGGCCCTCGGTTGTGGGAGCTAGCTCATGCCCCGTAGTGCTAGCTCTCTTTAGTTTAACGACTCTCGAGATGTTCCATGAGTCGCACGTTTATTGTTTCTTGGCGGCGAAACAGATCTGGCTCGTTTTCTTGCTGCCTTACAGTTTCGTTGAAAATGGCCGACTTTGCCGCAATTAAAGCACTTAGCGTTTGTCTTACCTTGTCTTTCATCTAAGACTTTCTTTACCGACTCAAGTACTTGCTTTATGTCGTCCATTGTTGTTTTTCCATCTTCAGCAGCAACTTCAACTTTTCGCACTTTGTATGACTGCGGCCTCGAAATGACTTTTGCTGTTTCTTGAGCCAGAGCGTAAGCAATGGTTTCAGCAAAGGATGTGTTTTGCTTAGCGCAAACTGCGTGCTTAATATCTGGGTCACGAATACCATTAACAAATGCCTCCACCTTGAACTGTTCTAGAAGTGGATGGTTTTCCCCAGGGTATATTAGCTGCACCAAGCGCTCTATCTCCATGGCGAAATCCTGTAGCGTCTCATTTGCTCTTTGCAGCCTGCCACGTAGCTCCATTCTATACAGCTCCTTTTTATGATCGCCGCCATATTTGCGCTGTAACGCCACCATTATGTCCTCATAATTATTCCTGCAGCTAGTTGGTAGGCTTTCGAGGACTTCTGCTGCAGATCCTTTAAGTGCCAGAATCAGCTCAATCGCTTTTTCTTCATTGCTCCATAGATTTTTACTGGCCACTGTCTCGAATTGAAATTTGAAGACGTTGAAGGGTATGGTGCCGTCGAAACTGGGAGCTTTTATCCTATTTGTGTTTTCAGTCACTACTCGTGCTGGACCTTCTCTTATTTCCAGGCTCATAATTTTGTTTTCAAGCTCCTGCAGCTTTACATCGACATCTTTTACTTGTACTTCGACGCCACTATTTTCTAGAAGATTAACTTTTCTGTTTAAACAAGACAGTTGCACTTCTACGGCAGAGATTTTTTCGTCGAACTTGACTTCTACGTCGTCTACTCGCTTATTAATGCTTTCAGAAATTTGTAGAAGGTTCTCGTTGACTTTTCCCAAAAGTTTCTCATTGTTTGCTCTAGAAACTTCTTGAATCTCAGCTACAAGTTGTTGATTTTCACCTCTTACTTCAGCTAACAGTTTTTCGCTGTTTGCACTAGAAGCTTCGTGAACTTCAGCTAATAGTTTTTCGCTGTTTGCTCTAGAAGCTTCTTCACTTCTTTTAGAAGCTTCTTTAACTTCTGAAATTTTCTCCATCATAGCAGCAAACATCGCATTAAAGTCAATGCTGCTTGTTGTTGCACGGGTACATACCTCAATCTCCTCTTTTTCTTCGAACTCATATGTACCAATGTCGATGCCACGTCGCTTGAATTCATCTATGAGCCTCTTCTGTAGGTCTGTTTTATTACCTGCTGTTGGCAAATCCAGCTTACTTAACTCCTTTTTCAGCTGCTCCACTTTAAGTTCTTCAAATTTCATTTTTATTATTATTTTTTTTTAAGTTATTTTATTTTACAATTTCACTTCTGTCACCAATTGTTACGTTTTTACTTTACGTTGGGTTCTTTTAATTGCAAAATAAATACACGCTGTTATTACTTTTACTGTAAGTCACTTTATTTACTTAACACCACTGTTCAAAAATACAGCAAACTGTTAAACACTCTTAATATTCGACAACTTAACTCTTTGACTTTTAAATTAATACTGCCATACTGCTCGCCAGCACGATTCATTTATATAGGTGCTTTAAGAGCACCAGAATGTTCTATTCCAGACATATCTGGCAGGTTCGACTGTTATTGCTCTTGTTTTTGTTTGTGTGATTGGTTATTTCTTTATACCTGTGTTTGTGGCTATTTATTTCTTTATACCTGTGTGTGTGGCTGTTTATTTGTTTATGCTTGTATTTATGTATGTGGCTGTGTATTTAACAGAAGAGTGTTTATTTTAATCTGTGTGTGTGTATGCGTAATTGTTTAAGGCATTACTCTTTATTGTTTGTTTCTTTCTATCATCATTGTAGGAAAATAAGCCATTAATGTTGTTGTTGTTGTTCGAGAGTATTGTTGTTCAGAGCTTATAATAAATAAATTCTTCTTTCGTAACAATATAATGGTACTTATAATGAATATGTTTAGTACGGGAATGATTGGAGCCAAATTCTGCCATTCTTTGAGCACTTTGTGAATCTGTATTTATCATCAACGGACTGGCATTCGAAAAACCAAGTTCTTCTAAGATGTACCGCAAATATGAAGCTTCTTTTGTTGCTTCGGTTAATGCCACATATTCCGCCTATGCACTAGATGTTGCTACAACCTTTTGTTTTTATGATTCCCAGGAAACAAGGCCACCGAAAAACAAAAACCTGATTGAGATTTTTTATCGTTAATATCTTGAGCCCAATTCGCATCACAAAAACCAATAAGAGGTAAACCTTATTTTTATACATTAATACAGCATTTTTAGTGTAATTCAAGTATTAAATAATATGATATGCTGAATTTAAATGATGTTTACGAGAGTCTTTAGAAAATTGTGACAACATATTTACAACGCACGTTATATCGGGTCTACTGTACAAGGGCAAATAAAGTAAAGATCAAATAATTTCTTGATAAAACTTTTCATTAACTTTCTCTGCTTCCCCGGAAATTGTTGGTTCTTTTTCTAATTTAATTCCTGGCTGCATAGGAATTTTTACGGGCTTACAATTCCCTAAATCATATTTCTTAATCAAATTTGAGATATATCCTGGTTGCGAAATCGAAATTTCTCCATCTTTTATATTTACTTCTAAGCCAGTACAATGCTTTGGAACCCCAAATCACGAATGTCGAAATTTTCTTTTAATTTACATACAAATTTTTCCGAAAACCCGTTATCATTAGCAGCAATTATAATATCATCAACATATAAAGCGACAATTATTATTTTCTGATCTTTTCTTAGAAAATAAATACATTAGTCATACTTTGATTGCGTTAACCCAAAATTTTTAATAACAGAACCATTGAACCATTGCCTACCAGCTTGCTTGAGACCGTAGATAGCTTTATTTAACTTGCAAACTGTTTCTTTCGTTTCTTCCTCAACATATAATAATCTAAGAGAAGTTCGACGAACTACAGGAGCAAAAGTATCTACATAATCTAATCCAAATTTTTTTGAATAACCCTTGGCTACTAATCTGGCCTTACGTTTCTCTATAGTTCCATCTGGCCTAATTTTTGATTTAAATACCCATTTGCATCCTACTGCACTACGTCCAGTTGGTAAATCTGTTAAATTCCAAGTATTGTTTTTTAATAATGACATAATCAGTATGAATAAGTGCAAGTATTTCACAAGTTGATTTTTCAATCTCAATAGGAAAAGGTAAACGTGTTTGTTTTCCGCGTATACATGGTACACAATCGATTGCTTCATTTTTAAGATTAGGTAATCCGTTAACCATTTCATCTTTTTGAAATTTTAGTAATTGATTCATATTTAAATGACCATATCTTTGGTGCCAAAGCACTACTTCAAAACTATTTAAACTTTCTGTTTTATGTGTCATATTTTCAGTATTTTTAAATAATGAAACAAAATATAAATTATTCATCTTATGACCTTCAATTATTTCATTTCTTTCTTTATAAACTACTACTTTTGTGCCTTTCATAACAACTGTACATCGTTGCATCGTAAATCTGGGACATAAAGAGTATTACATAAACCTATTTCTTGATTTTTACCGTCTGCATTTACAATTATCTCGACCTTTCCAATACCTTTTATGTTTAATTCGTTATCATCTGCCAATCTAACTTTTCCTCTAAATTGAGTATCTATACTTTCAAATAAAGACATCAGAGTGCACATGTGAGATGACGCACCACTATCAATTATCCATGTTTCATGGGAACTACTGCAGAATGTTGATTCTCTCATAGTTACTAATACTTCATTTAATACACCAGGTCTTACTTTCTGTTCAGCACTTCGAGCAATTTTAACAAATGCCTTACAATCTTTGGCTTTATGTCCTTTTCTTCCGCATCGAAAACATTTATAAATAAATTTATTTTTGAACGTACCTTCTTCTTGAGTTTTAAATTTTCTAGATTGACGGTTGGTTATGTTTTTACAAAACTTAGCTTTTAACGCTGAATTACCAGCATTACTCTCTTCTTTGTCTCCAATTTCTAGTAATCTTAAATTTAAAATAGTTAATTTCGGAAATTCGTTTGCAGTATTCACAGCAGCTTTTACATCTGAAAAACGTTCTGGTAAAGCATCAAGCATTATAACAACGAGCAGGTCTTCATCAATCTCGATTCCAATTTCCGTTATACATGAAACATATACATACATCAAAATCAATTAAAAATTGCGATATTGATTGGTTTTCAGACATTTTTATATTTAATAACTTATGGTAACACTCTATCTTCTTTCTTATTGACTTACGATCAAATGTATCTTGCAGATAACTCCATATTTCTTGAGATCCTTTCATATTTTTTACCATTGTAACAATGTTTGTCTCTACGGCCATTAAAATTTCCGCTCTTGCATCCATATCCTTATCTAAATAATGTTGCCGAGCTTTTACGGATTGCTCATATGCGCGGGTTTGAATATCAGTTGACATTTCTGGAAGTTCTCTTAGACTTGGCGCTCTTTCTTTTCCTATTACAATGTTTAGCAATCTGTTCTTGCCTCCATTTGCGCCTTCCACGTACCATAATTGTCTCCATTCAATAATGAAATTCGTCCAGTTAATGCGTTCATTATCAATTATTTTCTTGCATCTATATATGTTTAAACTTAAGGACTCTTATACGACTTGACTTCTCAACGTATCCTTCTATATCATATCCTTATGGGATCTGAGCTCATAAGCTATTATTATTAAAACAGCGTTACGTTTATCCAAAAGATATAATAAGGTTGAAAAGTATATTTGAAGTGAGGAAAATTTCAGTTTACATAAAACATATTAAACAATAATAACTTGATCAAATTCATTATGTTGAAAACAATTATTTTACAGTGAATAACAACAGAAACGTAGTGGTATTCGCCGGCCATGAAGAAGTTAGATCGCTACTAATCGAGTTTCGTACTTAGAATCTGGGATGACAAAAATGTCAAGGTTCTGTCGTAGCATCTTCCGATGTATATTTGAACTTGAAAAATAAAATTCAGTACTCGCCATATTTTGTTGAAACTTGCAAAGAATAACAAACTTTTCAGAAATTTACAAAAACGTCATAAATAATAACACAAAAAATTGTAGTACTACCACACTTTATTCATTTTTCTTTTTGTTTTCGATAATGATTATTCATCGTTTCAATATATTTCAAAAATACGAATTTAGGAACGAAACGACGATAAAAACGACGACGATTAAAATTAAGACGCCAACGGAAATAGGGCCGATTATTCCAAAAGAAATTATTGTAGTATGCCAAATCGCGTAAATGATGTCTTACAAAATAAAGGGCTTTGGACTAAGTATTACAAATATTCGTATTCCGCAAGATTTTTCAACGGTGCAAAAAAGTTGTTTTCGTTTTCTTAATTTTTCTTAGAAATTCATGCTTTAAGTTTTGAATTTTATACTGTTTTGTTAAGTACCTAATACTAAATAAACTACAAAAAAAATGGAATTTGCTTTATTACTTTTATTTCTATGACAAGAATAAAATAACGACGTCGTTTTTTATAGTTTGTTGTAAATCGGTATTCCCCTTGTCAATATTGCCATTTATCAATGACTGGCAAATTGTGTTTGGTATTTTGTAAGGAAATGTGACGTTGATGTTGCCGTAAAAATGTCTTTGATAATGTCGTCGATGTTGTGTAGGAACAAAAATATAAAATATTACAAAACAAAAATTATTTACATTTAAGTTATTTGCTCAAATTAAAAACATGCTATACGGTAAAATACAAATGCTAGTAATCCTTAATTTGGGCAAACATTTATTGTGCGTTATCCATCAAAAGGGTCAAATTGCTGACATCCTTTATTTTTGCATGTATCGAATTGAATTTCATCCATAGTGGACCAACTTTCCTCTCCGTAGTACTTAGAATAAGATAAAAAACATTTATCTCTTAATTTGTTTTCTATTAATTTTTGAACTTTAGTTGTATTTTATATGTTTATTATTTCCACAAACCTTTCTTGCCACAAACATGAAACAAATACAACACACATATCTAATATTTTACCCAATATTAGATGTGTGTTGTATTTTATTAACATTATCGATAAACAGGCACGTCGTCACACATTGTTAGGGAATACCGAATTAACATTTATGTTGTATTAAAGTGATATTGTCTCAAAATCGACGACGATGTTGCCGACGCCAAATAGAATGAGGGTGAATAAGAATTATACAGAGCTGGCCCGTTTATTTTGCAATTAAAAGAACCCAACGAATAAATAAAACCGTAACAATATAAAGATAAAAATAATTGTATTTGAGTTATTTACCTGTAATCTAATTTCAATTCACCAAATCTGTAATAACTTAGTTTGTACATCAGACAATTTAAAAGTGCAGGAGCTCCTTCTGAATCTACTCGAAACTCTCCGCGCTCCGTAAAATAATCGCTTTCCTTTATATCTTTAGGGTGTTCACCCTCAGCAATTCGAACCATCCATAAAAATTTATTTATATCATCTCCGGAATAACCTATAACACCACCAAATATCACAAGAACATAATCCACGTCTAGTGATGTCATTATATCATAAGACTTTTCTTCGGTAGATGACATTGCCTTTCCAACAAGAGCGATGTGACTATTATTCCATGTGTTGTTGTCGACAAGAGTTGTTCTATTAGCCATTCCAGCTATTTGGTACCCATAATCCCACCAAGACATTATTCTAGAATCATCTTCTGTATTTTGTGAAAGCCAATAATATGCTTCTCTAAAATCATCCAAGATATTGCGGGATCTAATAAAAAAAAACATTATTTTTAGTTGCAATACTAAAATTTAATTACAGAATACCCGTCTTGACTATTATGAAATGCTAAAACAATTGAAGGACTGGAGTAAGCATTACTAGTAACCCATGTGCAGTGAACAGCAAACATCATCAGTAACATTAAAACAGCTAAGATGACAATACTTCTTAAATTTGACCCAATTCCATTGCAACTTTCATTAACAGGAACTTCATATTTAGGACGATGTTTTAATTTTCCAGCCTGAAAATAAAACAACACACATTTTGAAGCTATTTGAACTGTCAAACTCCATTTGTATCAAAGTAGTGTTAATGTTTTATACAATAAGTTTTACAGCTGGGGTGCATCCACATAACGATAAGCTACCGCTACGATTACCTTGTTTTTTGTTTTTAAAGAGTCTTCTAGATCACCCTCTCTCCGGAAAAAAACAGATCCAATAAGCATTTTGTTCATATTGAATCCCAATTATAGACTCAAAAAAGTATGTTATATTTTCACAAAATATTTAAATTAAAAAAGCAAAGGTATGTTTTATATTTCATGTTTTAACAAACAAAGTTTCTTATTATAAAGTATAAATAATTTGTTCCAAGTTCTTGTTTGAATAAATCTAGTTAAATAAAAAATATGTAGGGATGTATGTATAAATATACATACATATAACTCCCCAATCATTAAATTTACTCTACGAGGATTTCTTATATATCCTAAATATTAATATTTTTTAAACACACAACAACGTTGTCTTCTAGACTTATTCCTTATTCTTTTTATATGTGATTTGTAATATTTGAGCTCTGTTTGACTTATTACATGATCATTATCAAAACGGTCTACAAAAATCTTCTTAAATTTTGCATAATTTTTTCCCCCTCTATCACTTTTTATATACAGGCCTGTCACAGAATTTGTTCGGAATGGTTTTGATTACGAATTTTCAATTCGATCGAATTTGTTTTGCCTTCTTCAGACTTTGATTGATTTGCTTCATTCCGATAAATTCTAGTTTTCTTAGTTTTAAGTTAAATGTGGCAATATTGCTCACTAAATGTGGCTATATTGTGAAAACCAACACAAAAACATATGGTTATTAAAGAAGAAAATAAAGTTAAATAGAATAGACAAATTTTTATATTAAATTAAAAAAAAAAGTTTCAAACAAAAAAATGCCTGGAGTTTCAATCGTTGTGGTTTTGACTGCACAAACACTTGACAACACTCCGCATAAAAATTGAGACGTAAGAATTTAATGGATGCCTCGAATCCCCTTTCTTGTCCAAACGCAGTGTAAGTGTTCTTATTTTTGCCATAATCAGACGTACTACATATAAATGTAATTACATATGCATTTTAAGGTTTATAAGTTATTACCGACTAAGAAAAGAAGCGTTTGTAATGGTTTTAAACAAACTGAGTCCTGATTTCAAAAATTCTTCAACTCCACCAATTATACAAGTGACGACCACACTGCGGTTTTTGGCCTCAGGCTCGTTTCGGTGTTATAGCTAAGTATTGTGTACATGTCACAAGAACATAAATGATTAAATATATTACTTTCAGCTAAGGACAATGATATTAATTTTGGGAGGAGTACGGTTTCAACGTTGATGTGGAGGGTAATAAATGCGGCGAAGAATTTTTTATGCTCACACAGGATAAAGCTGCAGATGACATAAGAAGAAATAGAAAATCAAAGGCTCATTTTTTAATCTGTTAACTTTTTTACTTAAAACATGAAAAATTGCTTCAATTATTTCAAAATAAAATAAAAATTTAGCTAAAAGCTTAACAAATTATATTCTTTATTGAAACAAGAAAGTTTTAAGTTTGTTTTTTTACTATCACATACAAAAAATACGAATTCGATCATGAAATTAAAAGTGGTTTCATTTCGAGGAAATTTGTCGATTTTGATTTTCTAAAGAAGCTTTTTCGGAATTGAAATAACTTTCGATCGAAATGAATTTCTGTGACAGGCCTGATAAATTTGCCCTGTTTGAATTTCGCTTACTTCACGAAGGCGATTTAGCTTGGAAATTTTTCAGTTGAAACATCCTCAAGACAAATATAGCATTTTGCAATTTCCCTTTTTTAAAAACAGAATTTTGTTTGTCTCCTTGAAAAGTTTATAGATTAAACCATCCTCGATAAAAATTGCATTTACTATTTTAGGATGAAAATGATTTTTAATGAGTTTTATTATATTTTCATTGAAATCATTTGCTTTTATAATTTTTCTAGTAATTCTAAGAACTACTTTATTTTCTATTTTTAAAGAAAAAGAATTGTTTTTTTTTTAAACGAACTTGGTTTTATAAACATTGAGGGGAGAACTGCTAGTAGAAATAACATTTGATTTTTGTAAAATATTAATTTGTGATTCTATTCTATTTTCCGCACCCCATTGTACATAATTTCATAATCATATTCCTCAAGTTTTAATATCCACCTAACTAACTTCGAATTTGGCTCCTTAATAGAGACAAACCATTGCAATGGCTGGTGGTCTGTCTGTATGACAAACTTCCTTCCATACAAGTATGGAGGAAAATACGTTACAACCCACACTACTGCCAACAAATCTTTCTCAACCGTACTATTATTAACTTTATGTTGATTCAGTGTTCTACTTGCATAAAAAATAGGGTGGTTGTCTTGCGAAAGCACCATCCCTAGAGCGAAATTACTTGCATCAGTGTTTAAAATGAACTTTTTATTAAAATCGAGATAAGCCAAAACTGAATCATTAACAATAACCCTTTTCTGTTACAACATGGCCCACAAAAACAAGACGTATCAAGTTTATGTGCTCTTGGATTTACTATTGAGTGGGTGGGTCCTGTATCAATTATGAATTTAAGATATACATATATTAATTGTCCGGAGAGGCTAGAAAACGAAAATTTTGTAATAAAGTATTCTTAGCCGAGGCACGGGTTGGTTGTATTGTCAGTTGCCTAATCCATGTACGCCGTCACTGCATGGATCGTCGATCCTTTACGCGCTTACTCGTTGGAACAACATGAAAAACACTAACAAAAACATAAAAAAACAAAACAAAATACAGCAGGAAGCGAGCAGGGGAAACCCTCGCCCGCCAACTGCAATTCTGTCCCAGCAAACCAACCTAAGGTTGATGCTGTGGACAAAACCAACGAGGTACCACTCGACTATTCGGCTGGTACCTCTTCGGCCCGAGCTGGCTTAGTGCCAGCAGAAACCCCTTTTTCGGGTGCCTGGGCTACTGTCGTGGACAACCCAGCGGTAATTGTACCATCTACACCTGTGGAAACCCCTACAGGCTCAGATGTGCTACGTCCCCCCGCCCAAACGGCTGTAAAAATTGCCCCCAAAGACCGCAAAAATACATCTAAGAGGGCCTTTATTGAAGGGCGCGCCGCCCAACGTCTAGTCGACAGACTTGGCAACACACCAGTCGACAAACTAACCCCGAAGGAGAAATCCTCCCTATCTTGGGCAAAAACCCATCTGGCTGCTGCTGAAAGCTCCAAACCTGTTGCAGATGTAGAAAAACCATCTACATCCGCAGCGCCCAAAAGGCAACGATCGGGGGAGGAGAAGATGCAGCAGCATAACCTACAACCGGACATCAAACGTCGAAAAACATTAATAAATCCATTATCCAGGGTCATAAATAGACCTTACAGTGAGGTTGCTAAGGATCCACTGATAAGGGCTATTATTGACAATACCAACTGTGACGGGGCTATCTCTCGTGAGAAATGGGAGATGATCCGTCTCAAATTGCTGGAAAACTTTCTAAATGATGAAACCAGTCCAGCGCCTCAAAATGTAGACGCTGGCTGGTTTCAAGGTCACATTAAGCTGCTCTCATGTACAAGTGAGAGTTCAGCATTACAGCTCAAACTGGCAATCACATCCTTAGGGGAAGTGTGGCCCGGTGCAAGATTGGATGCGGTCCCGGTCAGCGATATACCACGAAGGCCGAGATCCATCGCAATCATCCCCAGGGAACCACACAACCCTGCGACGATCCTGTCGATCATCCGGAGAGGAAATGCCGATCTACCGACCAGTGACTGGAAGGTAGTGAAGGTTTCCGAACCGGATGGGTTGACTAGTAAGGCGGTGGTGGTTCTTAACAAAGAATCGTTGTCACCACTATGGAAGAGGCAAGGTAAGGTATTCTATGGTTACGATAGTATCAAGTTGAGCATCTACCGTGGTGATGACAAAGCCAACCCCGGCACCTTCTACAACCAATTGGAAGGGTCGCAATCTGATGATGTGGCTGACAGCAAAAGCCAACAACCACCAACAACAACTGCGGAGATAGATGACACCGCGAGCTCAGTAGCCACGGAGGGTTCACAATCAGACTCAGGTCTGGTTGGCGAGCTCTTCGAGCGTCTGGGTGTTGCGGAGGATGACGAAGATGTGCTCCTGGACTCTGATCCGGTGGACATCGACGTCACTGTCATCTACGATCCAGACAGAGATGGTGAAGGTGATTCAGATCAACCTCCACCACTCTAAGGCAGCGTCCGTTGCATTAATTCTTCGTCTCGCAGATCGAGGCGAAGACATCGCATTAATCCAGGAGCCATGGGTCAACAATGGCGTAATATGTTGACTTAATGCACAAGGCTACAAACTATAGTATGCAGCAACTTCAGGTAACAATAACAAAACTATTAGATCCAGTATTTTACCAAAAGATCACCTTAATATCTTCATTCTATCTGATTATAGTGATGAAGATTCGGTGACTGCAGTGTGGGAAGAGGCAGAATCTACGGTGTGGATAACCTCTGCATACATGCCGCATGACCAGGACGAACCTCCACCCAATAACTTGGTCAGGAAGATGGCCAGAGCAGCGAAGGCCAAAAACATCCCTACAATAATAGGGGCCGACGCAAATGCACATCACCATATTTGGGGTAGCTCCGATACCAATAACAGAGGTGAGTGTATCCTTGATTTTATATTAAATAATGATCTAGTAGTCGCAAATAGGGGTTCTGAACCCACTTTTGTTGTATCAAATAGACAGGAGGTGCTGGACATCACGCTTGTCAGCCTGCACCATGCATTTTTAATCGAAAATTGGAGAGTCTCTACAGACTGTTCTTTCTCCGATCATCGTTATCTTGTCTTTTCCATTGTTAGGAAGAAAGCTAGGACCGTCGCTTACATCAATAGACGTAAGACGGATTGGGAGAAACAGAGAATGCTCCTTTCAAATATACTTAATCCTCCTAAAATTATTCGGGATACTACGCACATCGAAGATGCTGTGAATAGACTTACCAACGCATTTAGAGATGCAACGAATAAGCCCTGCAGACCGTCGATTCAGCGTTCGAATCGCAGACCAACATGGTGGTCAACGGAAATAACGGAATCTCGTAAGATCTGCCGAAAACTTTTCAACGAGGCTAAGAGGACAGGGAACTGGTCACTCTACAAATCCTCTGTGAACAAATTTAAGAATCAAGTTAGGAGCGCAAAACGTGAATCTTGGAAAGACTTCTGCAGTGGCATTGAAAGTTTTTCTGAGGCTAGCAGATTGCGCAAAGTACTTGCCAAACAAGCGTCAATTCCTGAATATATTCAGAAATCAGACGGCAATTGGGCCACCAGTGCACAAGAGTCACTGGAAGTCCTGATGGACACCCACTTCCCAGGATGTCGATCAACCTCGGGAGTATAATACAGTTCTACCCAAACAAGCCGGACACTGTACGCCGTGAACATAGACACGGATAGGTTGCACTGGGCGATTAAAAGCTTCCATCCTTATAAGTCTCCGGGCCCGGATGGTATAATTCCTGCTGATCTACAAAACAACCTAGATCTGGTGACAACTTGGCTCCTGCCGATATATAGAGCCTGTTTATCATTGTCCTATATCCCGGACCAATGGACTAAATGCAATGTGATATTTATTCCCAAAGGAGGGAAATCATCACACACGAAAGCAAAGGATTTTAGGCCAATCAGTCTAACATCCTTTTTGCTCAAAACGTTGGAGAGACTTATCGATATTCATATAAGAATGACAATCGACAGGCATCTCCTTTCGCCATCCCAACACGCTTATACGAAGGGCAAATTTGTTGAGACAGCATTACACTCGCTCGTGGGACATATTGAGAAGTCGCTAGAGCATAAAAACTACACTATGGTAGCCTTCATGGATATTGAGGGAGCCTTCAATAACATCGAACCGTTGGTAATAACTCGATCTCTAAGAGAGCTGGGGATTGACCAATCGATCATCAGGTTCATAACGAACCTGCTAAGTAACAGGACGATAACGTCTACATTTGGCTCAGCGAGCATTTCCAAAATAGCGGGAAGGGGCACACCACAAGGTGGAGTATTGTCCCCACTACTATGAAATATAGCAATCAATAAGTTGCTCAAAGATCTGGACTCCATGAATTTTAAGACTGTCGCATACGCAGACGATGTAGCGGTGGCAGTATCTGGTGTCCATATTGATACTATCACACAAAGATTAGAGGCGACACTCAAGATGTCTATATAGAGGAATTTGGAATCAAGATGTATTTCAGACTCCCAAATGAATGTAATGTTCTACAAGCAGAAATATCTGCTATCAAAAAAGCGGCAAACTGGCTAAGGTATCACAGAATATCGAATAGGGATATCTGGTTTTGTACCGACAGTAAAGCTGCCATTATGTCCCTAAAAGGTGTGTTCAGCACATCAAATCTCGTCCTGGAATGCCGGACATCCTTAAATGCGATGGCGGAAAATACAACGGTCACCCTTAAATGGGTGCGGGGACATGGGACTACCTTAGGCAACAATGTTGCTGACGAACTAGCAAAGAAGGGAACTCTGCGTCATGATAGCGCCATTGACGTCTATTGTGGCATTCCTCTCTCTGCATGCGGACAACGAATAAACCGTGCTCTTTATGACCTGGCCCAGGCCAGATGGTCCGATGAGTCAACTTGTTTGACGGCAAGGACGATCTGGCCCATACTAGATCAGAAGAAGACGGATTCATTACTTCGGATGCCGAAAACACAACTGCGTGACTTTATATCTACGGTTACTGGGCATTGTCTTTTCGGAGCCCATGCAAGAAGAATGGGCCTCCCTTACAACGACTTTTGCAGAAGCTGCCAAGATGAGGAAGAGGAGGAAACGGTCGTTCACCTCCTCTGCCTATGCCCTGCACTGGAATACCAACGACTTCAAAATCTTGGACAACGGTATTTCGGGAGCCTATCTTGTGTTTCACTACTGGAACCAAGAAGAATTAATTCTTTTCTGAGGAGTTGCGGTTGGTTCTCCAACCCACTCCCACTCGGCGAGGCATGAATACGCTTGTTTGCTGTCTCGGCCAATATGCTATCTATGGCGACCTCTTGACACTTCTATTTTCTTAACTTATCTCTCTCTTTTCTTTACCTCCCCCCATCTTACTTTTATTTCTTATTTCTCTCCGCAGGTAACACAAAGGGCCCAATACGTGGACCCAATTGAGCTGTGTACTACAGCTGCCTGCTTAACCTAACCTAACCTATTCTTAGCCGACACGTTTAAATGGTCTGGATTTTAAAAAAGGTTTTAAAGGTCAACATGATTTGATACACATGAACTTTTTTGCACATTAGACAAATTATTTTCGGCCTTTGGTAATTTATGAGGAGGATTTTGATAACAAGAATTAGAATATTTCCTATTTTTGCAACTGATGTATTTGGAAAATTATTAAAATTATTTTTTCGTATCATATTAATATCCATGGCTCTGAAATAGATTGATTAGAAACTTAATTTTAGTTTATTTTTGAAGATGTGTATTTATGATTATGATTGTAGTTATTATAACTATTCCATTAAGTTTTTTATTTACTGAGATACCCATTGTAATTATTAAAATTTCCATTACTATGAATCAAATTTGTTTAAATTTGTATCTTGAGATCGATTCAAATTTTCATTGTATCTAATAATCCTGCTTTTATCTCCATAATTTCCATATCCAGAAGTAAAAAGAATGTTCATTGCATTTTCTATGCTTACTGGATTCATTCAGGAATTTTTACTTTAAAAATATCAAGAGCAGTTCTCATGTTGTTACCCATTTATTTATTTTTAATCAAATCTATAAAGAGAAGTTGTGATTGTTCATCATACTGAAGTGGGGTTATTCCATCAACTAATGAAATAAAGGTATATAAATATTTTTTGTCGCCTGAGAATTCAGGTAATTTCCCAATTAATTCAATCGGACTTAAAGATAAAAGGTTCAATACAATACCTTCTTGAGCCACTTAAAAAAAAAAAAAGTAATATTTTTCAAACACAAAAAAAAATAATTCTATACCGAAGTCAAAAAAAGCACAAATTTGTGTATTTATACAATTATTCGATTTGTATGCGCTCTGTTTCGATCCAATATTTTTATTAAATACACATAGCAACAAAAGTGTCGTTTGTGATTTGATAATTGCATTTTGTAACTTGTAATTTTTTGTTTTATAAAACAAAAGAATTAAAGAAAAGAAAATTTTGTAAACAGCTGTTTATTATTTTTGGTGAAGCTTTTGTCTTGTACCTTTAAAATATATATCGAAAATAGCGAATACATTAGTATTGACGTTGTGCAACTGAAACTTGGTTTCATAATGATTTGTCTACTGATCGCTATAGTATCAATGGATATAATCTTTATTATAACAATAGATGTTACAAGATGTTACAAGAAGGCGGTGGTGTAGCAATTTATTGCAAGTCTAATCTTTGATCAAAATATTAGCAAATCAACCCACATTGAACCTGAAATTGAATTTTTGAATATTGAAATTTTTGACAGCGCTACTAGAGTTTAAACATCATTCGTGTATAATCCTAATAATATGTATGTATGACATTAAGGGTTTTTTTTATTGAATTTAACAATTATGTATTGATTAAGATTTCTATGTGACTTGTGGAGATTTTAACATTAATTTGCTATGTGTTTTCAACAAATTGTAACCCAAGTCTACTTGATTTGTTTTTGTTTTCGGATAATGGTTATTTATTGCTATTTGATCAAATATCTTTTGTGTCGGATCATGACCTATTATTTTTTTGCTCTCTTAATATCAATCTCAATCAAAATTAAACTTCTCGTTTTATAATGTATAGAGATTTTAAATCAATCCATTATCCTTTGCTATATTCTGACCTTTTTAACAGTAATTTTATTGATTGCTGGTATGAATCTACAGTAGATAGAAAGTTAGATGTATTCCTTTCATCAATAATCAACATGTACCACTACGTAGTTTTTACATCAAAAACTGTTCTTGTCCGTGGTTCAATTCTCCCGTTAAGCAGTCAATACGGGAGCGCAATCAGGCTTATAACAGATGGAAGAAACACCACTCGACTTCAAACAGAATCTCAATAAGATAGCTAATTTGGTTATTAGAGAAGGAAAGGAAGTGTATTTTTCGAAAGCTCAACACGTCATTACCATCTAAACAGCTCTGTAAAAATATTAAACATTTAGGCATCAACTCGGATTGTGTTCTAGATTCTGACACCCTAAATGATTTCTTTACGGTAAACAATCTAAACATACCAGATTTTTCTTATATTCAGCCTTCATTTACGGGCCCTAACAAATTTCAGTTTTCAACTGTATCGGATGATGAAGTGTATAGAACTGTGGTGATCATTCGTTCTAATGCCATTGGTGAGATGGTGTATGTTGTTGGAACAATTACCCATATTATTAAGACCCCGAATGTCCCAAGTGATTTCAGGCACATAAGTATACTTTCTGTTCTTGGAAAAGTGTTTGAAACAATTATGTCTCGTCAAATTTTTGATTTCGTCAATGGGAATGGTCTGCTGTCTCCCCTACATCAGAGTTTCGTTCTAGCCATAGTTGTACAACCGCAGTACTAAAAGTACTTGATGACATCAAACCAGCGTATGATATGGGTGAATAATCGTTGGATTTTTCAAATGCCTTTGATAGAGTTGCAGAAAACTAGAATACTTTTTTGGCTTCGACCGCAGCGCAGTGATTCTAATAAGCAACTACTTACCTCATGCTTTAAAGATGTAACAAGGCTCAGTTAGAGGACCTTTGCTTTTCAGCATTTATATAAATGATAATTTAGTAGTCAATTTTTTAATGTTCATGGATATGCTGATGATGTACAATTGTACATATCTCTATTGGTGTTGTTGACGATATGTGTTACACACTTAATAAGGGCCTAAAGGCTGTCTGCACATAGACTAAGTCAAACGAGCTTATGATCAATCAAGCCAAATCGGTATTATTACCTTTTATCAGGAACAATCCATTAATCCATTTTAACCAGCTACCAACTGTTAGGTTGCGTGACACCAGACTTGTTTATGTTGAAAAGTTTAGATATTTAGGTTTCCATATCAACTCGTCCTTATCATGTAGTGACCACATTAATAATATAGTACGCAGTATGTACCTAACATTGCGTAATTTACGATTAACCTCCATTTATACATCTTCTGAAGTCAGGCTTGTTATACAACTACTTCTACCTTTTATAACTATTTTTGCGGAGGTGTGCAGTAAATTGGACTCGTTCTCACTGCATGTTGCAAGTCTCATTTAATAATGCTACACGATATGTGTATAGCATACGGAGATTCAGTAGCATTTCATCTTGGAGAACTCTGATTATTGGTTGCGACAGAGTGGACTACCTCAGCATGCGCAATCTTTTATTTTTACACAAATACATACCCAATGACCGGAATACTTGTGCAACAAAATTTCATTCGGATGATCATCCAGAGTCGTTACGTTGGTACTACCTAGATACAACTACTTAAACACTAGCAGATTTTTCTTCGTCAATGTCAGAAGTTCTGTTTTTGGCGTTGATAAGTGCGGACGCGATTTTTTAAGCTCGCATTAACAAAAAACAAAACATACATTGCACAGTGGGGCAGAATCAACATATTTTGGAAATAACCTAGTCATTTATAAACGACTTGGCCGATTGATCCAAAATTTAATTTTTGATTTTTCGCTACCCTGGTCCAGTTTTTTCAAAATATTGAGTACAATTTTTACCAAATTTTTTAAATTTTTTATCGTAGTTAGCAAGGCAAATTCTAAATATATTTGATAAATATGAAGATTGTATTTTTACTGAGTTAAAAATTCTTGCCCAGAAACTCTTGCATCAACAGACGGTCACTACTACCATGAACGGTTATAGATGCATTCTACTCCAAATTTACACCCAGAAGCTAAAGAACAAACACCATCTGGAAACTACAATCGTCTCGAAACAAGCATCGAGACATTAGTGCGTTCGTTGAACAGTTTTATGAGCTCTATGAGCAGCATGCTGCAAGAAATGGTTGGCATGCAATCTATAATATTGCAGGCGGTACTTAACAAACCATGAACTGTTTAAAAATATGTTTCTGGAACGCAAACGGCTTATGCCAACACAAAAATTAACTCGAATACTTCTTGAAGAACCAAAAGATTGATGTCATGATGGTTTCAGAGACTCATTTAACAACAAATAGCTTTTTTAAAATCAATGGCTATATATTATATGACACTAAAGACCCCCGGGGCAGAGCATGTGGTGGATCAGCAATACTAATAAAGGCTCGAATTAAACATCATTTACTGTGTGATTTTTGTGATGTTGTATATAACAATGTTGTAATATAACAAAATAAAGTAAAAGTTTGATAACTATTGAACAAAGTTAATATTCTTGCTGAACTTATGGAAACAACAACTAAAAATATATAAAGAAAACGATAAAGTAAAAATAATACTCAAAGCTTAAAAAAACATTAAAAACATTAAAAGATAATTAAAAAAAAACTTTATTAAGGGTAAATTTTTGACTTCGTATTTATCTTTAAGTTGTATTTAAATATGAAAATTAGTTTTTTAATGAAACTTAAATGATTTGCATTTAAAGTCTATTTAAGTTTTACACATAACCATGTTTTTATCAGCTTGATTTTGTTCATGAATGAAAAAATGTGTGGCCTTTGACAGTAGTTTATTATTATTTTACATAAATTAGTTAAAGTATATTGATTCCTTTCTAAAAAAATAACAATTTTGCTGTTTTTAAGTACATTTTAAGTATTTTTTATGTTGTTTATCTGCTGTATTTAAATACAACTTAAAATTAAATAAAAATTAAATAAATTCGCATTCAAATAGGAGTCAAAAACTCGCCCTAAGAGTCAACTTCAAGTCAACCAAACTACAAAGTCAAGAAACTGGAAAACTGGAATGAATTGCCTAGAGAATTTATTGCGACAAAGAAAGATGTAGCTACAAACCTATTTTAAGTATTATTTTTTGTTTTGATTTTAATTTATTTGAAAATCCTTTTAATTAAATTAATTAATTATTTATTAAATTGATTATTGACATTTGTTAATTATATACTGTTTTCAGTTTTTTTTTAATACTTAAAAAATAATGTGTTATTAAATAAATTTAATTTATAATCGAATAATTGTATAAATACAGAAATTGTGCTTTTTTGACTTCGTTATAGAATTAATTTTTTTGTGTTTGAAACATATTATTTTTTTTTAAATAGCTCAAGGTATTGGATTGAACCTTTTATCTTTAAGTCCGATTGAACTAATTGGGAAATTACCTGAATAAAAAGATTTATATACCTTTATTTTATTAGTTGACAGAATAAACCCAATGTTTAATTTTAGTTTTATTTAACTGTTTTATTTAAGTACAAAAATTAACGTCTTAACAAAGTGGATAAAAAAATGGAATGAGAAAAGATACAATAAAAGGAAAATGAATGTTAACGGCGTTCACATTGTTTACATGGTTTCCATAGCTCTAAGAATTCCAACACTCCTTCTCAATGTTAATGGCGTTATACAATTTTGAAATATTTATATAACTTTCATTAATTTAACAAAATACAAATGTTTAGTCTTTGACAGGTTCTTAGTAGAGTATATCCGCAACCATTTGATGAGTTGGACAATAGGTTAGCACTATCTCTTTTTTCTTGACAACTTCACGCACATGATGGAACCTTATATCGATGTGCTTAGTTCTTTTGTGGTATACTAGATTTGTTTCCAGTTTTTCCGCTCCTTGATTGTCGATGTTTAATACAATAGCTTCACCAGACGAATATCCAATTTCTAAAAGCAATTGCCTTAAAAATATCGCCTCCTTTGCTGCTTCGGACAAGGCCATGTATTCAGCCTCTGTAAAGCTTAGCGCCACATATGATTACTTTCTGGACTCCTATGATACGGGGCATTCTCCAACGTAGAATTTAAATCATGTATAAGACTTTCGGTCTAAAGTATTTCCACCCGAAATCCTAGTAAGAATTTTTTCCATTTTGCTTGCATATTTTCGGCGTGTGGACACGAATTTCTCTAGGCTAACTTGAAGACAGAATGAAGGATATATGGTCTGCTGGTTATAGCTAGATACATAGGAGAAAAACTGATGATAATCTTTTTGAGTGCTTGAAAATGCATTAAATTTTTCTAGTAAATCATGTTTACATACATATTTTTTAATTTTTAGTTTACATATAAGAATTTATAAATTAAGAACGAATCCGAATCAGCGAACTTTCATTAGTCCTAAGCACTCATTTAAATGACAGTCAGTTTATTTAAAACGTGAACACAAGACCTCCAATGACACGCCTATGTTAAAATCATGCGTTTTTCACCTAAATTGGAACCAGTGCAAGAGTAGTAGAACTCATGAATATTCTAATTTTTTGTCATGTCTTTTTTTGCTGGGGTACTATATCAACACCCAGAGAGTAATGCAACTTTCCTTTATCAGTAATTGGAAAATTTTTCGCTAATAAGCTTTTCACTTCGGAAACTATCGATTCATTTTTGCAACCGACAATGTCATCCACTTACACTGCTAGTAATACTAACTCCCCTTCATTGATGTTTTATACAAACAAGACTCACGCTCAAAACCGATTTCTTTAAGAACGTTATCAAGCTTGTCATGCCATTCTTTACCAGATTGCTTTAAGCCGTATATTGCTCTATTAAGTTTAAGAACTTTGTCTGGATTATCAGGATCTATAAACGTTTCAGGTTGTCGCATATAGACTTCGTGGTGCACTTCACAGTTTAAATAGGCTGAACTTATGTCGATTTGATGCAAATTCATTTTCCAGTGTACCGTCAATGCAAATTGTATTAAACGAATAGTAGAATACCTGAGGAGAAAATGTCGTAAAACGTTCAACCTCGCCATCTTCATTTTTCTTTAAAACAAATACCCACTTTGAACTGACTACTCTTGCACACTTCTTAAATGCTGCATATTTGGTTTTCGATCATACCAAACTTCAAGTGGGGTTCTATCGCCCAATATTCTAGTGGGACATCTATAGGCCGCCGTGTTTATCGCCTCAGCCCATAAATTTTGTTCAAAGTTAGCATGCACCATCATAGAACGGGCCATCTCAATCAAGGTACAATTGACTCGTTCAACTACAGCATTTGGTTGCAGCGTATATGGTACCGTAAGCTGCCGTTTAATCTCTTCGTTTTCCAGAAAAACATTCAACTCATTATTTATAAACTCACGGCCATTGTCAGTCCTGAACATATTAATCTTATGACCAGTTTGTTTTTCAACCATTTGTTTAAATACTTTAAATTTTTCGAAAACATCTCCTTTAGATTTCAAAAAATATACGAAAATATGCCTGGAGTAATCGTCAATAAAAGTAACAAAATATCTAGAGCCACCTAGTGAGTTGATGTTGAATGGGCCACACACGTCACTATGTATGAGTTCTAACTGTAGTGCCCACGCCTGATTGCCTGCAATCTGGCAACACAATTTCTACGTCTCACAACTACAATGATAAAATTTGAATAAAACGCTTTTATTAGACGCCGTCAATAGTTCTTAAGTTACTTAGTTTTTTGAGTTTTCAGCGTGCGTAGTTATGCACGCATTAATTATTTGAATTACAAATAAAGAATTTTATTTTTAGTTAATATTAAATGTTTTATTTAATACGCTAAAGTGGTGACCACCGATAACAACGATGACAAACGCAGCAAACGACGCAAGTTATTAACGACAGTTATCCCGGCTAGCCGTAAAACCACCACCATTTTGGAAACCAGATCCCAAATTGTGGTTTTGGCAGGTTGAGGCACAATTGATCCGGGCAGGAGTAACTGTAGACGAAACAAAGTACTACACGATAGTAGCCGAAATCGATTCTTCAATACTAAAATGCGCATCGGATATTATATCGACACCTCCGGAAACAAATAAGTACGAGACCCTCAAGAATAGATTAATCGCTGAATTTAGTGAGACAGATGATTGCCGCTTTAAAAGATTATTTGACAACCTATCTGCGGAAGGTAAAAAATCTTCAACGTTACTACGTGAGATAAAGGAGCTTTGTGGAAATAAATTAGACGACGAAATTCTAAAATCCTTATGGGTGCGTCAATTGCCAACACACGTCCAACAAATTTTAGCAACAGTAGAAGGCGATTTAAATGCTTTAGCCAAAAAAGCCGACTGTACAGCGGATATACAAGCCCAGCCGAAAATTAACAGTGTAGGCAACGAAACCACGGATATGCAGAAGGCTATTCTTGAACTTTCAAAAAGATTCGATCGCCTAGAACAAAGTCAACGAGACTCGCACCACACGTATGAACCACAACATCAACGAAGACTGGACCGACGCAGGACACCACCCAACGTACGCACTTCACGCTCACCATCAAACGAAATTTGTTGGTATCATCGAACATTCAAGGAAAGTGCCACCAAATGTCGCACCCCTTGCAACTTCCGTCCACGTTTGTCGGAAAACTAGTAAGCCCTCCCTTTTCTGCGGCGAATAGAGAGAGGCTGAACGAAAACACACGCCGCCTTTATGTTAAAGATAACCATTCAGGGTTACAATTTTTAATAGACACCGGCGCAGAAATTTCCGTAATTCCGAAAGTATCGAACACACAAACACAACCATCTATAATTAAGCTTTTAGCTGCTAACAATTCTGAAATTAAGACCTACGGCAAGAAACTCTTATCATTAGACATCGGTCTACGACGAGAATTCAAATGGCTTTTTACTGTAGCAGATGTTTCGCATGCAATAATAGGTGCAGATTTTTTGCAGAATTTTAACATCCTAGTCGACATGAAAGGTAAGACCCTTATAGATGGTACAACACAAATACGTCGAATCTGTCAACTCACGGATTGTCCGTCGACAATCGTCACGATACGAAAATCGAGCAACGCCTTCCACGACCTTTTGATCCAATTTATCGACCTCACAGATGACTCACATTCGCTGGCGAAAAAGCCATCTGAAGTCAAACATTTCATCCAAACGAAAGGGCCGCCGATATCTCAGAAAGTTCGAAGGTTATCTCCCGAAAAATTAGAAATAGCAAAAAAAGAGTTCGACTATTTGTTAGATCGAGGTATATGCGTTCGCTCAAAGAGTCAGTGGGCAAGTCCCCTACACGAACCTAACGGATCGTGGCGTCCATGTGGGGATTTTAGACTCTTAAATGCAAAAACAATTCATGATAACTACCCCGTCAGATACATACAGGATTTTGCAAGCGAACTTCAAGGTAAGACCGTATTTTCAGTAATAGATTGTAAAAAGGCGTATCATCATATTGCCGTTAACCCTGAAAACGTGCCCAAAACAGCAGTGATAACACCATTTGGGTTGTTTGAATTTAAATACATGACCTTCGGGCTACGAAACGCCGCCCAGACATTCCAACGATTCATGGATGATACTGTTAAAGGTCTCGATTTCGTCTTTCCCTATTTGGATGACGTGCTGGTTGCATCAACATCAGGGAATGAACATTTAAACCACTTACGACAACTCTTCGAGATTTATCGCGAAAAAGGTTTAGTAATAAATATTGACAAGTGTCAGCTGGGGCAGTCTCAGGTCGAATTCTTGGGACACGTAATAAACAAAGAGGGCATTAAACCACTTCCGCAGAAAGTGCAAGCCATCCTGACGCGTAAGAAACCTGAAGAGGTACAAGACTTAAGAAGTTTCCTGGGTGCCATTAACTTCTATAGAAAATTTCTACCCCATGCTGCAGAAAGAGAACTGCCTCTACAAAAAATGATGGGTCCGTGTAAAAAACGCGACCGCACAAAGCTAAAATGGACCCTGGAAACCGAGGAGGCGTTTATAAAAATAAAAAACGAACTTGCCAACGCCACATTGTTATCATTCCCGCGTAGAGGAGCCGCAATAGCATTAATGACAGATGCATCCAACAAAGCAATGGGGGCCGCTCTTCAACAAAGAGTGGACGGCCACTGGCAACCACTAGGGTTCTTTTCGAAAAAATTTACCCCAACAGAACAACGCTACAGTACGTACAATCGTGAACTTTTAGCCATATATGCTGCAATTAAATACTTCCGATTTTACTTAGAGGGCACACAATTTTTTATATTCACCGATCACAAGCCGTTAGTACACGCATTCGACCAAAAATGGGAGCGATTATCCCCACGTCAAACTAGACAGCTAAACTTCATAAGCCAGTTCAGTACAAATATCCAACACATAAGCGGAACAGAAAATATCGTAGCCGACGCCCTCTCCCGTATGGAAGCACTCCGAATGCCATCAACAATCGACTACGAACTGCTTTTCGAAGAGCAGTCAAAATGTACCGAATTACAGAACCTTATCCAATCGAACTCGACGTCACTCATTCTACAGAAAGTAAAGGTTCCCGAATGCAACGGAGAAATAGTTTGTGACACATCAACCGGTAAGTTCCGCCCTTATATTCCAAATACAATGCGTTTAACCGTTTTCGAAGCGTTACATGGTCTATCCCACCCCGGGATACGTGCGACAATCAAACTCATTTCAAAGAATTTTGTGTGGAAAATGAATACTGAAATAAATTCACTTGTAAAAAACTGTCAACACTGTCAGCGTTGCAAAACAACACGACACACACAAAGCGAGGTTGAAACGTTTGCGGTGCCTGACAAGAGATTCGAACATATAATTTAATCGGACCGCTACCAATGTCAAATAATTTTACTTATTGCTTAACTTGTGTGGATAGATACTCCAGATGGATAGAAGCTATACCCATTCCCGACATCACTGCCGAAACAGTAGCAAATGCCCTCCTAAGTGGGTGGATTAGTCGATTCGGCGTGATCAAGGTAGACAATTCGAAAGTAACCTTTTTGGTCATCTCGCAAAAATGCTGGGTATAAAACATATTAGGACGACCCCATATCACCCGCAGGCAAATGGCCTCATCGAACACTGGCATAGACTTTTAAAAGCCGCGTTAAAATGCCACCAAGCCGACACAAATTGGACAGAAATACTACCCATAGTATTGTTGGGTTTAAGAACAGCTGTTAAAGAAGACTTAGGCACATCAGTGGCCGAAATGATGTATGGACAAGCAATCAGACTTCCAGGATATTTCGTAACGAACGAATCTCGTGAGAATATCAGCGAAAATGAATTCATCACGAAGCTTCAGCAACACGTTGAAAATTTACGACCTACATCAACAACACAACATGGCAAAAAATCAGTATACGTCCCAAAAGACTTACATTTTTGCAATTTTGTTTTTCTAAGAGATGATACAGTACGCGCCCCATTGAAAGCTCCATACGACGGACCCTACGAGGTGCTTGAAAGACATCCCAAAACCTTTACAATAAAAATTGGAACAAAACGAAAAACAGTGTCAATAGATAGACTGAAGCCGGCATACTTGCCTGTGGAGATTTCCGAACTTGAAAAACATAATCACCAACCGCGAAAGGTCAGATTTTTGGATCAACTTCCTTACTCGGCGAACCAAGACTCTGGAAGGGGGGTAGTGTAGTGCCCACGCCTGATTGCCTGCAATCTGGCAACACAATTTCAATTTGTCTCACAACTACAATGATAAAATTTGAATAAAACGCTCTTATTAGACGCCGTCAATAGTTCTTAAGTTACTTAGTTTTTTGAGTTTTCAGCGTGCGTAGTTATGCACGCATTAATTATTTGAATTACAAATAAAGAATTTTATTTTTAGTTAATATTAAATGTTTTATTTAATACCCTAAATAACTAAGGTTTGGGATTTCCCGGGTAACGGGAAAAAAATATTCGCAAAATTCATAGTTTTAATAAAACATAAAAAAGAACGCAAAAAACGACTAAATATTAGTATTAACAGTTTATAAAATATCGGTGATCACTGCAATTAACATATACAATACAATAATTAAACCACATTTTGAATATGGCTCTACTATTTTATACACATGCTGCGTAAAAGAACAACTGGAAAGACTACAAAAACTCCAAAATAAGACGATGAGGGCAATATTGAAATGTAATATATTTACACCAATCAATTTGATGCTGAACACATTAAAATGGCTTAACATAGGACAGAGGCTGCAACTTAATACGTTAACGTTCATAAAGAAGATAACAAAAGGTGACGCTCCAGAATACCTTTACAGGCAAATTAATTATGTAGGGGAAGTACAACCGTACAGCCTAAGAAACTCTGAAGATGTTTATATTGCTAGAGTAATAACAGCTCAAATGCAAAGATCATTGTTTTATAAAGGACTGCAAATGTATAATAGAATACCAAAAAAACAATAAAAAAATAAAACTTAAGAACAATTCTGGTGACAAGAATATCAAGATATAACAAATATTTATAAATACTGAAAAAGTATTTCAATAATAATTTTTTTTAAGTATGATTTTAGAACTGTTAGTGCGTTTAACAAATCACTGAACAATTGTGCTGAATAAAGTTGTATGACATTAGCAATTTCACCGCAATTTAAATACTTAAGTATCGCAAACGTTTTATCACTATTTTTCTTTTCATTATTTTTCTTTTCAACCATCGTTTTTGAAAGAGTCGAATTAATAGCCAAAAGCTGCTCGTAGAGGGTCTGAATAATAACATATGAGATTAACAATTTGTGCCCCTGCGGCTTAAGGCCTCTACTGAAACTTTAATGGGATTTAAAACGGCCACTTTTTTAAATGGTTTTACACTTTGTCTTTCACGATCTATAGCATATTTGTAAGTTTCTAGAAATATTATAATTTTCAAAATGCTTGTTTTTCATACAGCACAATAACAAACAAATATTTGTATGATAGCAAAAGAAATGCTTATTTAAAAATAAGAACCACTGAAATTTCTTTAAAGTACTCATAATTTTAAATTTCCCGTTTCCCGGGAAATTAGCAAAAATTTTCCAGGGAAATTGTTTATAGCTTTTCCCAGGAACTTCCGGGCGTGAATTCCCGTTTTCCAAAGAGTGGAGTTATTTGACAACTGACTTAAAGAATTGCTGTTAACGTGGCCGAATCTATCATGCCAAATCTGATCTGATGTAGTTACCGCAAAAAGTCGTTCAATTTTGCCATTTGCCATAAACAAATTGCCTTCCTTTTCAGCCTTCAATACAACTGTACCGTCACTTTACTGTATAACAGCACCCGATGAGTCGAATATAACGGTTAACCCACCCTTTGTCAACAACGCGACTGACTGATATAAAATTCATTTGTAATTCTGGAGAAAAAAGAACTTTCTGAAATTTTATTGATAGACCAATACTATTTTTAACGACTACATGACCTATTCCTTGAGCAACTATTTGATGTTCACATTATATTGTTGAATATGTTCAAACATTTCTCTGTTGCAACACATATGTGCGGTTGCGCCGCTGACGACGCACCACGCTATACCGTTTATTGTAGAATGTGTAACAGCGTGCAAAAGTTGAGTGCATTCTTTCTTTGGTTAACACATTTATTTGCGTAGTATCCTGTTAAACCACAGTTGTAGCATTTTCCCTTGAATTTGTTGTTATTCGTTTTGCTGTCTCTTTGGGTTTTGGTTTTCTGAGAATTCATCACAAAAGCCTGTTGTGTGTTACTTGATGATTCTTCACGTTAACCTTTTTCTTTGTGTCTGTCATTTTCTTCTAATAATTTTTGTTTTACGATTGATAAACTAGGCAGGGTATCTCGTGTTTCGATGGCAATTACAAAATGCTCAAAGTCACGTGGTAAACTGGAAAGCAGCATTATGGTTAAAAGTTCTTCCTGAATGACTATACCCGTTTCTGCAAGTTTATCCGCCAATTCCGACAACATATTTATGTGCTGACTTACATTTCCACTCTCAATCATTGTCAAATTTAAAAGACGTTTATACAACGACATCTTTTGTATCGGTCCCTAGGCATATAGGTTTCTTCTAACCGCATCCATGCATCATAAGACGTTGAATAATTTTTAATGATACCCAACTGTGTTGGCTTTATACATAAAGTTATCGAAGCCAGTGCACGTTCATCGCTGTCTTCCCAAGATGCTTTAGCAGCCTCATCCTCAGCCTTTTTAAAAGTTCCATTTACGATTTTCTTCCAGCACACTATGCATCTGGTACCATATTCTGTAATTCATGTGTGTGAAGATAAATACGTATTTAACTAGCAGAGACAAAAACCACATTTTTCTACCCTTCACCACAGGTGGAAAGGGTATATATAAGTTTGTCATTCCGTGTGTAATTTCTACAATATTCATAAAGTATATATATTCTGGATCCTTATACATAGAGAAGTTGATTAAGCGATGTCCGTCTGTCCGTCTATCCGTCTGTCCGTGTTAGTGTGGTAATGTCATTTGCCAAGGCACCAGAAGATACAAAAAATTTAAGCACACCAATCTGTCAGGCATAGTTTCGAAAATTTTGGTATTGCAATTCAGCAACATCGGATCATTCCTTTGGAGGCTACGGGCCAAAAACCACGCCCACCTATATTTTTTTTACGTTGTTTTTTAATTTTTTTCGGCTTTAATGATTCTGTTTTGCCTTTTATTGTCAAATAAATATTAGACTGCGACAGGTAGATCGCAAGGAGTGCATACAGATCTCGGGGGATGAATAACCCCCTGCGAGGGGCGATTTTTGTTTGTTTTTAGATTGGTAGGGTTTTTCTGCTTTGATTTGTATTAGAGACCTTAATAGAAAGCAATACGCATAGAGGTAGCCAATGGACCCACAGGGTACCCACTGACAAATAGGAGCAGTTAAAAGGACCCCCCATGTGTCAACATGATGAATTTTTTTTTTTGTGTAAGGATTTCTTTTTGCTTTAGTCTGACCATTCTAACTCAATATAGATTGGAGAAAGGTCCAAAATTTAACAAAAAAATTTAAATCAAATTTTTAAAAAAAAAATTTTTTAAAAAATTTAAAAAAAAAATTTTTTATTTTTTTTCAAAAATATTTACAAAAACATTTACAAGGCATTTTCAAAAAGATATTTTACAGAATAATATTCGAAAAATATTTCCAAAAAATTTTCGAATAAAATTTTACAAAAAATTTTTAAAAAAAAATTTTTAAAAAAATATTTTTACAAAAAATTTTTACACGCAATTTTCGAAAAATTAAAACAAAAATTTCAATATTTCTTTGAAAATGAAAATCATGACTGTAACATAATATATAAGAATATACATATGTATGTATGTGTGTATATACAGTAACATATTTTTATACCCTTCACCACAGGTGGAAAGGGTATATATAAGTTTGTCATTCCGTGTGTAATTTCTACAATATTCATTTCCGACCCCATAAAGTATATATATTCTGGATCCTTATACATAGAGAAGTTGATTATGCGATGTCCGTCTGTCCGTCTATCCGTCTGTCCGTGTTAGTGTGGTAATGTCATTTGCCAAGGCACCAGAAGAGATACAAAAAATTTAAGCACACCAATCTGTCAGGCATAGTTTCGAAAATTTTGGTATTGCAATTCAGCAACATCGGATCATTCCTTTGGAGGCTACGGGCCAAAAACCACGCCCACCTATATTTTTTTTACGTTTTTTTTTTTTAATTTTTTTCGGCTTTAATGATTCTGTTTTGCCTTTTTTTGTCAAATAAATATTAGACTGCGACAGGTAGATCGCAAGGAGTGCATACAGATCTCGGGGGATCAATAACCCCCTGCGAGGGGTGATTTTTGTTTGTTTTAAGATTGGTAGGGTTTTTCTGCTTTGATTTGTATCAGAGACCTTAATAGAAACCAATACGCATAGGGGTAGCCAATGGACCCACAGGGTACCCACTGACAAATAGGAGCAGTTAAAAGGACCCCCCATGTGTCAATATGATGAATTTTTTTTTTGTGTAAGGATTTCTTTTTGCTTTAGTCTGACCATTCTAACTCAATATAGATTGGAGAAAGGTCCAAAATTTAACAAAAAAATTTCAATCAAATTTTTTAAAAAAAATTTTTAATTTTTTTCAAAAAAATTTACAAAGCATTTTCAGAAAGATATTTTACAGAATAATATTCGAAAAAAAAAAATTCTTTAAAAATTTTCCAAAAAATTTTCGATAACATTTTACAAAAAATTTTTAAAAAAATATTTTTACAAAAAATTTTTACACGCAATTTTCAAAAAATTAAAACAAAAATTTCAATATTTCTTTGAAAATGAAAATCATGACTGTAACATAATATATAAGAATATACATATGTATGTATGTGTGTATATAGAGTAACATATTTTTTTAAATGCGTTTGATTTTATTAAATGCGTTTGATTTTTAAATAGATATCTCTGTTTTAAAACCTAGGTGCATTAAACACATAGACATCATCAGGATACCGACTACAAACTGTCAAAAATAAAACGAATATTTTGAAGTCAGCAAAGCTACATGGCTACACGGCCACCGTTGTGGCTGTCGTCAACTTAGACTAATTTCTATTTTATTCAACAGAAGAAAATGTCACAAAATTGTAAATTACAAACAAAAAGTATTGGAGGAAATATTTATAATTTTTTGAAAAAGTTATTTTATTTTATAAAAGCAAAATAAGTATTTCTACAACAATGTCAGAGTTTACGATGTAGCTGTCGGCTTCAATATCATTAAGTAGCTGACAACACGGCGACAATTGTAGCAAACGGAATTTGTCTTCTATTTCTTTAACTCATGAATAATGATTTTTTCTCATACGACTTTATTTAAGTAAAGAGTCAACAATATGGATAATGCTGTACATATCTGTATAAATAAAATCACTGTGGTGAAGGGTATAGAAGATTCGGAACCTCCGAATATAGCACTTTTACTTGTTTTATTTAAAAAATATATCATGTTACTGTTTCCAAACCCTTCCTACTCAGAAAATCAAACCGGAACCATTAGGAAGATAATATCTCATACTAACAAACTGTGTTCACACTTTTTTCCAAAAGTATATGTGAACATTTTTATAGCATTTTGAAAATGTGACTTAGACCACTTTTACACCTTGCAATAAACGCCACAACTTTTTCATGCAACTTTTTTCTTGTTAGTAAGAGGGGTTGGGAGGCAAGCGGGGTTGAAAAAGTTGCATGTCAAAGCCTGACGAGGCATTTTTTGTTTTTGATTATTTTCATTTTATTTTTTTAAAGTGTTATCTACTTTTTGACTACAGAAAAAAACGACAAGTTGTATTTTTGTTTTGTATAAAAAAATTATTTCCAAATTATAATTTAAGATATATATGTATATATAAAAATTTAATTTTAAACAAAAATGTCTTAGTTTCGCAGTTACGGACCCCATTAAATTTGTATGTAAAGTATGGTAAATCTCGACTATTTTAGGGTAAAATGAGGTAATGTGCGTGCGATTGGAAAGGTAATTAAAAGTATTATCTAAATAAAATGAAATTAATAAAAATAAATCAGCCAAATGCTAGCCAGAATCACACATTACGGGACCACCCCATTATTATGAAATTTATTTTCGTTTCTTGTTGTTTCTTGTTGTGTAGATATTGTTAAATATAATATGTGTAAATTTTAAGTATCAATATAAGTTTATATATGTAAAATCGAGTCATTATCGAAACACCCTTTAATTTTTGGTTTTGATATTTGTTCTAGGGGACAAATTTGTACATAGTAGGTGTAAAGTGTCTACCCGTTCCGGTTCAAAAATTAGGCTACAACTATTCGAAAATATTTGCCACTCTCGCAAAACCCTTTATTTTTTATATTTTTCCATAAATTCACACACTCTGTATATACTCGCGTTTAAAAAAAATACAGTCATATTCGCGAAAACTTAATCACTATCGAAATACTCATTATATTTTAGTAATTATTATTATAGCTGTATATGAAAATAATAGGAGCCTATCTATTGCGGTAAAAAAAGGCAATATAAGTGAAAAATATGTCCCTGTCCTAACACAGTAATTCACCTCCTGTAAAAATTTAAAGACTCTAAATATTATGGTTCAAAATTTAGACCGTATACATGCAAATCTCCTCACTATTTATTTATATAAATTTTAACTTTATTCCTCTTACTAATTAAGAAATAAACACATATACGTGAAAAACGAACACCCTAAAAGTTTTAGTAGTTGTTCTTCTGTGAAAATTTCAAGAGTCTACCTACAACGATTCCAGAGATAGAAGGCGCTGAAAGACATTGTAGCGAAAACAATTGGGTTACTTTTTACCTTTGGGAAACATTTTAGGTGAACAAACAAATATTTTTTTTTTTAATTTTCTTCCTTTTTGTCAGAACCTAGACAAGAAAATCCTTTAAAAAAACTTTTTTTTGTGCTTGCTTGATATTTTATAATATTTTTCATTAATGTCAATTTAGTTAGATGGTAATTTTAATTACCATTCCAGTGATACTCATATTATCTCATTCCATTAAATAGTTGAGATATACAAAACTTTACATAGAAACTTTAAGGGTCCGTAACTCCAAAACAAATTAAAATTAATTTTACAACAATATATTACTCATTTTTAAAAATTTATAATGTGTGTGTGTTAATATTATATTAAGAATGTTTAATCGCTTAATCATAAAAAAATACGTTTAGTTGACAATACAGTTTTTTGTTTATTTATTAATAACACAGAAAAGCATAAAAAACAAAACTTTCAAAAATAATATTTTGAAAAAATTCAACTGTAAAAGAATACAGGGCTTCGAAGCAACTTTAAAAAAGAATAGGAAAAAAACTCGGCGTTTGTTGCAAGGTGTAAAAACGGTCTTAGTGAAAATTTCTAGTATATGAGTTCTCTGACGGAAATAGCCACTGTGCCCAAACCCTTCCATCTCAGGGAATCAAACCGGTACGATTAGGAATATAATAGATCATACTAACAAACTGTGTTCACACTTTTTTGAAAAGTGTTTGTGAACATTTTTATAACATTTTGAAAATGTGACTTAGTGAAAATTTCTAGTATATGAGTTCTCTGACGGAAATAGCCACTGTGTCCAAACCCTTCCATCTCAGGGAATCAAACCGGTACGATTAGGAAGATAATAGATCATACTATCAAACTGTGTTCACACTTTTTTTCAAAAGTATTTGTGAACATTTTTATAACATATTTTATATAGTTTATAACATTTTGAAATGTGACTTAGTGAAAATTTCTAGTATATGAGTTCTCTGACGGAAATAGCCACTGTGTCCAAACCCTTCCATCTCAGGGAATCAAACCGGTACTATTAGGAAGATAATAGATCATACTAACAAACTATGTTCACACTTTTTTCCAAAAGTATTTGTGAAAATTTTTATAACATTTTGAAAATGTGACTTAGTGAAAATTTCTAGTATATGAGTTCTCTGACGGAAATAGTCACTGTGTCCATACCCTTCCATTCCAGGTAATATAACTTAAAAACGGAAAATATATTATACTAAAAAAATGTGGTCACGTTTTATCCAAATTTTTATTTAGTTTGTGTTTTTATTAAGGAAACACAACCTAAACGTTGCATTCAATTATGTTGTGTCTTGAATGCAACCTCATGTATGAGTAAATAAATTGCTCGAAATATTCGTTACGAAAATACAAAGTAAATAATAATAAAATCTCAAAGATTCGTTACGAAAAGAATGTTTAATATATTTACAGTGGAGCAAAAGATAAATGTTAGCAATTTTTTTATGAACGATAAAACTTTGGAATGTGTAAAATCTTATACAGTTATAAAAAGTTTGTAATTCAATAGTTTGCATTGAAGATTAACTAATTTTGCTTTAAAACTAATTTGAACACCTCTGGTGAATTAACAATTGATATATATTTCTATATATCAATTATATATATACGCATCTGGTGCCATATTCTGTAATTCATGTGTGTGAAGATAAATACGTATTTAACTAGCAGAGACAAAAACCAAATTTTTTTTTTAAAAAATATATCATGTTACTGTTTCCAAACCCTTCCTGCTCAGGGAATCAAACCGGTACGATTAGGAAGATAATAGATCATGCTAACAAACTGTGTTCACACTTTTTTCCAAAAGTATTTGTGAACATTTTTATAACATTTTGAAAATGTGACTTAGTGAAAATTTCTAGTATATGAGTTCTCTGACGGAAATAGCCACTGTGTCCAAACCCTTCCATCTCAGGGAATCAAACCGGTACTATTAGGAAGATAATAGATTATACTAACAAACTGTGTTCACACTTTTTTCCAAAAGTATTTGTGAACATTTTGAAAATGTAACTTAGTGAAAATTTCTAGTATATGAGTTCTCTGACGGAAATAGCCACTGTGTCCAAACCCTTCCATCTCAGGGAATCAAACCGGTACGATTAGGAAGATAATAGATCATACTAACAAACTGTGTTTACACTTTTTTCAAAAGTATTTGTGAACATTTTTATAACATTTTGAAAATGTGACTTAGTAAAAATTTCTAGAATATGAATTCTCTGACGGATATAGCCACTGTGTCCAAACCCTTCCTTCTCAGGGAATCAAACCGGTACTATTAGGAAGATAATAGATCATACTAACAAACTGTGTTCAAACTTTTTTCCAAAAGTATTTGTGAACATTTTTATAACATATTGAAAATGTGACTTAGTAAAAAATTTCTAGTATATGAGTTCTCTGACGGAAATAGCCACTGTGTCCAAACCCTTCCATCTCAGGGAATCAAACCGGTACGATTAGGAAGATAATAGATCATACTAACAAACTGTGTTCAAACTTTTTTCTAAAAGTATTTGTGAACATTTTTATAACATTTTGAAAATGGGACTTATTGAAAATTTCTAGCATATGAGTTCTCTGACGGAAAAAGCCACTGTATCCAAACCCTTCCATCTCAGAAAATCAAACCGGTACGATTAGGAAGATAATAGATCATACTAACAAACTGTGTTCACACTTTTTTCCAAAAGTATTTGTGAACATTTTTATAGCATTTTGAAAATGTGACTTAGCGAAAATTTCTAGTATATGAGTTCTCTGACGGAAATAGCCACTGTGTCCAAACCCTTCCATCTCAGGGAATCAAACCGGTACTATTAGGAAGATAATATATCATACTAACAAACTGCGTTCACACTTTTTTCCAAAAGTATTTGTGAACATTTTTATAACATTTTGAAAATGTAACTTAGTGAAAATTTCTAGTATATGAGTTCTCTGACGGAAATAGCCACTGTGCCCAAACCCTTCCATCTCAGGGAATCAAACTGGTACGATTAGGAATATAATAGATCATACTACCAAACTGTGTTCACACTTTTTTTCAAAAGTATTTGTGAACATTTTTATAACATATTTTATATAGTTTATAACATTTTGAAAATGTGACTTAGTGAAAATTTCTAGTATATGAATTCTCTGACGGAAATAGCCACTGTGTCCAAACCATTCCATCTCAGGGAATCAAACCGGTACTATTAGGAAGATAATAGATCATACTAACAAACTGTGTTCACACTTTTTTCCAAAAGTATTTGTGAAAATTTTTATAACATTTTGAAAATGTGACTTAGTGAAAAGTTCTAGTATATGAGTTCTCTGACGGAAATAGTCACTGTGTCCAAACCCTTCCATTCCAGGTAATATAACTTAAAAACGGAAAATATATTATACTAAAAAAATGTGGTCACGTTTTTCCAAATTTTTATTTAGTTAGTGTTTTTATTAAGGAAACACAACCTAAACGTTGCATACAATTATGTTGTGTCTTGAATGCAATCTCATGTATGAGTAAATAAATTGCTCGAAATATTCGTTACGAAAATACAAAGTAAATAATAATAAAATCTCAAAGATTCGTTACGAAAAGAATGTTTAATATATTTACAGTGGAGCAAAAGATAAATGTTAGCAATTTTTTTATGAACGATAAAACTTTGGAATGTGTAAAATCTTATACAGTTATAAAAAATTTGAAATTCAATAGTTTGCATTGAAGATTAACTAATTTTGCTTTAAAACTAATTTGAACACCTCTGGTGCATTAACAATTGATATATATTTCTAAAACTTAGTTTTTGTTAATTTTTTGAAAATTTTATAAAATTTTATTTAAAAAATTAGTATGTGCATGCAAAAAGTTCAATAATTTTGTTTTGTTTTATTGGCGTTAACACAATTGGAAAAAAGGTATTTAAAAAAAATTAAAAATATGACTTTAGTAAAACAAAAAAAAAAAGTACACATTTTATACACTAAATATGGCATGGATTACGTAAATTCAGAAGATTTACAATATATTTACACATAAGTAGTTTTTTATTACAGTAAGCGAGAACTCATATACTAGAAATGTTAAAATTTTTTTCTAATCTTACAAACATTTTTATTATTCTTATTTATTTAATATTAAATTATAATTATTGTGAAATTTGAAAATATTATGAATACTAATAAAGATATACATACATACATTAAAACATGTAAAAATCTTCAGCCTAGTTAGTTTTATGAGTTTTAATTACTTTATATATTACATTTTAGATAATGAGATCTAATAAATAACTGCGGGCAACGACCTCAAATGTATAAAGGGGAAATTTAAAGAGAAGGATTTTATCAGACATTTTTTAGATTTCAGAAATCGATACGATTGTCGAATGTTAAAACAGAATTTTTCATGTCTTTTTGTTGGGAATTCTGTTAGATTTCTATGAGAAGTATCGGCAAGAAACTTAGAATTTCCTACGAAAGACAGATTTCGTGTGAACCCTTTCATTTATTTTTGGGTCAGAACTCTGACAGAATTCGTATACGATTCTGTGTTTTTTGTAGACGTTTCTGTCAGATATCTTATGGATGTCGCACAATTTTGCTCGCTGGGTATGTAAAGTATATTATTATGATTTATACACAAACACCACGGCTCACAGTGGTCCAAATGCTCAATCTAGCCGGAAGAAAGTAATTTTTATTATTATTTCAAAATTAATTATTTTGTTTGATAATAGGTTAACAAGTGTTCACTGTGCATAACGGTACATTTTTTATTTATTTTACTTTTGTTTCAGGTTTGCTTTCTTCTTTTAAATACAAGTAATTGCTGTTTTGTTTTTCTATTAACTGCTCAGTTGATGTTTAGTGCCGCAATTAAAGACGTCGTGAAAAAATCAGAATAAAGTTTTTAAAATATTTTTATGTTGAAATTAATTTAGCAAATGTAGGAAGAAATTTTGTTATTTTTATATTTAAAATAAAATGTTTTGTTTAGAAAAGAAATGCAGTTTTACAAGTGTGTGTTTTATATGTAAACATTTTGTTCAATGTCCAAATTTAATTAGAGTTTTAAATGAGAATCTATAAAACTCTAATTCTGTTATTTGTGTTTTTGTAATCTGTGCGATGGTAGCTTGTCAATGTTTTCAAAATTAGCTGCCAGTTTTTGCCTAATTGCTTTATATTTGATTTACAGTCTAAAATGTCCATTACTAAGAGGGAACTATTTGATGCTTGGTGTAGTGAAGAACAACAAAATAAAAAACTTAATGTTGTTGTATCATATGTTTTTGCTAAAATCGGGCTTGAGAATAATGAAACGGATAACTACTGCAAACAAGTGAAGCAATCTGCTCGAACGTTAGTATGGTTTCTAGCTAAGAAGTGGGCTCAAGCCAATCGAACAAAGAGGGTTTTTGAGGCTACAAATTGACATTGGCTAGATGGACATTTTGCAATTCCAACTAAGCCTTTTTCCGCATCTCAGGATGACGGATTACTGGATGGGCCATCGACATCAAGCTATGGTAGACCTTCGAAAGAATTTTTAGAAAAAAGTGACAGAGCAAAGCGAACAGAAGTTGCACCTTTATTAGAGACTTGGTCCCCAGAAGAGCTAACATTTGCTGCTGCAACAAGTCTTTATAAGTCTGGAAAAAGAGACGCTGCGGGCATTGGCAAGACTGTAGACTCTTCTCCATCAAGAGCAGCAAAAATGAAAAAAAAATTGAGCTTTTCTCCAAAAGTACCAACACCATACACAAATGAATATCGATGGTGGATACACAAGACACACTTGTAGTCTTTTGCGTGCAGGTGCTAAAAACCATAACGCTGATATCTACCCTTCTTACCATAAACTGTTGGCTGCGAAAAAGGAATGCTATCCAAATGATGGGATTAATGTTTCTGAAATGTCGGCGGAAGTATGTTTGCAAAGCTTAGTAGATCACACTGCAGAAAGACTTTTAAAGCACCAAAAAGAAGTTTTGAAACAGTGCAATTCTTCAGAGCTTATTTTGTCCTATAAATGGGGATGCGATGGTAGCAGTGGACATTCACGGTATAAGCAAGGTTTTAGTAAACCGATGCCGTTGAAATGGATGAACATTTTGTAGTTCGTTTGTTTCCTCTGCAGCTTAAAGAAGGTAATAAAGTAATTTGGCAGAATGCACGACCATCTTCCACAAGATTTTGCAGGCCAATCAAAATTATGTTTGAAAAAGAAAGCAATTCTCTAGCTACAAAAGAAATTGATGCTATAAAAAATCAAATAGCCGCGATAATTCCAACGCAAATTTGTGAAGATGGCAAAACAATTAATATCATCCATAATTTTTATTTAACAATGATAGATGGAAAATGTCCCGCGAAAAAACAATGCATGATCTTTTTCATTATCTTCTCTTTTCTTCAGATCCTCTTATTTCCTCTTTTTCAACAAAGACTTCTATTCATTCTCGCAGTATTAAACCTTTGGGCGAAGAAGTTATTGCGTTACTTTCTGATGCTTCTATACCAGAGCAATTCCTCGATTCAGAAAGTGAATCAGATTAAAGCAAGCACACTCTGTTGTTTTTTGATTTAATGTGAAAAATATTTTTGTCACTATATATTTTGTTGTTGAAAATATAATATTTTAAACACATAACTTGATAACCAACGAACCGTGAACAACTCAATTATTTCATTCTATATCTCCTATTAATGTTAATCAAATTTTGTGATAAAAATTCTAAATTATAGAAAAATAAATAAATATTGTTTTACATAAAGATAGAAATATTATTAGGTTTTATTTATTTAACAAATAATCTGCCACGCCCATTGCAGATTGCGCCCATTTTTTTGGTGAGTATTTTTGCTGATAAAATATATGTACATGCAAAGATTCATGTCACTGCGGCTTTTCAAAAGCGAGTTAGGACTTTCTTCCGGCTAGATTGAGCATTTGGACCACTGTGCGGCTGCCAGATTTGATGATTTTAGTCCAAAAAATTGCAAAATTCCGATTTGAAGATTTTTTCCTAAAAAGTGACGATTTTTTACAATGCCAGAAATATGAGCGTTTTAAAACACGAAGTTTTGAATTTTTAGTTTAAACCATTTAAAAAATTGTGGAAATTGAAGTAAAAAAAGGGCCAGTTTAAAGGGGATTATTTTTCGCTTTCTAATATTATGTGTACAATTCTTTAAAGATGTTTTTTGTTAACTTCCAGTGTTGAGATTACTCCCAACATTTTACCAATAGAATTTATGTAGCCCTCAACTCAATTTTATACATTTTAAATTTCAAATTTAATTTATTGCATTAAACACATAGAAAACATCAGACTACCTTGTGCAGACTATTAAAAATAAAATACACGCATTTATACTGATTATTTTGAAATTATCAAAGCATGTTACAATTTTATTTTTTCAACAAAAGAAAAGGTCGCAAAATTAAAAATTAATTTACATGCCAAAGGTTTTGAAGAAATATTTGTTATTATTTTGAAAAAGTTTTTTTTAAAGGAGTAAAATAAGTATTTCTACAACAGTTTTAGAGTTTACAAAGTAGCTGTCGTCTTCCATATAATTAAGTAGCTGACTACACTGCGACAATTGAGCAAACGGAATTTGTAGTCGTGTAGCCGCTGTTTAAAGCATAAGAAAATGTTTTGATTTCAGAATACATTGAAAATATTTGTCTAAGTTAACGTAAAAAGTGACTTCTTATGATTTTTTTATTGTTTTTTAACAAAAATACTAGAGTGGCCTACATTCAACTTCACCATACCAAATGGAAACAGATATTTTTATGGATATATTACATAAAGAATAAAATTTTAAAGCATATTCGAATCGAAAAATTATTTTCAGTTTGGGGTGTTAGGTAAACTACCCCTTAACCCTACAAGATGATGCCCAAAATTTATACAGCTCTTCATCTCAATAAACCAAAGGCACATACTGATTTTCATATTGATATGTCAAACAATATGACCTGTAGAGCGTTCACAAAATTTGGTGGTAAGGAAACTACCCCTTGCCCCCACCCGATTATGCCCAAAAACTATACAGCTCTTTATCTCCACATACCAAAGTCACTTACTAAATTTCATTTTAATATGTAAAACGGTATGAACTGTACAAACCCCACAAAAATAGTGGCATACACACCCACCCACCCACAGACATCATTGCGAAAATAGCCAAAATGGATTCAGGAAACCTCTAAACCTATAAATCCGTCGACATCCCGACCTCGATTTTTTTCATGATTACTATACCTTATACTACGTATGGTAAAGTAAAAATATAAACAAAAAATAGTTAAAGAAATACTATCTTAGCTGTCCGATTTTTTCGACGATTTTTTAAAGCTGAAAGACGATTTTTTTAATTAATATCGGGAAATTGACGATTTTTTTTTTAAATTGACCTGGCAGCCCTGACAAACACTCAATTTACAAAAACGCACTACTTTGCACTTTTGCACTTTTTTACTGAACACAAACAAACAAAAAATATTTCCAATAAGTAAAATTACCTATATAAAAAGAATAAATTATTTATTTAGGCCTAAGTTCTTAATTATAAAGAGATAAAGAAAAAATTAGACACCAGCAGAGCGGAATGCATTATCTAGACGGCTGCGTCCGTCAACAGTACTCTTCGTATCTATCTACAAGGTAGTTTCAATTGTTATTAATTTTGTATTTAAACAAACTTATCAAAGAAATAGGATATGAGAAATTTTTAATTTTTACATTATATTTCATAGCAGATATTGCTTTTTGAAATTGTTTTACACTTTATTTGTTGGGGGAAAATAGCTAGTTCCTATACGTATTTCACAGGTTGCTCAGGCCAGATCAACAGGAAACCTTTTTCCTAATTTTAGAGAAGCCAAAAATATTCTATAAGTAATAAAATTCTAAAAAAACACAATGAGAAGTATGCATGTTAGTAGAATAATATTACAGAATATTTCTTTATATTTCTTTATATTATACTACAAAGCAAACATTTTTCTTTATTTTTCTTTAATTTATTCAATTAAAAATAGTTCAAATAAACTTCATATAATTACATAAAAAGTTTATTTGTTTTTGGTCAGGTTAAAATCCTCACATGCGAGTTTTAATTTGGTTCTCTACCAGGTTATTTCATCCAATTGTGTAATTCCTTCTTATGTTACTTAATATGAAGTAAATTTTCAGTATTTATTTGGTCTTCACCAGGTTCTCTTATCCACTTTTTTTAATGTTTATCCTCTCGTCAAGTTGTGTTTTTAAAACGTGCATATATTGCTTTGTAGATTTTCTTTATATTTTTTTTTTCTTTTTTAATGTAACATTACATTTTCACAGAAAACATACAGTACAATTTAAAACATATGTACAGTTAACAACATATACGCATCCATGTAATTATTGGAGACTGAGACTCAAAAATCTGGTCGTGAGTTAAACAGAATCAGGGGGGTTACTGCGTAATTCGATTCAAAAGAAAAAATGTACGAGTTCGAACTATTCGTACTGAAGGGTGTGAAGATAAATTCGTCAGTTAAATACGTCCCTCACCTCTGTTAACTGCGTTCCACAAACTGTAACAAAAAATTTTTACAAATTGAATTGTAAAACTAGTAGATTCCAGCAGTATAATTTCAAAGTCCAGATTGTGGCCAATATCGGAGATATATATATTTTAAAATTTTGATTTTTCGAAAAAAAATATGAAAAAAATGAAATTTTTAAGTGGATCCAATGGGTATTTAGAGAAGACATGAATCGGGTCACCGGAATATTGAAATTAGCCTAAGACTAGTAGATTCCAGCAGTATAATTTCTACGTCCAGATTGTGGCCAGTATCGGAGATATATATATTTTAAAATTTTGATTTTTCGAAAAAAAATATGAAATTTTTAAGTGGATCCAATGGGTATTTAGAGAAGACATGAATCGAGTCACCGGAATATTGAAATTAGCCTAAGACTAGTAGATTCCAGGAGTATAATTTCTACTTCCAGATTGTGGCCAGTATCGGAGATATATATATTTAAAAATTTTGATTTTTCGAAAAAAAAAATATGAAAAAATATGAAATTTTTAAGTGGATCCAATGGGTATTTAGAGAAGACATGAATCGGGTCACCGGAATATTGAAATTAGCCTAAGACTACTAGATTCCAGCAGTATAATTTCTACGTCCAGATTGTGGCCAGTATCGGAGATATATATATTTTAAAATTTTGATTTTTCGAAAAAAAAAAATGAAAAAATATGAATTATTTAAGTGGATCCAATGGGTATTTAGAGAAGACATGAATCGGTTCACCGGAATATTGAAATTAGCCTAAGACTAGTAGATTCCAGCAGTATAATTTCTACGTCCAGATTGTGGCCAGTATCGGAGATATATATATTTTAAAATTTTGATTTTTCGAAAAAAAATATGAAAAAATATGAAATTTTTAAGTGGATCCAATGGGTATTTAGAGAAGACATGAATCGGGTCACCGGAATATTGAAATTAGCCTAAGACTAGTAGATTCCAGCAGTATAATTTCTACGTCCAGATTGTGGCCAGTATCGGATATATATATATTTTAAAATTTTGATTTTTCGAAAAAAATATGAAAAAATATGAAATTTTTAAGTGGATCCAATGGGTATTTAGAGAAGACATGAATCGGGTCACCGGAATATTGAAATTAGCCTAAGACTAGTAGATTCCAGCAGTATAATTTCTACGTCCAGATCGTGGCTAGTATCGGAGATATATATATTTTAAAATTTTGATTTTTCGAAAAAAAAAATATGAAAAAATATGAAATTTTTAAGTGGATCCAATGGGTATTTAGAGAAGACATGAATCGCCTAAGACTAGTAGATTCCAGCAGTATAATTTCTACGTCCAGATTGTGGCCAGTATCGGAGATATATATATTTTAAAATTTTGATTTTTCGAAAAAAAAAATATGAAAAAATATGAAATTTTTAAGTGGATCCAATGGGTATTTAGAGAAGACATGAATCGGGTCACCGGAATATTGAAATTAGCCTAAGACTAGTACATTCCAGCAGTATAATTTCTACGTCCAGATTGTGGCCAGTATCGGAGATATATATATTTTAAAATTTTGATTTTTCGAAAAAAAAAAATATAAAATTTTGAAGTGGATCCAATGGGTATTTAAAGAAGACATGAATCGGGTCACCGGAATATTGAAATTATCCTAAGACTAGTAGATTCCAGCAGTATAATTTCTACGTCCAGATTGTGGTTTTGATTTTTCGAAAAAAAAAATATGAAAAAATATGAAATTTTTAAGTGGATCCAATGGGTATTTAGAGAAGACATGAATCGGGTCACCGGAATACTGAAATTAGCCTAAGACTAGTAGATTCCAGCAGTACAATTTCTACGTCCAGATTGTGCCCAGTATCGGAGATATATATATTTTAAAATTTTGATTTTTCGAAAAAAAAAATATGAAAAAATATGAATTTTTTAAGTGGAACCAATGGGTATTTAGAGAAGACATGAATCGGGTCACCGGAATATTGAAATTAGCCTAAGACTAGTAGATTCCAGCAGTATAATTTCTACGTCCAGATTGTGGTCAGTATCGGAGATACATATATTTTAAAATTTTGATTTTTCGAAAAAAAATATGAAAAAATTTTAAATTTTTAAGTGGATCCAATGGGTATTTAGAGAAGACATGAATCGGGTCACCGGTATATTGAAATTAGCCTAAGACTAGTAGATTCCAGCAGTATAATTTCTACGTCCAGATTGTGGCCAGTATCGGAGATATATATATTTTAAAATTTTGATTTTTCGAAAAAAAATATATGAAAAATTATGAAATTTTTAAGTGGATCCAATGGGTATTTAGAGAAGACATGAATCGGGTCACCGGAATACTGAAATTAGCCTAAGACTAGTAGATTCCAGCAGTACAATTTCTACGTCCAGATTGTGCCCAGTATCGGAGATATATATATTTTAAAATTTTGATTTTTCGAAAAAAAAAATATGAAAAAATATGAATTTTTTAAGTGGAACCAATGGGTATTTAGAGAAGACATGAATCGGGTCACCGGAATATTGAAATTAGCCTAAGACTAGTAGATTCCAGCAGTATAATTTCTACGTCCAGATTGTGGTCAGTATCGGAGATACATATATTTTAAAATTTTGATTTTTCGAAAAAAAATATGAAAAAATTTTAAATTTTTAAGTGGATCCAATGGGTATTTAGAGAAGACATGAATCGGGTCACCGGTATATTGAAATTAGCCTAAGACTAGTATATTCCAGCAGTATAATTTCTACGTCCAGATTGTGGCCAGTATCGGAGATATATATATTTTAAAATTTTGATTTTTCGAAAAAAAAAATATGAAAAATTATGAAATTTTTAAGTGGATCCAATGGGTATTTAGAGAAGACATGAATCGGGTCACCGGAACATTGAAATTAGCCTAAGACTAGTAGATTCCAGCAGTATAATTGCTACGTCCAGATTGTGGCCAGTATCGGAGATATATATATTTTAAAATTTTGATTTTTCGAAAAAAAAATATGAAAAAATATGAAATTTTTAAGTGGATCCAATGGGTATTTAGAGAAGACATGAATCAGGTCACCGGAATATTGAAATTAGCCTAAGACTAGTAGATTCCAGCAGTATAATTTCTACGTCCAGATTGTGGCCAGTATCGAAGATATATATATATATTTTAAAATTTTGATTTTTCGAAAAAAATATGAAAAAATATGAAATTTTGAAGTGGATCCAATGGGTATTTAGAGAAGACATGAATCGGGTCACCGGAATATTGAAATTAGCCTAAGACTAGTAGATTCCAGCAGTATAATTTCTACGTCCAGATCGTGGCTAGTATCGGAGATATATATATTTTAAAATTTTGATTTTTCGAAAAAAAAAATATGAAAAAATATGAAATTTTTAAGTGGATCCAATGGGTATTTAGAGAAGACATGAATCGCCTAAGACTAGTAGATTCCAGCAGTATAATTTCTACGTCCAGATTGTGGCCAGTATCGGAGATATATATATTTTAAAATTTTGATTTTTCGAAAAAAAAAATATGAAAAAATATGAAATTTTTAAGTGGATCCAATGGGTATTTAGAGAAGACATGAATCGGGTCACCGGAATATTGAAATTAGCCTAAGACTAGTACATTCCAGCAGTATAATTTCTACGTCCAGATTGTGGCCAGTATCGGAGATATATATATTTTAAAATTTTGATTTTTCGAAAAAAAAAAATATAAAATTTTGAAGTGGATCCAATGGGTATTTAAAGAAGACATGAATCGGGTCACCGGAATATTGAAATTATCCTAAGACTAGTAGATTCCAGCAGTATAATTTCTACGTCCAGATTGTGGTTTTGATTTTTCGAAAAAAAAAATATGAAAAAATATGAAATTTTTAAGTGGATCCAATGGGTATTTAGAGAAGACATGAATCGGGTCACCGGAATACTGAAATTAGCCTAAGACTAGTAGATTCCAGCAGTACAATTTCTACGTCCAGATTGTGCCCAGTATCGGAGATATATATATTTTAAAATTTTGATTTTTCGAAAAAAAAAATATGAAAAAATATGAATTTTTTAAGTGGAACCAATGGGTATTTAGAGAAGACATGAATCGGGTCACCGGAATATTGAAATTAGCCTAAGACTAGTAGATTCCAGCAGTATAATTTCTACGTCCAGATTGTGGTCAGTATCGGAGATACATATATTTTAAAATTTTGATTTTTCGAAAAAAAATATGAAAAAATTTTAAATTTTTAAGTGGATCCAATGGGTATTTAGAGAAGACATGAATCGGGTCACCGGTATATTGAAATTAGCCTAAGACTAGTAGATTCCAGCAGTATAATTTCTACGTCCAGATTGTGGCCAGTATCGGAGATATATATATTTTAAAATTTTGATTTTTCGAAAAAAAAAATATGAAAAATTATGAAATTTTTAAGTGGATCCAATGGGTATTTAGAGAAGACATGAATCGGGTCACCGGAACATTGAAATTAGCCTAAGACTAGTAGATTCCAGCAGTATAATTGCTACGTCCAGATTGTGGCCAGTATCGGAGATATATATATTTTAAAATTTTGATTTTTCGAAAAAAAAATATGAAAAAATATGAAATTTTTAAGTGGATCCAATGGGTATTTAGAGAAGACATGAATCAGGTCACCGGAATATTGAAATTAGCCTAAGACTAGTAGATTCCAGCAGTATAATTTCTACGTCCAGATTGTGGCCAGTATCGAAGATATATATATATATTTTAAAATTTTGATTTTTCGAAAAAAATATGAAAAAATATGAAATTTTGAAGTGGATCCAATGGGTATTTAGAGAAGACATGAATCGGGTCACCGGAATATTGAAATTAGCCTAAGACTAGTAGATTCCAGCAGTATAATTTCTACGTCCAGATTGTGCCCAGTTTTGATTTTTCGAAAAAAAATATGCAAAAATATGGAGTTTTTAAGTGGATCCAATAGGTATTTAGAGAAGACATGAATCGGGTCACCGGAATATTGAAATTAGCCTAAGACTAGTAGATTCCAGCAGTATAATTTCTACGTCCAGATTGTGGCCAGTATCGGAGATATATATATTTTAAAATTTTGATTTTTCGAAAAAAATATGAAAAAATATGAAATTTTTAAGTGGATCCAATGGGTATTTAGAGAAGACATGAATCGGGTCACCGGAATATTGAAATTAGCCTAAGACTAGTAGATTCCAGCAGTATAATTTCTACGTCCAGATTGTGGCCAGTATCGGATATATATATTTTTTAAAATTTTGATTTTTCGAAAAAAAAATATGAAATTTTTAAGTGGATCCAATGGGTATTTAGAGAAGACATGAATCAGGTCACCGGAATATTGAAATTAGCCTAAGACTTGTATATTCCAGCAGTATATTTTTTTTTTTTTTTTTAAAGCGAAGTACCACTCAGGCAGTTAATGCCTACATTAACTGTGGTACTACCTTTGGAAAGGGATAGTAGTAGATAAGACAGATGGTTAGTGATAGTAAAGCTTCGATTCTGGCAACACTGCAATTGCACGTTATGATTATTTTTAGAACAGTATTGCAGCGCCTCTGGTGTTATTTAGGCGAATTAGTTCGAAGCTAGCATAGCCAATTTATAATTATTTTACTTCGCCGGCGATTTAGTGCTATGTGGCAATACCGGCGAAGGAGGGCGCTGTGATATGCATTATTATAAATAGAAATTAATACATATCAGAAAAATTGATGTTGCCACGGCTGAGATTTGAACTCGTGACCATTGCTTAGTAGTCAACGTGCTAACCACTTAAGCTACAGCACCCTACGTCCAGATTGTGCCCAGTATCGGAGATATATATATTTTACAATTTTGATTTTTCGAAAAAAAATAAAAAAAATATAAAATTTTGAAGTGGATCTAATGGGTATTTAAAGAAGACATGAATCGGGTCACCGGAATATTGAAATTATCCTAAGACTAGTAGATTCCAGCAGTATAATTTCTACGTCCAGATTGTGGCCAGCATCGGAGATACATATATATATATGTATTTTAAAATTTTGATTTTTCGAAAAAAAAAAATATGAAAAAATATGAAATTTTTAAGTGGATCCAATGGGTATTTAGAGAAGACATGAATCGGGTCACCGGAATACTGAAATTAGCCTAAGACTAGTAGATTCCAGCAGTACAATTTCTACGCCCAGATTGTGGCCAGTATCGGAGATACATATATTTTAAAATTTTGATTTTTCGAAAAAAAAAATATGAAAAAATATGAAATTTTTAAGTGGATCCAATGGGTATTTAGAGAAGACATGAATCAGGTCACCGGAATATTGAAATTAGCCTAAGACTAGTAGATTCCAGCAGTACAATTTCTTCGTCCAGATTGTGGTCAGTATCGGAGATACATATATTTTAAAATTTTGATTTTTCGAAAAAAAATATGAAAAAATATGAAATTTTTAAGTGGATCCAATGGGTATTTAGAGAAGACATGAATCGGGTCACCGGAATATTGAAATTAGCCTAAGACTAGTAGATTCCAGCAGTATAATTTCTACGTCCAGATTGTGGCCAGTATCAGAGATATATATATATTTTAAAATTTTGATTTTTCGAAAAAAAATATGAAAAAATATGAAATTTTTAAGTGGTTCCAGTGGGTATTTAGAGAAGCCATGAATCGGGTCACCGGAATATTGAAATTAGCCTAAGACTAGTAGATTCCAGCAGTATAATTTCTACGTCCAGATTGTGGCCAGTATCGGAGATATATATATTTTAAAATTTTGATTTTTCGAAAAAAAAATATGAAAAAATATGAAATTTTGAAGTGGATCCAATGGGTATGTAGAGAAGACATGAATCGGGTCACCGGAATATTGAAATTAGCCTAAGACTAGTAGATTCCAGCACTATAATTCCTACGTCCAAATTGTGGCCAGTATCGGAGATATATATATTTTAAAATTTTGATTTTTCGAAAAAACAAAAAAATGGAAAAATATGAAATTTTTAAGTGGATCCAATGGGTATTTAGAGAAGACATGAATCGGGTCACCGAAATATTGAAATTAGCCTAAAAATAGTAGATTCCAGCAGTATAATTTCTACGTCCAGATTGTGCCCAGTATCGGAGATATATATATTTTAAAATTTTGATTTTTCGAAAAAAAAAAATAAAATGAAAAAATATTTAATTTTTAAGTGGATCCAATGGGTACTTAGAGAAGACATGAATGGGGTCACCGGAATATTGAAATTAGCCTAAGACTAGTAGATTCCAGCAGTATAATTTCTACGTCCAGATTGTGGCCAGTATCGGAGATATATATATTTTAAAATTTTGATTTTTCGAAAAAAATATGAAAAAATATGAAATTTTTAAGTGGATCCAATAGGTATTTAGAGAAGACATGAATCGGGTCACCGGAATATTGAAATTAGCCTAAGACTTGTATATTCCAGCAGTATATTTTTTTTTTTTTTTTAAAGCGAAGTACCACTCAGGCAGTTAATGCCTACATTAACTGTGGTACTACCTTTGGAAAGGGATAGTAGTAGATAAGACAGATGGTTAGTGATAGTAAAGCTTAGATTCTGGCAACACTGCAATTGCACGTTATGATTATTTTTAGAACAGTATTGCAGCGCCTCTGGTGTTATTTAGGCGAATTAGTTCGAAGCTAGCATAGCCAATTTATAATTATTTTACTTCGCCGGCGATTTAGTGCTATGTGGCAATACCGGCGAAGGAGGGCGCTGTGATATGCATTATTATAAATAGAAATTAATACATATCAGAAAAATTGATGTTGCCACGGCTGAGATTTGAACTCGTGACCATTGCTTAGTAGTCAACGTGCTAACCACTTAAGCTACAGCACCCTACGTCCAGATTGTGCCCAGTATCGGAGATATATATATTTTACAATTTTGATTTTTCGAAAAAAAATAAAAAAATATAAAATTTTGAAGTGGATCTAATGGGTATTTAAAGAAGACATGAATCGGGTCACCGGAATATTGAAATTATCCTAAGACTAGTAGATTCCAGCAGTATAATTTCTACGTCCAGATTGTGGCCAGCATCGGAGATACATATATATATATTTTAAAATTTTGATTTTTCGAAAAAAAAATATGAAAAAATATGAAATTTTTAAGTGGATCCAATGGGTATTTAGAGAAGACATGAATCGGGTCACCGGAATACTGAAATTAGCCTAAGACTAGTAGATTCCAGCAGTACAATTTCTACGCCCAGATTGTGGCCAGTATCGGAGATACATATATTTTAAAATTTTGATTTTTCGAAAAAAAAAATATGAAAAAATATGAAATTTTTAAGTGGATCCAATGGGTATTTAGAGAAGACATGAATCAGGTCACCGGAATATTGAAATTAGCCTAAGACTAGTAGATTCCAGCAGTACAATTTCTTCGTCCAGATTGTGGCCAGTATCGGAGATACATATATTTTAAAATTTTGATTTTTCGAAAAAAAATATGAAAAAATATGAAATTTTTAAGTGGATCCAATGGGTATTTAGAGAAGACATGAATCGGGTCACCGGAATATTGAAATTAGCCTAAGACTAGTAGATTCCAGCAGTATAATTTCTACGTCCAGATTGTGGCCAGTATCAGAGATATATATATTTTAAAATTTTGATTTTTCGAAAAAAAATATGAAAAAATATGAAAATTTTAAGTGGATCCAGTGGGTATTTAGAGAAGCCATGAATCGGGTCACCGGAATATTGAAATTAGCCTAAGACTAGTAGATTCCAGCAGTATAATTTCTACGTCCAGATTGTGGCCAGTATCGGAGATATATATATTTTAAAATTTTGATTTTTCGAAAAAAAAAATATGAAAAAATATGAAATTTTGAAGTGGATCCAATGGGTATGTAGAGAAGACATGAATCGGGTCACCGGAATATTGAAATTAGCCTAAGACTAGTAGATTCCAGCACTATAATTCCTACGTCCAAATTGTGGCCAGTATCGGAGATATATATATTTTAAAATTTTGATTTTTCAAAAAAAACAAAAAAATGGAAAAATATGAAATTTTTAAGTGGATCCAATGGGTATTTAGAGAAGACATGAATCGGGTCACCGGAATATTGAAATTAGCCTAAAAATAGTAGATTCCAGCAGTATAATTTCTACGTCCAGATTGTGCCCAGTATCGGAGATATATATATTTTAAAATTTTGATTTTTCGAAAAAAAAAATGAAAAAATATTTAATTTTTAAGTGGATCCAATGGGTACTTAGAGAAGACAT
>OX451215.1:125797454-125922192 GCA_949628195.1 Phasia obesa | reverse complement strand
AATTTCAATATTCCGGTGAAACGATTCATGTCTTCTCTAAATACCTAATGGATCCACTTAAAAATTTCATATTTTTTCATATTTTTTTTTCGAATAATCAAAATTTTAAAATATATATATATCTCCGATACTAGGCACAATCCGGACGTAGAAATTATACTGCTGGAATCTACTAGTCTTAGGCTAATTTCAATATTCCGGGGACCCGATTCATGTCTTCTCTAAATACCCATTGGATCCACTTAAAAATTTCATATTTTTTCATATTTTTTTTTTCAAAAAATCAAAATTTTAAAATATATATATCTCCGATACTGGGCACAATCTGGACGTAGAAATTATACTGCTGGAATCTACTAGTCTTAGGCTAATTTCAATATTCCGGTGACCCGATTCATTTCTTCTCTAAATACCCATTGGATCCACTTAATAATTTCATATTTTTTCATAATTTTTTTCAAAAAATCAAAATTTTAAAATATATATATCTCTCGATACTGGGCACAATCTGGACGTAGAAATTATACTGCTGGAATCTACTAGTCTTAGGCTAATTTCAATATTCCGGTGACCCGATTCATGTCTTCTCTAAACACCCATTGGATCCACTTAAAAATGTCATATTTTTTTTCTAAAAATCAAAATTTTAAAATATATATATCTCCGATACTGGGCACAATCTGGACGTAGAAATTATACTGCTGGAATCTACTAGTCTTAGGCTAATTTCAATATTCCGGTGACCCGGTTCATGTCTTCTCTAAATACCCATTGGATCCACTTAAAAATTTCATATTTTTTTTCGAAAAATCAAAATTTTAAAACATATATATATCTCCGATACTGTGCACAATCTGGACGTAGAGATTATTCTGCTGAAATCTACTAGTCTTAGGCTAATTTCAATATTCCGGTGACTCGATTCATGTCTTCTCTAAATACCCATTGGATCCACTTAAATATTCATATTTTTTAAATTTTTTTTTTTTCGAAAAATCAAAATTTTAAAATATATATATCTTATATACAGGGCACAATCTGGACATAGAAATTATACTGCTGGAATCTACTAGTCTTAGGCTAATTTCAATATTCCGGTGACCCGATTCATGTCTTCTCTAAATACCCATTGGATCCCCTTAAAAATTTCATATTTTTCCATATTTTTTTTTCGAAAAATCAAAATTTTAAAATATATATATCTCCGATACTGGGCACAATCTGGACGTAGAGATTATTATGCTGGAATCTACTAGCCTTAGGCTAATTTCAATATTCCGGTGACTCGATTCATGTCTTCTCTAAATACCCATTGGTCCACTTAAAAATTCATATTTTTAAACTTTTTTCGAAAAATCAAAATTTTTAAATATATATATCTCCGATACTGGGCACAATCTGGACGTAGAAATTATACTGCTGGAATCTACTAGTCTTAGGCTAATTTCAATATTCCGGTGACCCGATTCATTTCTTCTCTAAATACCCATTGGATCCACTTAATAATTTCATATTTTTTCATAATTTTTTTCGAAAAATCAAAATTTTAAAATATATATCACCGATACTGGGCATAATCTGGACGTAGAAATTATACTGCTGGAATGTACTAGTCTTAGGCTAATTTCAATATTCCGGTGACCCGATTCATGTCTTCTTTAAACACCCATTGGATCCTCTTAAAAATTTCATATTTTTTTTTTCGAAAAATCAAAATTTTAAAATATGTATATCTCCGATACTGGGCACAATCTGGACGTAGAAATTATACTGCTGGAATCTACTAGTCTTAGGCTAATTTCAATATTCCGGTGACCCGATTCATGTCTTCTCTAAACACCCATTGGATCCACTTAAAATTTTCATATTTTTTTATATTTTTTTTTCGAAAAATCAAAATTTTAAAATATATATATCTCCGATACTGGGCACAATCTGGACGTAGAAATTATACTGCTGGAATCTACTAGTCTTAGGCTAATTTCAATATTCCGGTGACCCGATTCATGTCTTCTCTAAATACCCATTGGATCCACTTAAAAATTTCGCATTTTTTTCGAAAAATCAAAATTTTAAAATATATATAGCTCCGATACTGGGCTCAATCTGGACGTAGAAATTATACTGCTGGAATCTACTAGTCTTAGGCTAATTTCAATATTCCGGTGACCCGATTCATGTCTTCTCTAAATACCCATTGGATCCACTTAAAAATTTCATATTTTTTTCGAAAAATCAAAATTTTAAAACATATATATATCTCCGATTCTGTGCACAATCTGGACGTAGAGATTATTCTGCTGAAATCTACTAGTCTTAGGCTATTTTCAATATTCCGGTGACTCGATTCATGTCTTCTCTAAATACCCATTGGATCCACTTAAATATTCATATTTTTTAATTTTTTTTTTTTTTCGAAAAATCAAAGTTTTAAAATATATATATCTTAGATACAGGGCACAACCTGGACATAGAAATTATACTGCTGGAATCTACTAGTCTTAGGCTAATTTCAATATTCCGGTGACCCGATTCATGTCTTCTCTAAATACCCATTGGATCCCCTTAAAAATTTCATATTTTTCTATATTTTTTTTTCGAAAAATCAAAATTTTAAAATATATATATCTCCGATACTGGGCACAATCTGGACGTAGAGATTATTATGCTGGAATCTACTAGCCTTAGGCTAATTTCAATATTCCGGTGACTCGATTCATGTCTTCTCTAAATACCCATTGGATCCACTTAAAAATTCATATTTTAAAATTTTTTTTTCGAAAAATCAAAATTTTTAAATATATATATATATATCCCCGATACTGGGCACAATCTGGACGTAGAAATTATACTGCTGGAATCTACTAGTCTTAGGCTTATTTCAATATTCCGGTGACCCGATTCATGTCTTCTCTAAATACCCATTGGATCCACTTAAAAATTTAATATTTTTTTTCGAAAAATCAAAATTTTAAAACATATATATATCTCCGATACTGTGCACAATCTGGACGTAGAGATTATTCTGCTGGAATCTACTAGTCTTAGGCTAATTTCAATATTCCGGTGACTCGATTCATGTCTTCTCTAAATACCCATTGGATCCACTTAAATATTCATATTTTTAAAATTTTTTTTTTCGAAAAATCAAAATTTTAAAATATATATATCTTAGATACAGGTCACAATCCGGACATAGAAATTATACTGCTGGAATCTACTAGTCTTAGGATAATTTCAATATTCCGATGACCCGATTCATGTCTTCTCTAAATACCCATTGGATCCCCTTAAAAATTTCATATTTTTCCATATTTTTTTTCGAAAAATCAAAATTTTAAAATATATATAGATCTCCGATACTGGGCACAATCTGGACGTAGAAAGTATACTGCTGCAATCTACTAGTCTTAGGCTAATTTCAATATTCCGGTGACCCGATTTATGTCTTCTCTAAATACCCATTGGATCCACTTAAAAATTTCATATTTTTTTCGAAAAATCAAAATTTTTAAATATATATATATATCTCCGATACTGGGCACAATCTGGACGAAGAAATTATACGGCTGGAATCTACTAGTCTTAGGCTAATTTCAATATTCCGGTGACCCGATTCATGTCTTCTCTAAATACCCATTGGATCCTCTTAAAAATTTCATATTTTTTTTCGAAAAATCAAAATTTTAAAACATATATATATCTCCGATACTGGGCACAATCTGAACGTAGAAATTATACTGCTGGAATCTACTAGTCTTAGGCTAATTTCAATACTCCGGTGACCCGATTCATGTCTTCTCTAAACACCCATTGGATCAACTTGAAAATTTCATATTTTTTTTCGAAAAATCAAAATTTTAAAATATATATATCTCCGATACTGGGCACAATCTGGACGTAGATATTATACTGCTGGAATCTACTAGTCTTAGGCTAATTTCAATATTCCGGTGACCCGATTCATGTCTTCTCTAATTACCCATTGGAACCACTTAAAAATTTCATATTTTTTCATATTTTTTTCTCGAAAAATCAAAACTTTAAAATATATATATCTCCGATACTGGGCACAATCTGGACGTAGAAATTATACTGCTGGAATCTACTAGTCTTAGGCTAATTTCAATATTCCGGTGACCCGATTCATGTCTTCTCTAAATACCCATTGGATCCACTTAAAAATTCATATTTGTAAAATTTTTTTTTCGAAAAATCAAAATTTTAAAATATATCTTTGATACTGGGCACAACCTGGACGTAGAAATTATACTGCTGGAATCTACTAGTCTTAGGCTAATTTCAATATTCCGGTGACCCGATTCATGTCTTCTCTAAACACCCATTGGTTCCACTTAAAAATTTCATATTTTTTCATATTCTTTTCGAAAAATCAAAATTTTTAAATATATATATATCTCCGATACTGGGCACAATCTGGACGTAGAAATTATACTGCTGGAATCTACTAGTCTTAGGCTAATTTCAATATTCCGGTGACCCGATTCATGTCTTCTCTAAACACCCATTGGATCAACTTGAAAATTTCATATTTTTTCATATTTTTTTTCGAAAAATCAAAATTTTAAAATATATATATCTCCGATACTGGGCACAATCTGGACGTAGATATTATAATGCTGGAATCTACTAGTCTTAGGCTAATTTCAATATTCCGGTGACCCGATTCATGTCTTCTCTAAACACCCATTGGTTCCACTTAAAAATTTCATATTTTTTCATATTTTTTTTCGAAAAATCAAAATTTTAAATATATATATATCTGCGATACTGGGCACAATCTGGACGTAGAAATTATACTGCTGGAATCTACTAGTCTTAGGCTAATTTCAATATTCCGGTGACCCGATTCATGTCTTCTCTAAATACCCATTGGATCCTCTTAAAAATTTCATATTTTTTTTTTCGAAAAATCAAAATTTTAAAACATATATATATCTGCGATACTGGGCACAATCTGAACGTAGAAATTATACTGCTGGAATCTACTAGTCTTAGGCTAATTTCAATATTCCAGTGACCCGATTCATGTCTTCTCTAAATACCCATTGGATCAACTTGAAAATTTCATATTTTTTCATATTTTTTTTCGAATAATCAAAATTTTAAAATATATATATCCCCGATACTGGGCACAATCTGGACGTAGAAATTATACTGCTGGAATCTACTAGTCTTAGGCTAATTTCACTATTCCGGTGACCCGATTCATGTCTTCTCTAAATACCCATTGAAAACACTTAAAAATTTCATATTTTTTCATATTTTTTTTTTTCGAAAAATAAAAATTTTAAAATATATATATCTCCGATACTGGGCACAATCTGGACGTAGAAATTATACTGCTGGAATCTACTAGTCTTAGGCTAATTTCAATATTCCGATGACCCGATTCATGTCTTCTCTAAATACCCATTGGATCCACTTAAAAATTCATATTTGTAAAATATTTTTGTCGAAAAATCAAAATTTTAAAATATATCTCCGATACTGGGCACAACCTGGACGTAGAAATTATACTGCTGGAATCTACTAGTCTAGGGGTAATTTCAATATTCCGGTGACCCGATTTATGTCTTCTCTAAATACCCATTGGATCTACTTAAAAATTTCATATTTTTTCATATATTTTTTTTTTTTTTTTTCGAAAAATCAAAATTTTAAAATGTATATATCTCCGATACTGGGCACAATCTGGACGTAGAAATTATACTGCTGGAATCTACTAGTTTTACGCTTCAATTTGTTTCTGTTATTACTTTTTTTATATCTTTACACATTTTCATATTCTTTTCTTCAATTTTGTCACACATTTCTTTATTTTTATTTTCAAATTTATTAACATTTTCACATAATTTTTTTTAGTTCCTGTGTGTTTTTTTTCAAATGATTTGTGTGAACTATCAAGTTATCTTAACCTTTCCTCATACTGCTTTTCTATTGCTTCTAATAGCTTTTTAATTTCACATTCATTTTCTTTAAGAGGCATTTTGAATTCATGTTTATACTCCGTTAAATTTTGTTTATTTTTGTTTAATCTTCTTGAATATCTTTTAATACCAAATCAACATTTTTTATGTACTGGAGACAGTCATCGCATATAAAACGAACAAAATTGCTTCCTTCCAAGATCTTCGCAGAGTATTGATCTATACCGGCACATTTAAAAGTACAATGATACACCTTATTACATACTCCCATACATTGTACACCCGTTTCCCCTCTAACGGCTCTTCAGCATTTACTGCATTCAGCCATTGGGGTATTTTATAAAATCAATTTCTAATATTACAAAAAACAATTTTTATTAAATATCTTTCACTTGTTGTATTTTTTATATTTTTTGGTTTTTAATAGTCCTGTCTATTTATTAAACCAATTAATATTTTATTTATTTACGAGCTTTAGATTTTGCGTTGTTACGTTTTGTTCACTCTTTCCTAGCAGTAGTACGCTTTTTGGTTTTTTCTATTGCTGCGTGAATACTACTTCCATATGTGTATGCCCTGCCTCAAGGAATTTATGATTAACTGTAAACTGTTTACCTTCAGCTTTTAATTCATTAACAGTTTGCAATAACATTGTAGAAAAATAAATATCCCGGTTTTGTCCCCCGCAGGAATCGCTATACATAGTAACTGTATGTATGTTACTATTTTTTGAAATACACTGCCAGCTCACTAATCCGAATTATTGATTGCAGACCCTGATTCGGATTAACGAGATATTCGGATTACTGAATCTATTGTCATTATGTATTATAATTTACGATATTCGAAAATAAAACACACGCTAGGATTTCAAAACAAATTTATTACATTTTTGTTGATAAAGAATAAAAAAATAAAAGCTTTTAGTATTGTTTTTTTTTTTTTTTTTAACATGCATAATTTGTGATGTAGGTTTGTTTTTCTTTCAGTGCACATGCTGCCAAAGCCTTGTTCCGCAATTCCTTTAGCATCAATATGTAATCTGTTTGCATTCCACGTTCTTTTGCCCAGTCTATAGCTGTATTTAATGCCTGCACAGTTTTATTATTTTTAACGTGTTTCTTTATAGGTTCTGATTCCATATTTTCTGTCTGACTCTAAACAAATACAAGAGTTAATAATCGAGCCAGGAATTTCATCTTGAGAAATTTGTACGTCATTATTGCGGTGAAACAAGTTTGTTATCGTGCAAAATTCTTCTGTTTCTTCAACACGATAATTTTCAGGTAATTCTTGCTGTAACAATCAAAGTGGGATGTTATCCTCTGTATCCCACCGCTGAGAATGAATATGTTTCCAACAAGACTTTATAGAAGAATTGGGCACCATGTCCCAAGATTGTTAAGGTAATTCACAAGCATCTTTTAAGCTGAATTGTTTCAAAAAAATGTCTGAATTGTCGGCTTCAGAGCCTATAAATTCACACAAAAGATATTTTCTGTAAAAAAACTTTAGTAAGTCGTATCGCATTCTGAACCATGGGTTGAATAAAACTAGTACAATTTTGGTGGTAAAAACAAAGTCTTTTATTGCCAAGATTCAGATACCAGCTGCTCTCCATGACATTTTGCTTTATACAGTAACAATAATGTTTTTTTTTTATAAAATTGTTTTCAGTTTGATATTGTTTTACTTGTGGTATAAACGATTAAAAAAACCGGTAAAAAATATGCAATTCGTATTACTGAGCTTGCAATCAATGCGGACTATAGAGCAAGTAATACACCATAAATTTAATTCGGATCACTGGATAATTCGGATTACACGCCTTCGGATTAGCTGGCACTGTATTAAGTAATGATATATACACGAGCCGATTTTCTGTCCACCACGACCAGCTATTGTTTCATTCTATAGGTTGCATAAGGACGATGATTCTTTACCTATGGTTTGGTAGATAGTAAGATTATTCATCCATAGTTGGGGTTTATAGAAACTCAATCCACTTCTAAGGTAGGGAGTCGGCAAGCATTTTTGCAAATCAAATGAAATGGTAGGTTAGGTTAGTCTTTCTCTTCTTCGATGGATGCTCGTTCTACCTCATTCTGACAACATTTCAACTGCATTTCAAACTTGTCGCATTTTGCACATGTATCATTTTTGGGCTTGTGGAAAGATAAATTAAATTCCTCACTAAATACTTGTCTGTATATTATAAAGATTGTTTGCGGCTAATGCTTTTGTCCTTGCAAAAATCAACGTAAAGTCTATACATTTTAGCACTCGATAGATCGGAAGATAAGTATTTTTCTGTGTGTGGGAGCGCGAGTAGTGACTCTGGTTAGCTGGAAAAAGGTTTATGTGTTCCCTTATCATGACTTTATCACGTTCTGGAACTTTGGGATGATTTTTGCGTTTTCTCTTTTATCTTCAGAACATATTTTGCTATCGTTCGATCGTTTCTTTTCTACAATTACTCTCGCCTTTTTCATACTAATGTCAAATGTGTTTAAGAATATGGTTTGGCACACTTCAACTCTTTCACCGTTGGTTTTCGTTAAAACATATTTTCTGCTATAATTTCGTCTACTATTTTTGGTAAAATTTCCTCGTAATCTTTGAACGTGTTTTTCATTTTCTTCTATAGAGTTTGCCAAAAATTGGTTCTGTGCAGAACTAGACAACTCATAATATTAAAAATGAGTTGACGTTCGTAATTGGTCAAATTCTCAAAACACTTTTTTTTGTGACATACACACGTTTCTTTCATTTGTTTAGCAGGAATTGTGTTGTTTCGCAACACTTGAGTATACTCCTTACCTTGCATTTTCAATGATTTTCTTACATTTCTGCACCAATTGGTAACATTTCTCTTTCGTTTTCGTGTAGCCACTTTCTTCTTTTCTTCCTCAGGATGAGCGACTAAAACTGTGTTTTCTTCGACTTCTTCAAGGTGAGAAACTAAGTCGGTATTGTTGTCAACTTCTTCGATATTCTTCGATATTACCACATTCTTTCTCTGGATAGTCGTCGGAGTCCGAACTACTTCCTGTTGGCACATACTCATCATAACTTTCTTCGAAATGTTCTAAATCACTTTCCATGGATTCAACACCCTGGATTGATTCTTAATTTATATATGTAAAATATAACGATATGAGATTGTATAATTATTGTTCGATCTTAATGTTTGTATTTATGTACAACTTTGTTCGATTTATCCATTCCAAAAACGTTCTTAATATTTTAAAATACAACCAACAAGATCAAATAATTAACATTGACGAACGTAAATTCCATGAAAAATTAAAATCAAAAGCAAATAAAAAATTAAATGTCATTAAGCTCAATAGCCACCTTTGATTTATAAATAAAAAAACAATTGAAAATCAAAGTATTACGACAATAAACTGGACTTCTGTATATTACAAGTTAAAATTAGAAGCACAAGTGTGGACATTGGCCCTACATTTTTTAAACAACAAAAAATTTGTTAATGCTAAAAGGGCCAAAGTTGACATTGGCCCTTATAGCACTAACAATTGTAAATGAGTTCATAGTGGCATTGGCCAGCAAATTCCTTATGGAGCTGTTCTGGACTGAATTGGAGATTGCCGATTTGAGCAAAATAAAAGTTAGCAAAAAAAGGAACCTAATGAAACGGCTAACTCGAAACAACCAAAAACTGACATTGGCCCTTTTAGCACTGAGCCCCAGAAGTATGTTCATATTTTTTATTACGATGTTCATAGACTGAATTCAAAATGTTTGGAAAAATCATATTCGTTTTATGAAAAAAAAATCATGTGTATAATTATTTCTTCTCTGTATGTTTTCTAAACACGTCTAGTTCGAAATTATTCTTAACCGAATTAATAGGTAAAAAATCAGTAAAAAAATTTAAATCTTAAGAGAAATTAATTTTTGTCGATTTATCGATTAACCTATGTACATATGTAATTTGTTCTTGTTATTTTTTAATCAAAATTTATAATTTTTCTTACTCGAACGATTAATCAACTTAAAATTCTACGATTAATCGAGCGATGAATGATCGAGTGTATACTCTAGTAACCAGTAAAAACCTTGTGCCTTTAAGGCACAGTGGCCAAACTTATTTGAAATCCTGTGCACAATTAAAAATAAAAATATATAAAAATGAGACTTAAGCGATTACGGTACAGATTGGAGTTTTAATTGTATAATTACCTTATCATAAAACATTTTTTTCTCATTTATTGAATCGTCTGCATCTTCTAATCGAGATTGAGATATTGATGTCGTTTTGATTGTATTATCTTCCCGTAAATACACATCTAAAAGACTCGAAAACGCTATTCCAGCCAACATACAAACCACAGGAGTTAATGTAAGCATTAAGCGTACCATGACACCAGCAAAGTATACAGCACTTATGGCGTACAATATGATAAAAACAAGTTCGTCGTTAATTTTTTTAATGCAATACCAAACACCAACAGGAAATGCACATATTAAAATATGAAGATCAAAAAAAAATGAAAACCATGTAGTTGGCTGATGTTCAGATACAGATGCTATAATAGGTATATGTATCTTAGCGTAACCTGTGTCCCATAAGGAATAAAATCTTCCACTCCACGGTGCAATCACGCCTAACACAGTAAATACAACAACTGATAGGAATACAAAGCCGGCCGCAAGCAAGCATCCAATAAGAAAAATTCTTTTAAACTCATTTCGTGAGAGGACTGACTGAAGGTACCGTAGAAATGCCACAGCGATTAAGAGTACAAACACTCCAAGAGCTGCCATGTGTTCACTAGTTCGTATAGGTTGAAACCCTACAAAAGGTATTTGCATTGACAACAGTAATCCCAATATAAAAAATGTACTATAGCTGGTCAGAAGACGTAACGAATATCGTCCCATTAATAAAAGCACAAAAACGTGTAATGGAATTAAATTAATAATGAAGACATATCCACCCCACGCAGAAACCATATAAAAATATGATAAGGCAGCAGCTGCAGACCAAAATACGGAACCAGTTTTCACTGCACATACCCAAAGAAAATATGTAAATTGAAGTGCAAATATTGCAATGCCTTCATTGTCATAAGAACCAGCTACTGATCGACTAATATATCCAGGAACTATAGCGATAAAACCTGCTGCAAAAAGACCAGCTCCTGACGACCACAATTCTTTTGTAAGTAAATATGTAGAAATAGAGGTTAGACCGCTAAACACTGGAGCTAGGAACACGCATATATCCCTTATGTGGACAGATATATTTAATGCATGAAGCAAGTAATGAATGCTGCCAGAAGTAATCATTAACCCTGGATAAACAGTGCCTCCAACTATTCGTCCTAATGGATACCAGGCTCTCTCATCAAACCAATTAAGGAATTTGTAAAATCCATGTTCTACCATATATGCAGTAGCACGATAATTAAACCAAGGATCGAACTCATGTATGATTGATTCAAACCGAATAACGGCAAACAAGCGGGATGCAAATCCCGCAATCCATGCAAATAATAGTACAGCAAATGTTATTAAACTGCTGTAACTGGCTGTTTTCCTATTAAATGCCGAACGATTCATGATCGGTTTACAATAAATACTCTTAGAATTTTATGCAATAACTTTTCTTTATATTGACACGTAGCACTTACGCTAGAACACGAACACCGGCTATGCAGTGCTACCAATTATCATAACAGTCTGAACTAGAGCTGCAAAACAATCGATAGTACTATCGATTGTATCGATAGTTATAGTTTTTCTGACTATAGATCAGGGTTGGTACAATTGTACTTTTTTTGGTACATTTCTAACTTGAAGAGCACAGTCGCACAGATTACTAACCAGATTACCCAATTCTGACGTTTAAAAAAGTACATTATCATACGTACTAACAGCTTTCGATAGAGTGAATAAAAAAATAACCAATAATATTCATCGCATTGAGTTAACAGAAACAGCTATACACAGCCATTTCAAACATATGTTATCGATGAAGTAACAAAAAAATTTCAATTGAACTGTAGCAAAAATTATATTTTTGTAAAAAAAGTTAAAAGTATATAAATTTCCGTGAAGTAAAGAACTTAAAATTTATAAAAATATGTTGCGGTGGTTCCAAAGTGCTATTAAAAGCTAAAAAAAAATACATGTGCATAAGGTTGTTACAAAAATTGGCAATCAAAATTTTCCTAGTGGTATTTGTTCAAGAAGTCTCAATTCAACAGAATTCAGGAACAAATTGAACACAAATGCTGTTGGAAATGAAGAAGTCCTGGCTAAATTATTAGAGGTCTTATGATAAACAACTTTAAATAAGTATGGGACTTCGTAAGAATTGTGCAATATATATAGATGCCTTTATGCATTACATGAATGGTTGTCCGGCGAAGTGCACGTTAGCTTCATGTACAAAGTTGCAAAGAAATGTTTTTGAATATTATGGTGGAAACTTAATAGATAATATATACATGTATATATTTTACAAATATATAAATAAATATATTTATCTAGAGAATTTGGATGCATTCGTATCGATTTAACAATTGCTCGTTTCAGTTATAGCCCGTTCAGGCTGCCACGAAATTAAGTCATTTCGTGATTTCGGCCGAAATCAACTTGAAATTACGTAATTTCGCATACATTTTACCATTGCCCAAATTAACTCATTCTACTTAATTTCATCGAAATTAACTTGAAATTACGATAGACAACGGTGGTTTTGAAGAAAAAGCTACTTTTTTTTTGCTACCATGACCAAAATTACAACCTTGAAAGTCCGTTTTGTTTGAAAAAAATTTAAAAGCCAAATGAAATAATGGAAATATATACATAATTGTACATTAATTTTGTTGTAGTGTTGATTTTAATATTCGTGTATATTTTAAATCAATGCGAAAGTGTTGTGCGAAAGCTTTTTGCAAAATAATGAAATTATACAAATGCAACTAAGCGTGATCAGCTGTTTGCGAATTTAACTCAAATGTCAAAAAGCCCAGTATGAACACTTTAGATTTCGTTCGTAATTTCAGCTCGAAATTACTTAATTTCGTGGCAGCCTGAATGGGCTATTAATGGATTCGGTGGAAAGTTTTAATATATACGTGAGCCAAGCAATGATCCACATGATTTATCATTCATTGCTCTTATTAATCAGCCGCGATTGCCTTATGATATAAATGCGTATTTCTCGATAAAAATGAAAGTAAGCAAAACAATTTCAATACCCTGTGATATAAATACACACCTCTAATAAATTGCATTTTCATTGAAGGTAAATTGTGCCACTATTATTATCGCATTGCACGCAAGTTATGAAATGAAAAACAAAACAACGATACGTTGTTTTGTTTTTCATCTGAAACGAAAACGAATTGCAAGCAATAAATGGTAAATGGATCGGTTGACGTTTCAATCACTCCAATGGGTTGTCATGTTGCAGCACTTGAAAATACCACGCCTATGAAGCCCAAGTTAAAATCTTAATCATAATTATTAAATATCTTCAAGTAAAAAAAAACATTTTTACTTTATTTGAATTTAAATATAAGAATTTAATTTCGGTTTGAATATTTATTTTTTAAAGTTTTTATTTTACGTTTATATAAAGTCATTCTTATAGATACATAAATTTATATATTTTTGCCTGACTCAAAATATTTATAAGTTCTTTATACATATGTACCTACAAAGTATAGTATTAAATTGAAATCTTTGTTTTAATATTTTTCTTGTACTATTTTTTAATTGATTTGTTAAATTTTTTAATTTAAGTTTTTTTGTTTTTGTTTATATTTATAAAATGCAGAGCTAACGGCCGATGTTGCTAAAGCTCTTTTTTTATATTATTCTATAATTTTAATTGTAAGGTAGTTCGGTAATAAATAAATAAATTTTTTGTTCTTATTTAAATAATTATTTTAATTAATTTAATTTCAAGTATGGTTAAAACATACAAACTAAATATAATATATTTAATGTTTTCATTATTTAGATTTAACTCTTAAATGCTCAATTATTATACAAAATTTAAAAACACAACTAACAATTGATTACAGTATGTTTTCATTTGAATAAAACAATATCAATGAGAGTATATACTCGTATATGTATAATTTGTAAAATTTTACAATGTGTTAAGGAGGATTAAAAACAAATATATATTTTTTGTATTTAGTTTTGCTATTTGTAATTAGTTGTTTAACAAGTATTTCGAAACTGTGTAAGAAATAAAGGTTTTAAGTATAAAAACAAACAAACAATTGTATTTTAATTGTCTAACAGAATAAAAAGTTTAAAGAATTTTTAACAAATTTTAAATGTAATATATAAGAGTTTGTGGTTGATATGAATACCTGCTGCCGATTTACTTGTTTGTTCAGATGTGATAGTATTCAGGAAAACACATCATGTCATGTTAACACACAAGTTAATTTGAATTAAGACTGATAATGCACATTAACTCTGTCGTCTGTTTACGCTATTAGAAAACTGCAATTAGAAAAATTAAAGTTACATATAAATATTAAAAAATTTTAAATTAAACTTGTAATATATTTTTTTACCTTGAGCTTATAGTCCGGATTAGTAAAAAAGACCTGCCAACTCAGGGCAATTATTCCTCGTATGGTGAAAACCTGTTTGAATATTAAATAATATATATTATAATCAAATACAAGAATATTTTCTACCAGTTTTCAGTTAATAATAACACAAATTCGTATTTATTTTTATATGATTTTAGTATTATAATGAAAACTGGAAGCTTTTGGAAATATCTATCGGGTGATGATAAACTTTTTTTTTAAAAATTGACCTATTAAGAGCCAACTCATTTTTTTTATTTTTTAAAATTTTACACTATTAAGTACAGTAATACGTTATAAAAAATGTGATAAAAAGCATTTAATTTAATCAATAAAGAAAATAATTTTTGAAAAAAAAAACGGACTTCAAAACAGATAGAAGAGCACCAGTTATAAACTAAAAATTTAAGAAGTAATCTGTAAGAATTAGATTTAAACCAAATAATATATGCGCCAAATTTAGCGGAAAAAAGTAAAGACTATGTGAATGTCAAGCATCTACCTATTACTGTTCAAAATTTAAGCTATTTTCACCAGAATCCGTCTTTTATGGGGACAGCATTCAAGCCGCTGTCTATAAAGGTTTCCAAGATAGGGGCACATAGATCAAATAACATCACCTATTCGGACACCCTTTAATTTACAATTTTAAATTAAAGAGTGTTGTTATAGAGGAATAGGCCACAAAGAATCTTTGTTAATTTCAACTATCTGTCTATAACGGTTAAAAATTTTAACCATATATATCAAATTACATGAACTATTGGGACACCCTTTACATTATAATTCCAAATATTTATACTTGTTATCATACAAGAGAAAGTAGTGGATATTCTGCCTAATTTTCAAGTATTTGTGTTTAACGGTTCAAAAGATAGGGCCATATAGATCAAATTACATAATTTTATGGGGACACCCTTTCATTTCTAAATTCAAATTGTATATTTGCTATAGTGGACTATGCAATACAGGCTTCTTGTAAATTTCAGCTGTCTGTCTATAACATTTCAAAAGTTTGGCCACATACATAGAATTACATTAACTATTGGGACACCCTTTTATTTCCAAATTTGAATTTTATACTTTTTGTTAAAGCGGACTTAACAATACTTTCTTTGTAAATTTCAACGTTCTGTGTACAACTGTTCAAAAGTATAGCCATATACATCAAATTAAATGAACTATTAGATCACCCTTTTAATTTAAAATTTTGAATTTTTATACATTTTATTATAACGGTCATAGTAATCGACATTCTGTTAAATTTTCAAGGTTTTGTCTATAACGGATACACCCAAATAGTTCAAATTACGTTACCTATGGGGACACCCTTTAAATTTTAAATTTATTTTTTTTATTAATTTCTGCTGTTGGGAGCTATAGCGACACGGAATTTGTTAAAATTTTAATTTGGTGCCCTTTACGGTTCTTAATACACTTAAAAATTATGTATGTTGTATGTGAACACCCTTTAATTTTTAATATAATGAACTGTTTTTAAAATGGGACCAACCTGAAAGCATAACCTTTCAAATAAAGAAAATTTTAAAATCGGTTTAGAAATGGCTGAGTTCTGTGGATACATACATAAAAAAGCAACATTCAGACGAATAGATAACCTCCTTCTTTTTTGAAGTCGGTTAAATATAACAATAAATAAAACCCTTAAATCGAACACCTACACCGGCTTCGCTTACAAAAGTTTTTCTGCATAGCCAGCCTTCGGCCGGGTGCAAGGATTTTCTCCTCTATGGTATGACCAACACCGGCTTCGCTTACTAAAGGTTTTTTGCACAGCCGGCCTTGGGCCGGGCGTAAGGATTCTCTCCTCTATGGTATGACAAACACCGGCTTCGCTTACTAAAGGTTTTTTGCACAGCCGGCCTTCGGCCGGGCGCAAGTATTTTCTCTTCTATGGTATGACCATCACCGGCTTCGCTTACTAAAGATTTCCAGCATTGCCGGCCTTCGGCCGGACACAAGGATCTTCTCCTCTGTGGTATGACCAATACCGGCTTCGCTTACTAAAATTTTCCTACGTACTATCCATAAAATTTCATAAAAAAATGTCTCCGATTCTTAATGGGTTAAATTTTTTTTTAAATTTTAGCACCACCTGATAGACATTTCCAAAAGCTTTATATTGATACCCATATTAACACAATTTGTTCAAAAATGTAGTACACAATCACAATTTCATATGAAATGTTCAGAGGCATAATTTGCATATAAAATTTAACCATGTAAATACTTACTTGGTCGGATTTTTCGGAAACTGATGAAGTTTTTCCCCTTTTGGGCAGCCCATTTTGCATCGGCGACTCCTGAAATAAGAAAATAATTTAATTATAAACAAATTTATTTCAATAGAAATTACATTTTTTGCTGTTGTTTGCTTCCTTTTATATATTTTTATTTGGCCGCCTGCGGATGGTTTTTCTTTAAATATTATTTTAGCCACAAATTATTTTAAAACATAATTTTTCACAGAAATTAAAATTTTCCAGCAATTTCACAAATTATTTTGTAAACAATAAAATGTCAAATTGCAGCTATAACCAGAAAGAGATAGTAATATAAGAAAATCAATAACTCTTGCTATCCCTTTCCAACGAAAGCTGTGATCTAGCAACACTCAATTTTCGTGTCTTAAAGCGTGTTTACATTGCGTGTACAAGTCATATGGAGTGTCAGATTTTCCATATGTATAACTATACACATAGTGTAAACCTTTTGAAACATAACATATGTTATTTATCTATGTGCAATACCATGTGTTAGTTTTTTATTTATAGCACGGTCTATTTGATGTGTAAAACTATATGACAACAATTGTTTTCAGTGATGCTCACTTTTATTTTCAAAAATTCCGGTCATTAATTTTTATCATGAATTTAAGGAGTTTTAAATTAACCAATATCTTTATTCTTAATTTTGTTAGTAATTTTATGTTCGCAGATTTCTATCGATACCTCATAGCTGATATTATCTAATAATAAAGTTATGTAATCTAATATACATATATTATATATCTATTTGCAAGTTTGTGTTGTATGTCAATCACGGCTAAATCGAATTTAATGATATTTAAAACATAGACAGATCTTTATTTTTTGTGGGTCCAATGGGATATATCTGTTTTCAAAACTAGGGCCAGGAGGTTATATGGGAAAGACTGAATTAAATTATTGCTATAGTGCATTATTTTTTAAATATTTTTTTAAGACGGTAAGTAAATTGTGTAAACTGTAATATCACCTAATTAACAACTCTGCTACTGAGGTATTCTGGGTATCGAAAGTGCTGCAAATCTTTTAATTGAGCCGTTACTTTTGAAAATGAGAGAACTCCAATTTGTGAAAAAATGAATAAAACCTAAATCTTATTACATGTTAACATAATTTTATGTTTTTAATCCATGTTGAATACTACTATTTTTTATATTGCAATATAATAAGAAGCATTATCAGAATTTTGCGATCATACTGCATCTATGGTGAAAAATATTCGTTATGTAACCTAAGAAATATATTTAAGTATTGTAATTTCTTTTTTTGGTTTACGGTACCAAAGATGAATGAAATGATATTGAAATAAAATATATAAGTAAATAAACTATTACATTTTTGGGTATTATAATTACATTCCAGTAAAAGAAAATCAACGTTTTCATCAAATCATTGCCTTTGAAAATGAGACAACTACATTGGCGCATACCAACCCCTTTTTTTCAAGTTAAAATGGATAACTATTATTGCATATTAAACTTACACGCAATAAGACCACAAAAAATATAAAATAAGTCTAATCCGGCTGGTGAATTTTTTAACGCCATTCAAATGCAAATCATTAAATAAAATAGAGTTCTCTCATTTTCAAAAGCAACTACTCAATTATTTTAAAGAAATTTATTAATTTAATTTGAATTAGGATAAAAAATATTTTATTCCTAATAAAAAAAAAATTTAAAATAAATTGACATTAACATCAACAAAACTATTCATTTAATTATATATAGTTCAAATCAAGTCACTTATAAATTGATTTCTGTACTGTTGTAGAAGCTCCCAAATGATAACACAACACGGTACTTCTTTGCATAATTGACATCACTAGCGGGTTTCTAATAAAATGAAATGGCGGCAAAAATATGCAAAATTGCCTAATAACATCAATAAAGCTAGTATTATTAGTTTTATTATATAGTATAATAATTAAAAAAATCCATCTAAACCACACTTTGACGATCAGCTGTTTTAAAAATTTGATTTTTATTTTCAACAACAGGAGGTTATGTCATATGTACGTAACATGGCTACGTTTAAACACAAAAATTATAAACCATATGTGAAACACTGATTTTGACATACACATGAAATTCCATATGGATAGCAATTTTGACAGTACATATGACTTGTACACTCAATGTAAACACACCTTTATTATCTGGTCTGATTTGTGACAATGGTACACCAATGCAGGGCTGCCAGGCCAAGTTAAGAAAAAATCGTCAAATTCCCGATTAATATTTAAAAATCGTCTTTTCAGCTTAAAAAAATCGGACAGCTAAAAAAGTGTTTCTTTAAATATTTTTTGTTTATATTTTTGTTAAAAAGCAATCAAAAAATCATAAAAATTAATTTTGAAAGTTGACTTAGACATGCTTATTTACAAGATTTGTATGAAAAATTTGTTCTAAAATAGATTTCAAATATATTTTATTTTTTATAAATATGGGGCTTAATGTATACTGAAATCAAAACATTTTCTTATGCTTTAAACTCATAGACGACAGCGGATACACGACTACAAGTTCCGTTGGCTTAATTGTCGCAGTGTAGTCAGCTACTTAATAATATTGAAGACGACAGCTACTTCGTAAGCTCAGACATTGTTGTAGAAATACATATTTTACTCCTATAAAAAACTTTTTCAAAAAAATAATAAATATTTCTTCAAAACATTTGGCATGAAAATAAATTTGTAATTTAGTGACATTTTTTTTTGTCGAAAAAATAAAATTATCGTATACAAAAAAGTGGTAAAAGGACAATTGGAAGAATATATGGAGAAAAATACATTGTTCTCTAAATACCAATCTGGTTTTCGAAAATCATTTTCATGTGAAACTGCTGTGAATTATGTCATTAACAGATGAAAAAAAATAAAAACAAATAATAAAATATTAGCAATTTATCTAGACTTTAAGCGTGCCTTTGAAACTATAGATAGACAAATTCTAATATGTAAACTCCAACAATATGGTATAAAAGGAAAAGAACTGAAATGGTTTGAATCATACCTAAATGACCGAAAACAAACAACAAAAGTGAATAATATAAAATTCGAGAAACATAATAATGAATACAGTGTTCCTCAAGAAACTGTTTTAGGTGCTCTTTTATTTATTATATATATATAAACGAGTTACCACAAATATTGGAAAGGTGTGAAATAGTATTATATGCTGATGATACTCTAATTTTTACTGAAGATGAGTCGGAACAAAAATGTCACGATAATTTATCTTACGATTTGAAAATTGTAAATAAGTGGTTAAAAATTAATAAACTGAAACTAAATGAAAATAAAACAAAACAAAAGTAATGGAAATAAATATGAACTCTGATATTAAAGTTGAATTAAATATTGAAGAAATTGAAAAAATAAATACTATAAAGTATCTCGGCTTTATCATAGACAAAGGGTTAAAGTTCAAAGAGCACATAAACTCTATATGTAAAAAGATTGGCAAACAAATTGTTTTTTTTTTAAGGTTAAGAAATAAGGTATCAATAATTACGGCTATTAATATATATAACGTCTTGATTAAACCGCATTTCGAATTAGGTTCAACAATAATATAAACTTGCTGCTACAATCAACAAATACAAAGACTTCAGAAACTTCAAAATAAAGCGATGCGGTCGATACTAAAATGTAATCGGTATACACAAATAAACTATGCTAAACTGTCTAAAATGGCTAAAAATTGAACAGAGACTTGAACTAAACACAATTGGCTTTATACAAAAAATGAAAATGGGGATAGCTCCACAATATCTGTGTGAACAACTAACGTATGTAGGAGAGGTTCAACCGTACAATCTAAGAAATGGTCAAGATTTCCGATTACAACGGGCAACAAGCAGCGCAATGCAGAAATCACTATTTTATAAAGGCTTGAACAAATATAATCAATTACCAAATTGTATAAAAAATGAAATTAACTCTAATGTATTTAGAAGAAAAATTGTGATGTTTGTTAAAAATAATTACTTTAATTGAAATGTTAAATTAATTTAAAATAGAATTTAAAAATATATTACTTACTACTAAATAAATAAAAATAGAAATAACCCTATTATGACTTCAGTGGTCGTGTAGCTTTGATGACTTCAAAGTAATGGTTTTACTATAAATGTGTGTATTTTTGGCAATCTGTACAAGGTAGTTTGATATTGTATATGTTGGCTGACTTCCAAAACGTCAATTGCTTTGTCTTCGAACAAAGTGAAGTGTTTCATAATGCCGCAGTACAAAACATTGACAATGTATACCCTTTCAAAACGCCGTTGACAAGTATTATTAACGCAGTAAACAAGCAATCAGGGCATCGGTTTTAAAGTTGATGGATGCATTGTAAAGAAACTTTGCATATGAACATGATTTAAATACGGTAGCACAAATGTGTACAGACTTTGTATTGATACATTTTGGAAGTCAACCGTTCTTAATGCATTAAATGAAATTTTAAATGTATAAAATTGCTCTTGAGTTTGAAGGATATCATAAATTCTATTGATAAATTGTTTGTGAGTTGTCAATACTCTCAACACTGGAAGTTATAAAAAAACGTCTTTAAAAAATCGTACGTATAATATTAAAAAGCGAACAGGAATCCGCTTTAAACTAGATATTTTTAGAAATAAATTACCACAATTTTTCAAATCGTTTAAACTAAGAACATAAAACTTTATATTTTAACACTCTTGGCGTTGTAAGAAATCGTCACTTTTCAAGATTTATCGATTTATCGTCAAAATGACGATAAATCGTCAAATCTGGCAGACGTGCACCAATGGCTTGTTTGGTACTTTAGCTGCTAGAGATCAATGTAACCATAAAAACAAAGCTATTTGAATTTCTGATAATTCAATTTATTTATAAATGAAAACCTTAAGATTATGTTTTAAAAAAGCAATAGGAAAAACGTGTCTTTTCGTGACGAGGGAAAAATCTAGAAGAAATATTATAGTTGCAAAACTTCGTAGTGCATTAATTCGATACCAAAGAGAACCCAAGAGGTGGAACGGCGTATAAACAGGACGGCAAAAAATACTAATTCAACCCGTTTATTAGTTTTCTTTTGTGTTATTTCGTAAACATTGGTCTTCTTTTGTGCTATTTTCTTATTAATTATTTTTTTATTAGTGTAAATGTGCGTAACTTTCATTAAATATATTTCTCAAGCTTATTTCACAACACCAAAGAATTTTGATTGTTTGTTTTAATTATACTTTGTTGTTTAATTAATATTTTAATGGACAAATTAACTTTTAAAGTTCAAAGTTTAGTTTTTGTTTTGTTTATTTTTCCGCTGTTCGTATAATTTCGTTACTATATTTGTCTCTTTCTTGACAAGCTTAGGAAAGTCTGATTATAGCCATTTTCATCAATCACTATTTACATCTCTGTGTACTTTGTGTTCGATACTTGAATGTAGTATCATAGGTATGTTTATAAAGTATGTAATTTAAAAGAGTTGCCACTACAGTACAATTTAAAAGCTTTTCTAGCATTATGTTTTATATGATTTGTAATGTCAAGCTTAAAAACTTTGTCTCATTTGTAATTACAGTACAAAAAGTACAGTTTAAATAACCGGTTTGTACAATTTAAAAATTTCATTTACCATCCCTGCTATTTATGGTTTTCTTTTAATATCGATTCTGTCGTAAAACTTTCATCGGAAATACCTAGGCGAATTTATATCAGGTGGTGTTGAAACCCCAACTAATTTTTCTTGTTTACGTTTTGCTGGCTGGTTCCTTCAAAATTTGTTTATTTAGAAACAAAAATTAAAATTTTCAAAACATAAATAAAAGAATTCACAAATATTAAAATTTTTATTTTATTTTATGAACCAATTACTTTTATTATTTTTTATTTTCTTGCATTAGATTGATTTTGCTTTAATTTTATCCTCAAAATTTTTGAATTTAGGTTTTATTTTAAATACACAACATATATTAGGTTTGTTCAATAACTGGATTCATTACTACAATCAGCCCAATTATAAACATTCCCGGTGAATTCAACTCCCGGTGAATTCATTTTTCATGCCAATATAATTCCCCTATTATGAACAGACAGGGAGAAGAGTATTATGTGAAAGGGAATTTCGAATTTTTAAGTCAGCTGTTTTGCTTTGAGCTGTGTTGTGTTGTGTTAACTTAAAACTTACAGGAAAAGAAGAAAATTTGCAAAACATTTTCAAAAAACAAACAATTAAAGTAAAAATAAGAATTTTTTAATTAAAAATAAAAAAAAATTCATAAAAATGTTTAGTTTGGCATTTTATGTGGTAGCCGAAGACACTCAAGCTGAAGAACAGCGTTCCAAAAACGAGCAAAGGATTGCAAGAAGACAGTTGTGCGATCAGAGAAACAAGTCGAGCGGTTCATAGCCGGCTAACAGCCGCCGCCGACTTTTTTTAAAGAATCTAGCCGCCGCCGAAGAGCCAGGCTTATCACGGCTCAAAAATGTTAGCTGACATTTTTCCTTTGGGTTTGTCGTACTTTAAATTTTGTATATTCAAATTTCTATTTGTAAAAAAATGTACATTAAACTTTGTAGCTTTTTATTTAAAATTGATTGTTAATAGAATTGTATTTATATGGTAATTTTTACCTAAAATGCAATGCCAGTCTTACAAGTTAATCAACATATATTTTTTTTACCACTGTAACCGTTTTTCCACAGAAATATTTATTACTGATTATATTTTTATTGAAAATGGCACAAAAAGATATAATAAGTTTTTTTTTTCTTTTTTTCACATTGTATATACTCGTATATATGTACATATCCTAATAACAAATTTCTTTTAAGAAAAAACAAAATCGAAACAATTGAAGATTTCGATAGGAGATACCTAGTAGGTATTACCTACATAGTAATAAAAACTTAAATTTTTTTTCAAACAGTAAAAAATTTAAGAATTTTGTGTTTACACTATATATAAATCATAATATGATTAACAGGCCTGTTCTGAAAATCACTTTTTATCAAAGTGATTTGAAATCACGTAAAAGGTGTTCTACATACAAAAAATTTTTAAATCACGTGATTTTAAATCGGTTAGGAAAGTGTCTGTGATTTCAAATCACTTACTTATTTTTGCGAGTTCTTTGTTGTTAATTTTATAAAAAAAACTGCTGAAATAAATAGTATGAAGTGTTCTTTTATGATTTTTGTAGTTAAATTACGTAATATTATAAGAAAAATATAAGAAAATAGCGCATTTTTGAATGCGTAATATTTTATATTTTGCAGTAACATTTTATAAAAAAAATTTTGTGTTTTTCCGCATCTTCTTAATTGTCAGCAGATTAAGTGTTTAGAAAGAGCATCTACCCTGACCAAACTTAAAAATTGCAATGGTTCCGTAAGTAAAGCCTTAAAACGCCCATTTTTTATACTGCTTTCATTTTAAACCTTTTGGGGTCCACAATGTGACCCTTGACCCTTCAGATTGCTTTTATTTTACGTATTACGTAAAATTTAATGAAAAAATAATAAAAATCAGCAATTTTCTTGTGGTTTTACAATTTCAAAATCGCTTAAAAAAATAAAAAATTATGTGATTTACAGAACAGGGTAAAATAAAACACGTGATTTTAAGACGGTTCGTGATTTAAAATCACGTGATTTTCAGAACAGGCCTGTAAATATTCATTTTTTAAATCTTTCTAGTTAATTTGTAACATTTACTTCTTCTAAGTAAAAAAATTATCAATAAATGTAGGTGTTTGTTGATTTCTGTTGTTGTTCTTTTTGATAACAGAGTAAGACTTTTGATAACAGACTGTAAGTCGGCTTCAGCCGACTTTCAGACGCCGCCGAAAATTTTTTGCAGAGCCGCCGCCGCCGACTATTTACGACGACTTGTTTCTCTGCTTCCAAGATTCGTTTTTAGTTAAAGGTGTAAACACAACTGGGACGAACGACGAACTTCGCACAACACGACGAACTCGTCTGTTAAAAATTCGTTGCGTAAATTCGTCAAATGAACACATATAGAACGACGAAAACAGCTGTGTACGTCACTTGGTATTGTTTTAATTTATAAAAAAAAAATAAATAATATGAATCAAAGAATTTTGCAATTTGTACGAATTATTAAAGTTATAAATATAATGTTTATGATAGTAAAAGCTTTTATTTTTGTACGGCAGCGTTTAAGGAGGAGATGGTGGGTAAGACCGGTAAATATTGATAGAAAATCCCAGGGTTTTCATAGAAGCTGTTTCCAACAATTAAAATTAAAAGATGAAGAGCACTTCTTTAAAGCAACAAGAATGACCGTTGTCAAATTTAACGCACTTCTAAATTTACTTAAAGAAAGATTGCAAAAATTTTCCAGAAGAGAGCCTATTGATGAGGAAACCCGTTTGGGCATAACGCTAATGTAAGTGCTTTTGAAATAGTCTATCTTAGAGTAAATATTTATTTTATATTTATTATTAGTTACCTGTCTCAAGGGTGTAGTATACAATTCTTAGCATTTACTTATAAAATGGGTGTATCAACCGTAAGAAAGATTATTTACGAAACCTGTGATGCGATCTGGAACGAGCTACATATGGTGTATGTTGCCCAGCCTAATCAGCATGAGTGGAAAAGGATTTCTGACAGGTTTGTGAAATAAAATAATAGAAAATAAATTAAAATATAAAATTTTGTATGCACATATATGTAAAGGTTTTACGTGAAAACAGGAATGCCGAATTGCCTTGGTGCTATTGATGGTAAATATGTAAACATAGTTTGCCCGCAAAAAAGTGGTTCACTCTTTTACAACTACAAGAAGACATTTAGTATTGTCTTAATGGCGGTATGCGATGCCGATTATAATTTTATTTTTATAGATGTTGGAGCAATGGGGAGTCAAAGTGACGGCGGAGTCTTTGCTCGCAGTGCATTTGGAAGAATGATTTTAAAAAACAACATACAGCTTCCCCCAGATGGTAATCTCCCTGGTAAAAAGATATATTTAATAATTATATGTATGTATGTTTTTATATGTAGTAATTGAATTTTGGTATGTTGTAATTAGGCACAGACAAAACCTTCTCTTATTTCTTTGTGGGAGATAACGCATTCCCTTTAAAACGTAACTTAATGCGCCCATATCCCGGAAGAAACTTGCCACTTGTGAAACAAAATTTCAACAAAAAGCTATCTGCTGCTCGTGTACACATTGAAAACGCTTTCGGGATTTTAGCCAACAGATGGAGAATTCTTCATACAACTATTCACGCCTCACCCAAAAACGTTGATAAAATAGTGTTAGCAATCGTAGTTCTTCATAATTATCTAATGCTAGATAAAACCAGTGGATACTTTGAAGAAAATATGGTCGACCATGAAGAAAATGGAATTTTTATACCAGGAACGTGGAGAGAATCATCTGAACAAATGTAATCTTCTCGCATTTCTCACGCCAACCGTTCATCGGCAGAGGTTTTTGCATTAAGAGATGATTTGGCAGAATACTTACTCAATAATTAAATTCATTAACAATTTTCTTTAAAATTCAGTATAATTTATTTATTTGTAATTAATTTTAAGTATTCATTAGAGAAAAAAATGCATTATTACAAATAATGTTCTTTTACTTTAATTAACAAAATAAAAATTCATTGAAAACGAAAAATGCATTTAAAAATAGAAACATGTAATGTTTAATAAGGATGAAACAAAATTTCTTTGAAAATTTTACGTGAGTACAAAGTATTGCTACGCAATTCTGAGATCTAAAATTCGATATAAGCTTAGGTTCACATTACTCCTATGTGATACAGTTTTGAGCTAACTCGTCATAAACCAAATTCATGACTTTACTTTCAATTCTTCTTACTACATCCTGTGGTAAATGAGCTTCCGAAATTTTTGTAGCCAAACTTTTAAATAACATTAATGTTGAGTCACGGTCTACAACATTTCCAGTAGTTCTATATCAAATAATATTTAACATAGAGTATTAGATTAGACATAAAAAGACAAAAAGGACAAAGGTAAATGTTATGTACCCTGCACCACTATATGTCATATATATGGTGAAGGGTATAAAGATAGTATAGTTTTATGTATGAACATACGGTCGGGAATCTTTATAGTTATCCAAAAAATTCATTAAATCCATGTATTTCCACTTTTTTGCTGGAGATGGCGCACCACTACCGGAGGCAAGTTGAGCAGCTCGTTTGCGTCTTTTATAGGTGTCACGAAGTCCTCGCCAACGTTTTTTGCATGCATCACCTAAAAATTATAGTTTATGTTCATATACAGTTTTTTTTAACTATAATTTCCACTTACCGGACAAATTAATCAAACCGCCAATTCGTTCCCACATTTCGTTTTTTTTCTGCACATTTTTATAATCGTTGGACGCAAGATTGTACAAACATTCATTTTTTTTTTACTTCTTCAATAATAAATTCACTTAAATCCATTTTACTTGCAAAAACTTGAATAAATAATTTATTTTTACAAATTTATTTTGTTTATTGATTACATCCAACAGCTGATAGAGTGACCATATTTCTTAAAAAAGCAGTATTTGACGAAAATATATTAATAAGAAAAAATATTTCAATATGTATATATATAAATAACTTTAAATACATTATTTATACTATATGCTACAAATAAAAACAATTTTAAATATTAATTAACAACAAAATAAAAAAATATTAAAGAAAATTGGTCCCCCTATACCAAATTATTCGTCGTTCGTCTGCGTAAGAAATAGAAATAAACCTATTGCACAGTTCGTTACGCATGACGAACTTTACGCAACGCACTAATTGTGTGCATTTACATAAGCACAAATGTGTTTTGTTTTCCAGGACGAATATTCGTAACGAAAAATTCGTCGTTCGTCCCAGTAGTGTTTACACCTTAACACTAATCTAGTATCAAACCAAACTTTGTTGAGTAAACAAGATTGCGCGGTGCTTTGCGATTTTTAATTTTGAAAATTTTAATTATTATTAGTCGAACTGTTTTATGTATTACATACAATGAAATTTATAATCAAGCTTAAGTTCGTTTTTATTCTCTCTTGGTTTGGTTGGTTAAATAGATGATGCATGAGGCAACTCAAAACCGATCAGTGCGTTTACATAGCAAACGGAAATAGTGACAACCTAATTGTATTGGCCGTATATGTCGATACATGATCGTTTTATGGAAAAATAAAAATATAAAAGATGTTTTTATTGAAAATCTAAAGAAAGAATTCAAGATGAAAGATCTTGGTGTTGCAAAATCTTTTCTTGGAATAAGACTCGATTACAATTTGAAAATCGTTAAAAATTAATCAAAAGCCTTACATTGAAAAAATTTTACAACGTTTTGATATGGTTAATTCTAACCCTGTTTCAACTCCTATGGATCCAAACGTTAAGTTCCTAAAACAGCAAGAAAATGATGGAGAACAAAATCATGAAAAATGCAGTTATCCATATCAGGAGCTCATCGGCAGTCTGTTGTTTTTAGCACAAGTCACAAGACCAGATGTAAGCTATGCCGTTAATTTACTTAGTCGTTTTAATAACAACTACCAAACTAAACATTGGTCTGCAGCAAAGCGCATCTTACGGTACCTAAAAGGTACAATAAACTTAAAGCTGTCTTTCGTGAAAGAGGAAAGTTTTGAAACTTTATGTTTTTGTGACGCTGATTATGCCTCTGACCCAGAAGAGCGGAAATCTGTCAGTGGTTACTTGTTGGTCAAAAAGGGTGGAGCCATCGCTTGGGGTTCCAAAAGGCAACAAACCACTGCCTTATCAACATGCGAAGCCGAGTATATGGCTATGGGCGTAGCAGTACAAGAAATGCTTTGGGTAAGAGGACTTGAAGAGGGTGTACGATGAGGAGCTTTTTCCACACCGGCAGCTATATAGAGCCATTCAGTAATTTGGAATTGTTGCCTATATGCCACTGAAATGTTCTTTGGGCAGTGATTTAACGAATTAGCGGACAAGAACAACACGACAATAATGAAATTAAAATGCGACCAGTTCAGTTGAACTCAACTATAACAATATTCTTTATTTAAAATAATCTTTAACTTTAACCTAACATCAATGTATGTATGTAAATAAGAGCTACAGTGTTTGTTGTTGTTTTGCTTCTCACTTCCAATGTACCAACTAATAATATTTATTTATTTATTTAAATCTACCAACAACAAACATTGCATTCTTGTAGACAACAACAACATAACTTACATCTTAAAACAATAACTTGAGAAACAAATATGCAAACCTAACGGGTAAACATCAAAAATAAGTTACAGTGGTCAGCATGTACAAAAATAACATCAAATTACTGTGGACCAAAACTGAATAAATTTAAATCAATTAAAATTAATAATTATATACAAAACAAATTAACATATTCAATAATATAAAAGACTAGTGTTATACGGTGACCTAACAGAGGAGATAATGCAAAATCTACAACCAGCAACAACCTTGTTTTGTGATAATCAGAGTGCGATCCAGCTTGCCTTAAATGAATCATATCATCCTAAAACCAAACATATAGACGTGAGACACCATTTTATACGTGATAACATTATTTCGAAGAAAATAAACTTAAAGCCAATATGTTCCGGTGAGATGGTAGCGGACACTTTTGCCAAGGCTCTTCCCAACGTTAAGCTGAATCAATTCCTGAACAAAATGGGTTTAAAATGTATCTAAATTAATTTTAAGTGAGAATGTTGAAATTGTAAAATTAATTCAGCTACATTAGCATTATCCTTTTATTACTAAATCTTTTGTATATATGGCAACATTGTTTACTGCAATAAAATTATTCTTCCCTTCTATTTTTGCATTTACTGAAAGCAACACGTTTTTCTATTTCAAGAGAAATATGCGTAAAATATATTTACATTTCGAACACTTTTGAAAAAAAGAATCTAATCTGGTGATTGGTTAAACAAATTTCATTATAACTTTAAGTTTATATAAGGTTTTTTGTAATAAACTTTTCCTTAACACTGTCTTTTTAAAGGTCTCTCATATTTAATTAAGTAGATTGTAATTGTTGCAGTACTTTTTAAGTAAAATCTCATACTATTGTACCTTATATATTTTAAGTTAATTTTCAATTAATTTTATGATAATAATAATAATAATAATAATAATAATAATAATAATAATAATAATAATAATAATAATAATAATAATAATAATAATAACATAAAATGCATTGCATGTTATCAAAAGGATTTTTAAAGTCAAAACAAAAATTTCTGTCTTCCATTATACTATTTTGTTTGCTGGTTTATTTTGAAATTAAATCAAAGCTGAAAAAAGCAGTAAGCATCCGCACATGTGCACTCGTTAACACTAAACGACTGAAATAGAAGAGAACAAGCGTCGGTGTGAGTTTTTTTTTATTGTTTTTGTAGCACAAAAATATAAAAATAACTAATATATCTTTTCACCGACCGTAAAGAAAATCTTAAAACTTTTTAAACTTTTACCACTTCACTACTTGAAATTTACTTTTACACTTTATTTGCGATGCGAACACTTGCACTGTTTTTTTACTTTTCTTTCGCATATTCCTATTTTATAAGCTAAAACTTTCTTCCAGCCACGTAAAAAGAATTTCCAAAATTTTCCAATTTCCCCAAAAATGTTTTTCCCGCCCAGTCGTTCATATTACCGTTGGTTTTCATCTAGAAACTTCTGCCTTCCCTCCAAGTCACTATCTTTATCATATTTAAAATTTTTCTAGACTTTTTATTTTTTCCAACAAAAAAATTTTCCATTTTTCATCATTTTCTTGTTTATTTTAAAGTTTTCTTATTTTTCCTTTACCTAGTCTGCTCTCCAATGCTCCTAACCTAGGTATTGCATGCCGCTGAAGCTTTTCTTTGTACCAGGCTAACAGACAAAACTATATGGTTATTTTTCATTTATACACTTTATACATATTTTTAAAATAAACAGTTTTTCTCACTTCGTTTGCAGAGAAACAAGTCGTCGTAAATAGTCGGCGGCGGCGGCTGAGCAAAAAATTTTCGGCGGCGGCTGAAAGTCGGCTGAAGCCGACTTACAGTCGTCTTACTCTGTTATCATAAAGAACAACAACAAAAAAAAACAAACACTTCCATACATTTATTGATAATTTTTTTACTTAGAAGAAGTAAATGTTACAAATTAACTAGAAAGATTTAAAAAATTAATATTTAATCATATTATGATTTATATATAGTGTAAACACAAAATTATTAAATTTTTTACTGTTTGAAAAAAAATTAAAGTTTTTATTACTATGTAGGTAATACCTACTAGGTATCTCCTATCGAAATCTTCAATTGTTTCGATTTTGTTTTTTCTTAAAAGAAATTTGTTATTAGGATATGTACATTAGGGTGTCCCTTATTTTTGGACGTCATTTTTTTTTTGCGCATACCCGCTAAAAAGTTTCTAAATAATCTAAGATGCCACCAGAAAAAATTTTACATTGATACAAGAATGGTAAACCGTGGCGACTTGCGATCGTTTACATTGCTTTCAAAAAAATAAGCTTTCATATATATTTGTTTATCTAAAAAGGTGATTCTCCTTTTTGCTCAACTGTCAAATTAATGTATTGTTTGCGGTGGCAATTTTCAATTTCAATAGTGTGTTTTATAAAGTTCGGTGCCTTAACTAAAAAAATGTCCGTCGAATTACGAAGTGGAAAACAAAAAATTTTTCTCATCGGAATGCCTTGTCATCAAATTAATGGTGCTAAACTACCATCTAATAGACAAGTTCTCGCTGTGCTTTTTTACAATATGCGCGAAGTCAAGCTCGATCTTAGAGAAAGTGCAAATCTAGTAATTAGAGAATGTGTAATTTTTTGGGAGAAGGCAAGAATTCCTACAAAGGCAATTCCGAACTGTGTCAAGAAGCTTTTAGATAAATATACACTTTGGAAAAAGTTGCAAAAAAATTGTAAGAAAAGTCTCGATATTTATAGGACCCGTGAAAGTAATTTTGAAAGTGATCTTGATAACCTATTTGATATTGCTCATGCTGCTGCCCTTCAAATTATCAAAATAGAAGAGGATAAAGCATTTTTGAAGCTACAGACAGAGCCGGGTAGACCGGGTTGCTTTGCTGGCATAGATAAAAACTTGGCAGACAAAGAGGAAAGATCTAGAAAAAGGTTATTACTCGAAGAAACAAGAAAATTAAGGCAACAAGAATTTTCGGAAGTTGCATCGGCTTCTACATCATATGCTGAATGCAGACAAGTTTTAGACGTGGAAGAAATATTAAATTCTGATACCGAAGATTCACAATATTCCCACGACGACGAAATCCAGCCAGAGGCAAGCACAAGTTTGCAGAGCGACAGTTCAAAAAGAGGAAGAAAAAATCTGATAACACCAAAGGTAGTCGCAGTTTTAGACAGGTGCCAGCTAAGTATAAGAGATTCTGTCTATATTATTCAGGCTATCCTAGAGGCATTGGATCTGAAATGCGACGATTTTGCAATAAATAAATCTTCCATTCAGCGAATTCGTACACAAATGAGAAAATCACGTGCAGAAACTATAAAAAGTGACTTTAAGAACAACGTACCTGATATCATAACCGTCCATTGGGATGGCAAACTTTTACCCGACTTAGACGTGAGAAGCTCCAAAGAGGAGAGGTTGCCAATTATAATTTCTTATAGCGACAAGGAACAACTTCTTGCAGTACCAAAATTGGAGAGTTCGTCTGGTAAACACCAAGAAACAGCTATTAGAACAGCTCTATATGACTGGAATCTCATTGACAAGGTGCAAATAATCTGTTGTGATACAACATCAACGAACATTGACCGTTTTAATGGCGCTTGTGCTCTTTTGGAGAAAAGTTTCGGCAGAGACCTGGTGCTTTTCGCTTGTCGTCATCATATTATGAGTTAGTGCTTAAAAGTGTATTTGAAGCCAAAATTAAGCAAAATGTTCGATCTCCAGAAATACCACCTTTTAAAAAAACTAGAGACAATTGGAAAAATATAGATTCGAATAAGATTGAACCATGCATCGATTTCGTTAGAAAGCACATTCCTGATGAACAAATTTTATCCATCTTAAGGTATTACAAAGCGGCATTGGAAAAAACTTTTATAAGAGAAGATTATCGTGAATTAGTAGAACTCTGCGTTATGTTTTTGAATGGCGATCCAGAAAAGAAAATAAAAATCAAGCCCCCCGGAGCCTTACACCAAGCACGATGGATGGCCAGAGCCATTTATTCATTAAAAATATGTTTGCTCCAGTCCCAGATCAACATAGATGCAAATGATAAAAGTGCTCTGCAGGACATTTGCTTATTTGTTGCGATAATTTACGTAAAGCCATGGCTCGAGTGTACAGAAGCTGTAAAAGCACCTAATCAGGATATGGGTTTTTTGAAAGCTGTCAAAGGCTATAATGAAATAGACGAAACAATTTCGAATGCTGCTCTAAGTAAGTTTTGTAAGCACTTATGGTATTTAAGTGAAGAGGCAGTCATTTTATCACTTTTTGATGACGAAGTGGATGACAAAACAAAAACAAATATGGTTGTTAACTTAAACAGGGAGGAAATATCGGATTTTAACAAACGATATATTCCAAACAGCGATGAAATGTCAGGATCGTTGTTTGGTGAGTCAAATTTATTTTTTTTTAATGTTATCTTTGTGTTAAATCATATTTTTTGAAAAATTAGTACTGAATGCTTTTATAACAACTTTTATTACAACCTTTCTTTATTTCAGCTAAAACACTTGATTGCTTTGTATCAGGTAAAAGCAAAGTATTTCTTGCAAGATTACAGATCGATGATAGTTTTCTTCGCACAAATGTGGCGTCTTGGATAAACAACGCTGCATTTCTGGAAGCCAAACGAAAAGTAAGTCTTTTACGAGTGGTAAACGATGCTGCTGAAAGAGCAGTCAAACTTGTGGAAGATTTTCACGGACTTATTACTGCTGATGAAGAGCAAAAACAGTTTTTGTTGCGCTGTGTTGAGGAACACAGAAACCTGTATCCAGACTGCAGAAAAAACACTTTAAAAAGAAGTTATCCCATATAATTTGGAATATTAAAATATTCTTAATAAAATATTCTTAATGCATCTTTTCATTTTTTCATTGTTCTCATTTACTGTATTATGTAAAACTTCTTGCCTTAGTCGCCACGGGTTACAATCATGATAGAAGAGTAAAATTTCATATTTAGGTATAATTTTCTATATATAAAAAAATTATAGGGTATGCGTTTCGAAATTCGAAAAAAAAATTTTTTTGTCTTATAAGGGACACCCTAATGTACATATAATATATATGACTATATAATTACAATGTGAAAAAAAGAAAAAAAAAAAAACTTATTATATCTTTTTGTGCCATTTTCAATAAAAATATAATCAGTAATAAATATTTATGTGGAAAAACGATTACAATTTAAGCATTGGAAGATTGTATTTCATATTTTAATGTTGCCAGCAGAGAAACAAGTCGAGCGGCTCATAGCCGGCTAACAGGCGCCGCCGACTTTGTTTAAATAATCGAGCCGCCGCCGAAGAGTGCGGCTTGTCACGGCTCAAAAATGTTAGCCGAAATTTTTCATTTGGGTTTTGTCATTCTTTAAATTTTGTATATTCAAATTTCTATTAGTAAAGAAATGTAAATTAAACTTTGTAGCTTTTTATTTAAAATTGATTGTTAATAGAATTGTATTTATATGGTAATTTTTACCTAAAAAGCAATGCCAGCCTTACAAGTTAATAAACATATATTTTTTACGACTGTCAATATTAAAATATGAATTACAACCTTCCAATGCTTAAAATGTAACTGTTTTACCACAGAAATAATTATTACTGATTATACTTTTGTTGAAAATGGCACAAAAAGCTATACGCCCTTGTTCTGAAAAAGGCATGTCGCTTAAAATTTGCGTTTTCGATTTGAAAACGCCAAATAGGTGTTCTGGCAAACGAAAACGCTAGAAATCTGGCGTTTTCAAACCGCTAGTGTATGCTGAAGCGATCTGGTCATTTTTATTTAAACTGCACTTGAAAGAGAAAATAAATTGATGTAAAATTAAAATTTAATATGTTCTGTTTTTATTTGAAGAAAAACTTTTAACATTTTTTCACAATTTTAATTAAAAATATGCAATTTAAAATTTTTCTGAGCAAGTAAATACGCTGTAGGCATTTTAATTTTGATTGTTAGTTTATTAAATACTTTCAATAAAAAATTTTTGTTTTAAGCAAAACGCCAGCAAATCGCTTCGTTTTCAGAAAATGCTTAAATGCGTTTTAAAAACGATTTGCGATTTGAAAACGCAGCTTTTTCAGAACATGGCCGATAATAAGTGTGTTTTTACATTGTATATATGAATATACATATCCTAATAACAAATTATTTGAAGAAAAAACACTCAATCAAAACAATTGAAGATTTTGATAGGATATACCTACATAGTAATAAAAACTTAAATTTTTTTCAAACAGTAGATAATTTAATAATTTTGTGTTTACACTATATATAAATCATAATTCTTAAAATCGAGTTAATTTGTAACACTTACTTCTTCTAAGTAAAAAAATTATCAATAAATGTAAGTGTTTGTTTATTTTTGTTGTTGTTCTTTTTGTTAACAGATTAAGTCGGCTTCAGCCGACTTTTAGCCGCCGCCGAGTTTTTACGACGACTTGTTTCTCTGGTTGCCAGTGGTAAAAAAATATATGTTGATTAACTTGTAAGGCTGGCATTGCATTTTAGGTAAAAATTACCATATAAATACAATTCTATTAACAATCAATTTTAAATAAAAAGCTACAAAGTTTAATTTACATTTTTTTACTAATAGAAATTTGAATATACAAAATTTAAAGTACGACAAACCCAAAAGAAAAATGTCAGCTAACATTTTTGAGCCGTGATAAGCCGGGCTCTTCGGCGGCGGCTCGATTCTTTAAAAAAAAGTCGGCGGCGGCTGTTAGCCGGCTATGAGCCGCTCGACTTGTTTCTCTGGTTGGAAGTAAAACAAATAAACCAAAAGGCTGACTTTCAAAATGTATGTCTGCAAAGTTTATATACAGTAATACTGCGGTATTTATACTTTTTACATATGCAAAGTTTCGAAACAATGCAGCTATGTTCTTTATTTACGTTTTCATTATGAAACGTAAATGTTGCAATGCACCATTTTTATTACTGACAAACAGAAAAATGATAATTTTTTTAAATTATCATTGAAATCAAATGGAAACTCAATACAAAATTCCGTCAGTGTCTCTTAAGACCTTTTGCCACAGAACGGTGCGTATCTTCCGCTTTGCGCAAAAGTCTGGTTCATTGTTGTTAGCAGAAATTTTTTTTTGCTAATGATTCCATTTTTTTTTCGCTAAAATATGGTAAAAATGCATTTTTTATTAAAAGCAAATTAATTTACCTTTGTGAGTCGGTCATTATTTATAATTTTATTTTTTTTTTTATTTTTTCCGTATACAAGCGTTCGCTGTTGTTTTCTATTTTTTATGAGTAAACAAACGAATACCGAACAAAGCATCAACAATAAAACCGATGCCTGATTGCTTTTTTACTGCGTTAAAAATACTCATTTGTGACGTATTGAAATCGTTTACATTGTAAATATTTTGTACAGCGGCTTTATGAAACATGATACTTTGTTCGAATACAAAGCAATTAACATTTTGGAAGTCAGCCAAAGTAACTTCATTGCTAACCGAAGGTTCGCTGAAGGAACAACAAAATATAGGTGGTAAATATTAAAGTAAAAATATTCAACAAGAGGGAAGCTTAAGGTAGTGGTGGACTTCGTTCTCACCAACTGACGATTGATAATTGAATACAAGTTTTCTCGTATTCCTTTATCTGGGTTTGGTTGGTTAAATAGATGATGCTTACAACTAAAATAAAAAACTACCCTAAGTAGATTAGATACAAGTAGTGCTGATGACAGACGTGGCTGTCTAGAAAATGTGCATTCCACTCGTGCTGGTGTCTAAAAATTAAATTATCCAATTTTTCTTTAATATTATCACCTAATTTGTAATTTAATTAATTCTTTCTTAGAGAGAATAAAAACGAACTTAAGCTTGATTATAAATTTCATTGTATGTAATACATAAAACAGTTCGACTAATAATAATTAAAAATTTTAAATTAAAAATCGCAAAGCACCGCGCAATCTTGTTTACTCAACAAAGTTTGGTTTGATACTAGATTTGTGTTAACTAAAAACGAATGTTGGAAGTAAAACAAATAAACAAAAAGTAACTTCATTGCTAACCGAAGGTTCGCTGAAGGAACAACAAAATATAGGTGGTAAATATTATAGTAAAAATATTCAACAAGAGGGAAGCTTAAGGTATTGGTAGACTTCGTTCTCACCAACTGACGATTGATAATTGAATACAAGTTTTCTCGTTTTCCTTTATCTGGGTTTGGTTGGTTAAATAGATGATGCTTACAACTAAAACACTACCCAAAGTAGATTAGATACAAGTAGTGCTGATGACGGACGTGGCTGTCTAGAAAATGTGCATTCCACTCGTGCTGGTGTCTAAAAATTAAATTATCCAATTTTTCTTTAATATTATCACCTAATTTGTAATTTAATTAATTCTTTCTTAGAGAGAATAAAAACGAACTTAAGCTTGATTATAAACTTCATTGTATTATTCATTTTAATTGATTTAAATTTATTCAGTTTTGTTCCACAGTAATTTGATGTTATTTTTGTACATGCTGACCACTGTAACTTATTTTTGATGTTTACCCGTTAGTTTTGCATATTTGTTTCTCCAGTTATTGTTTTAAGATGTAAGTTATGTTGTTGTTGTCTACAAGAATGCAATGTTTGTTGTTAGTAGATTTAAATAAATAAATACATATTATTAGTTGGTACATTGGAAGTGAGAAGCAAAACAACAACAAACACTGTAGCTCTTATTTACATACATACATTGATGTTAGGTTTAAGTTAAAGATTATTTTAAATAAAGAATATTGTTATAGTTGAGTTCAACTGAACTGGTCGCATTTTAATTTCATTATTGTCGTGCTGTTCTTGTCCGCTAATTCGTTAAACCTTAATAATCACTGCCCAAAGAACATTTCGGTGGCATATAGACAACAATTCCAAATTACTGAATTGCTCTATATAGCTGCCTGTGTGGAAAAAGCTCCTCATCATACATTTTGGCGCCCAACGTGGGGCAAGTGATAATTTAAAGTTTTTCTTAATTGTTGTTGTGCGGTTCGAGAAAATTCAAAAACTTTGTCGTTGAAGTACAACTTAAATAAAAGTGTACAGGTCGTTAAGTGGTGTAAAAAAAAAAACAGAAACAGTTTTAATATAATAAAAACTTGCAAATATAAAATAGTGGTGCATCGAAAACATTTTAAAATTTGTTCGTGGTCTATGTATATAAAAATATAATTGCATATTAAAATATCCCGTGGGCTCAAAGAGACAGAAAATTTTGTAAAAAATAAAAAAACCTAGTTACTCTAAATTTAACGGAGGTTTAAACATTTATATACACTTATACATAAAAAAATTAACTGTTGTGCATTCGGCTGGTTCCAGTACATAGTGTAAAATTTTCTGTACATCATATTTTTGTCGCTTATACCGTTCTATTGTTCCAGTTTATAAATTAAATAAATAAAAGCAATATATTAGACAATTGGTGGGAAAACTTTTGGCATCGGTTACAGTGATCAACAAAATTGTGTCTCGTATTTTTGGACATTTGTAGTACTTCTTCTGGCTCATATTTTATCAATACATTTTAATTTTGTGAAAATATTTCGTTTTTAAAATTTAAAAAATGACATTGGAAGATGTGAAGCAACAACGAGCGAATACAAAGAAAAGTATTACCCGAATTAAAAATCAAATCGAAGCCAACGGAAGGGGTAAAGGTAAGACACTATCGACAGCTGAATTGAAGTGCCGTTTGGGAATTTTGGAGTCATATTTTAAGCAGATATTAACGTACCAAACGGAAATTGAGAAATATGATCCAAATGACAATATTAGGCCCGAAGATCTGTATATTGCAGCAAAAATTAACATACAAACGCAGCTAGGTGAAGATGCTCATAATACAACGACATCTGATTCTACAATTTGTTTCCCTGTTGCTAACCATAAATTACCTCAGCTCAAATTGCCCACATTTAGTGGTAAGTACAGCGAATATAAAAATTTTATAACTTCGTTTAACCAAATCATCGATCGTGAATTTGCCCTAACAAATATTGAAAAGTTCAACCATTTGCTAAACATTCTTCATGGCCAAGCATTGGATTACGAATGAAAATTATCCAAAGGCTCTGGAAAGGCTAAAAACGCGTTACGACAACAGCTCGCTAATTTTTATGGAAAATATTACCACTTTGTTTGAACTCCCAGCCGTTTCAAAATATAATTGTGTTCAACTACCAAGTCTTGTTGATAACGTTTCTGCTCTTTATAGCTCTCTACTATCTCTTGGCTCACATAGTGACATTGCGAATTCGATGCTTATTTACATAGTGCTGGAAAAAGTTGATGATGAGACTAAAAGAAAGTGGATAGATTCTTTGGACTTTACCAAATTGCCATCTTGGGATGATTGCTCCAAAGTTCTCGAAAGACATTGCCAGTTTTTGGAATCGGTTGACTCCAGCCACACTCACGTGACTCCTCGTAGGTTTGAGAATCATCAATCTAGTAAGTCCAAATATAAAAATTCAAAGCCAGGCTATACTTTCTCGGTTTCAAAACGTGTTTGCACCCTTTGCTCAAAGGCTGATCATACAATTAGTCGTTGTCCTCGCTTTAAAGATATGAACGTCAGTCAACGTCTTGAAAATATCAAACGCCTCGGTCTATGTATAAATTGTTTGTCAAAAGGGCATCAAGTCAACAACTGTTCCTCTACATTCAAGTGCAGATTTTGCTCCCGCCTTCATCATACCTTGCTTCATCGGTCTCAACCAGCTATAAGGCCCTCGTCCGCTGCTGTTGAACCATGTATTTCTCGTGCTGCCTTGAATGATAGTTCCACCGCAGGTCATACTCACATGGAAAAATCTTCTCCGGAACAGGTGCTGCTTGCTACTGCCATGGTTCTCGTATGCGACACTACTGGTTGCTATCAGTTAGGACGCGCCTTGCTAGATTCTTGCTCTCAATTAAATTTCATTACTGATGAATTTTCTCAAAAACTTCATCTGCCTCGAATAAAACAAACCACCGAAGTCGCCAGCATTGGAAATACTTTTAGTAAAAGTAAATATCGATCAATAACAAAAGTAAAATCTCGGTTTACTGATTTTGAAGTGCCGCTATCGTTTTGTATTACGCCTCGTATATCGTGTCAACCTGATTCTGAGTTAGATGTCTCATCGTGGAACTTGCCTTCAAATACCCAGCTTGCCGATGAAAACTTTTTTAAATCAAAGCGAATCGTCTTGCTTATTGGTACTGAAACGTTTTTCGATATTCTGTCAGTAGGTCAGATTAAACTTGGTCATAATTTACCGAAACTACACAAAACACTTTTTGGATGGATTGTAGCAGGTCGTTATGTTTCGAATAAATTGACAGTTTCTGGTTCCTCATGTATGCTGTCAATAGAAGAGGAGATTGATCTTAAATTGCAACGCTTGTGGGAAATTGAAGATATTAAGTCTGACTCAAATGTTTTATCTCCCGAACAGTCTGATTGTGAATCATTTTACATCAATAACGTTCAACGTGAATCAACTGGTAGGATTGTTGTTAAATTGCCCTTTAAGGAGCCAGGAGTCGCCTTAGGTCTTTCTCGTAACACGGCCCTTAAAAGATTTGTTTCTCAAGAGAGACGGTTTTCTCGTGACAGCAATCTAAAAACACAGTATGTTGCTTTTATGAATATGAAGAGTGTGGGCATATGAGCCTAGTCCGCAATCCACGTTTAAATAAGCCCCATTACTTCATTCCTCACCATTGCGTTTTCAAGCCCAATAGTACCTCAACCAAGTTGAGAGTTGTCTTTGATGCCTCTTGTACCACATCTTCCCAGAAATCACTCAATGATATTCTTATGGTTGGTCCAACGATCCAAAATGAGCTGTACAAAATTTTACTTCGTTTTCGCCTTCATCGTTATGCTATAACAGCTGATATAGTAAAAATGTACCGGCTAGTGCTGATTGATTCTTGCGATCGAAAATATCAGTACATTTTGTGGAGAAATTCTGATGAAGAAGAGATTCGCACATACCAGTTAAATACAGTTACCTATGGAATGTCAGCTGCACCATATCTCGCTATTAAAAGCCTTCATTACCTCGCAGATCAATATAAGGATAAATTTGAACTTGGCGCAAAAACTATAAAATCATTTTATGTTGACGACTTTTTGGGTGGTGCAGATAATGGGTGATTTTTTTGAGGTTAGGATTTTCATGCATTAGTATTTGACAGATCACGTGAGATTTCAGACGTGGTGCCAAAGAGAAAGATGCTCAGTATGCTTTGACATTTCATCATGAATAGACTTACTAACGAGCAACGCTTGCAAATCATTGAATTTTATTACCAAAATCAGTGTTCGGTTCGAAATGTGTTTCGCGCTTTACGTCCGATTTATGGTCTACATAATCGACCAAGTGAGCAAACAATTAATGCGATTGTGACCAAGTTTCGCACTCAGTTTACTTTATTGGACATTAAACCAACCACACGAATGCGTACAGTGCGTACAGAAGAGAATATTGCGTCTGTTTCTGAGAGTGTTGCTGAAGACCGTGAAATGTCGATTCGTCGCCGTTCGCAGCAATTGGGTTTGTGTTATTCGACCACATGGAAGGTTTTACGCAAAGATCTTGGTGTAAAACCGTATAAAATACAGCTCGTGCAAGAACTGAAGCCGAACGATCTGCCACAACGTCGAATTTTCAGTGAATGGGCCCTAGGAAAGTTGGCAGAAAATCCGCTTTTTTATCGACAAATTTTGTTCAGCGATGAGGCTCATTTCTGGTTGAATGGCTACGTAAATAAGCAAAATTGCCGCATTTGGAGTGAAGAGCAACCAGAAGCCGTTCAAGAACTGCCCATGCATCCCGAAAAATGCACTGTTTGGTGTGGTTTGTACGCTGGTGGAATCATTGGACCTTATTTTTTCAAAGATGCTGTTGGACGCAACGTTACGGTGAATGGCGATCGCTATCGTTCGATGCTAACAAACTTTTTGTTGCCAAAAATGGAACAACTGAACTTGGTTGACATGTGGTTTCAACAAGATGGCGCTACATGCCACACAGCTCGCGATTCTATGGCCATTTTGAGGGAAAACTTCGGAGAACAATTCATCTCAAGAAATGGACCGGTAAGTTGGCCACCAAGATCATGCGATTTGACGCCTTTAGACTATTTTATGTGGGGCTACGTCAAGTCTAAAGTCTACAGAAATAAGCCAGCAACTATTCCAGCTTTGGAAGACAACATTTCCGAAGAAATTCGGGCTATTCCGGCCGAAATGCTCGAAAAAGTTGCCCAAAATTGGACTTTCCGAATGGACCACCTAAGACGCAGCCGCGGTCAACATTTAAATGAAATTATCTTCAAAAAGTAAATGTCATGGACCAATCTAACGTTTCAAATAAAGAACCGATGAGATTTTGCAAATTTTATGCGTTTTTTAAAAAAAAAAAGTTCTCAAGCTCTTAAAAAATCACTCGTAACAATTGTCCCAAATAAAAATTGAAGTGAATGAAATTCTCACTCGTGGATTTTTTCAATTAGATAAATGGCACTCAAATCATAAAGATTTTCAAAATGATAAAACTACAAAAAACTTGAATATTGATGAATCCGCAATTACTAGCGCCCTTGGCATTACTTGGGATCAACAAAGAGATGTATTTCTTTTTTCGTTTTCACCAAAAATTCCTTTAAAAGAAAATATCACCAAACGCTCTATATTGTCGCTCTCGTCATCACTTTTTGTTCCCCTTGGGCTATTAGCTCCCCTTATAATAAAAGCTAAAATAATCATGCAAGAGTTGTGGATTATAAAAATTGGTTGGGATGAATCTATACCCCAAGAACTACACTCAGTCTGGGAAAATTTTGTCTCAGATCTAAAAAGGCTAAGTTATCTTAAAATACCACGTTTTTGTCTCGCTGCTGAATCTCAATCTGTTCAACTTCATGGCATCTGTGACTCATCAATTCGCGCTTATGGATGCTGTTTTTACTTTCGAGTTATAACTTCTTCAGGAAAAGTTTATGTTCGGCTTTTTACTGCGAAATCTCGAGTTGCCCCAACAAAACAAAAATCATTACCAAAGTTGGAATTGTGTGGAGCGCAACTTTTAGCAAAATTGTACTCTAAAGTTAAAAATCTCATTACAATACCAGGTCTTGAAGTTCACTGGCTCAAGCAGCATTCTTCAACATTATCCGTTGTTGTTGGCAACAGGGTCTCAGAAATTCAGGATCTCACTCATGGTTGTGTTTGGCGACATGTTCCAACAAATTTCAATCCTGCTGATATCGTTTCCCGTGGTTCAACTTTAGAAGAACTTGCTTCATCGATTTGGTTCCACGGCCCGACATTTCTCACCTCTGATCCTGCTCAATGGCCTCCAGATAAAATAGACGAACTTTCCGATGACAATCAAAAAGAAATCGAAAAAGAAAAGCGTAAAACTGTACTTTGCACCGAAAGGAAATCTAATTACGTTTTAGAGTTAACTGAAAAATATAGTTCATTCTTGAAAATTATTCGTATTGTCGCCTGGATACTTCGTTTTGCTCAGAAAATAAAAAGTAATATTTTTAATTCTGACTCTTTACAGCCCCAGGAATTAGAAAATGCTTTGCACAAAATAGTGTTTAACATCCAAAAGTACCATTTTCAAGATGACATAAATCGGGCTATGAAGAAAGAAGATCCTAAAAGTGCCCTAAAGTGTCTGAACCCCTTCCTTGATTCATCAAATGGCTACAATCTACTTAAAGTTGGAGGTCGCTTATAATTCGCTGCAATTTCCGAAGGTCAAAAGCACCCAATAATATTGCCTAGTAAAAATCATTTTGTCCATTACTATGTGCGCCACTTACACCACACCAACTATCACGCTGGAGCCAAGGCATTAATGTCATTAATCCGCCAGAGATTTTGGATCATTAACTCTAGAAACTTATGCCGCCGTATTGTAAATTCTTGCCCACAATGCATTCGCTATCGTCGAAGTTGTTGCAACAAATGATGGAAAATTTGCCTGTAGAGCGACTCAACCCTTCAAGGCCTTTCGCTAGATGTGCTGTTGATTTTTGTGGTCCAATCAACACCTATTTAAGAATCAAAGGAAAAGTGCCATATAAAACATATATTGCTGTCTTCGTCTGTCTTGTATCCAAAGCAGTCCATATTGAAGTAGTGTCAGATCTATCAACAGATGCCTTTATTGCCGCCCTGAAAAGGATGATTGGACGCAGAGGTCTGCCCACAGACATCTTCTGTGATAATGCTACAAATTTTGTTGGTGCAAATTCTAAGTTGGCTCAATTAAAGTCGTTCCTTTTTGATCCAAAAAAACAAAATTTTATATCGAACTATTGCTCAAACCAATTTATTAATTTTCGTTTTATTCCACCTAGGGCACCACATTTTGGCGGATTATGGGAGGCGGCCGTCAAATCGGCCAAAGGTCATTTATCTAGAACCCTAGTTAGTACAAGGCTAATATTCGAGGAACTCGCAACTGCTATGATCGAGATAGAGGCCATTTTAAATTCAAGACCAATTTCACCTCTATCCTCCGATCCCAGTGATTTTGAAGCCCTTACACCAGACCATTTCTTAATAGGCGCTCCCTTACGTAGTTTGCCAGAACGTGATGTCCCTTTGAAGCAAATAAATATTGTTGAATATTGGTCCCGAATAAGCGCCATCAAACAAAGATTTTGGAAAAAATGGTCACATGATTATATAAATGAGCTGCAAATGCGCAACAAATGGACTAGTTCCAATCCTAATATTACCACCGGTTCTCTAGTTATTGTTCAAGAGGATAATCTACCACCACAACGATGGATCATGGGCAAAATCACCAATATAATACGCGGAAGAGATGATCGGGTCAGGGTTGTCGACATCAAAACAACTAAAGGGTTCATACGTCGCCCTATCTGCAGACTGGCTGTATTACCATCTTCTTGAAAGTTTCCTTTCAATGGGGCCGGCTTGTTAGGTCACCGTATAACACTAGTCTTTTATATTACTGAATTTGTTAATTTGTTTTGTATATAATTATTCATTTTAATTGATTTAAATTGATTCAGTTTTGGTCCACAGTAATTTGATGTTATTTTTGTACATGCTGACCACTGTAACTTATTTTTGATGTTTAAGCCCAGTACGCAGCTCTACGAAATTTCAGTTTTGATTTTTTTGCCTTTATTTCTACAAAAGTAAAATTCATCATGTGGTCGTTTGTAGAAATAAAAATCATGTAGTCGTGTTTTTTAAATTTTATTGTTTATTGTACACAATAACATTATATCAACACAGAAATGAACAAAAATTATTTTAAATGTATAAAAAACATGAAATGTCATAAATTCCGTTACCAAACAATTGCCTGAACATTAATTTTTGTTTCAGCTGAAGAAAAAAAGTCTACAGTTTTTGTTAGAACATCCCTGTAATAATCGAAAATTCCGTTTAGTTTTCTTTTTAGCTGCGTACTGCCAAACGGAAAGTTGAATGAAAATTTTAAAACCTGAAATTCAGGCTGTTTTTTTACACATACTTCTTATGGGAAACTGAAATTCAGGCGAGCTGCATACTGGCCTTTACCCGTTAGTTTCGCATATTTGTTTCTCAAGTTATTGTTTTAAGATGTAAGTTATGTTGTTGTTGTCTACAAGAATGCAATGTTTGTTGTTGGTAGATTTAAATAAATAAATAAATATTATTAGTTGGTACATTGGAAGTGAGAAGCAAAACAACAACAAACACTGTAGCTCTTATTTACATACATACATTGATGTTAGGTTAAAGTTAAAGATTATTTTAAATAAAGAATATTGTTATAGTTGAGTTCAACTGAACTGGTCGCATTTTAATTTCATTATTGTCGTGTTGTTCTTGTCCGCTAATTCGTTAAATCACTGCCCAAAGAACATTTCAGTGGCATATAGGCAACAATTCCAAATTACTGAATTGCTCTATATAGCTGCCGGTGTGGAAAAAGCTCCTCATCGTACATCCTCTTCAAGTCCTCTTACCCAAAGCATTTCTTGTACTGCTACGCCCATAGCCATATACTCGGCTTCGCATGTTGATAAGGCAGTGGTTTGTTGCCTTTTGGAACCCCAAGCGATGGCTCCACCGTTTTTGACCAACACGTAACCACTGACAGATTTCCGCTCTTCTGGGTCAGAGGCATAATCAGCGTCACAAAAACATAAAGTTTCAAAACTTTCCTCTTTCACGAAAGACAGCTTTAAGTTTATTGTACCTTTTAGGTACCGTAAGATGCGCTTTGCTGCAGACCAATGTTTAGTTTGGTAGTTGTTATTAAAACGACTAAGTAAATTAACGGCATAGCTTACATCTGGTCTTGTGACTTGTGCTAAAAACAACAGACTGCCGATGAGCTTCCGATAGGGATAACTGCATTTTTCATGATTTTGTTCTCCATCATTTTCTTGCTGTTTTAGGAACTTAACGTTTGGATCCATAGGAGTTGAAACAGGGTTAGAATTAACCATATCAAAACGTTGTAAAATTTTTTCAATGTAAGGCTTTTGATTAATTTTTAACGATTTTCCAAAATTGTAATCGAGTCTTATTCCAAGAAAAGATTTTGCAACACCAAGATCTTTCATCTTGAATTCTTTCTTTAGATTTTCAATAAAAACATCTTTTATATTTTTATTTTTCCATAAAACGATCATGTATCGACATATACGGCCTATACAATTAGGTTGTCACTATTTTCGTTTGCTATGTAAACGCACTGATCGGTTTTCAGTTGCCTCATGCCTAAGCTAACTAGCTTCTCACTTAATATCTTGTTCCACATCCTCGATGCTTGTTTCAATCCATACAAAGGTTTATTTAAACGTAAGACGCTGTCATCTGTAACCGCTATACCTTCTGGTACTTCAATGTATATCTCTTCTTCCAGACATCCTTGCAGAAAAGCTGTATACACATCCAAATGATTTATGTGTAAATCAAACTCTAAAGCAAATGGCAATAAATACCGCAACGTATTGTACCTTATCACAGGTGAATAAGTTTCATTGAAGTCGATACCATCAAGCTGCGAACAACCCTTGGCCACCAACCTGGCCTTATATTTGACATCGCCTTCGTTGTTTTGCTTTTTCTTAAAAATCCACCTTGTTGATAACTTTTTAATACCAGCTTTATTGCTTACGACACTCCACGTGTTATTTTCAATCAAAGAGTCGTGTTCACTTTTTATGGCCTCAAGCCATTTAGTCTTTTCTATACTATTCACAGCTTCTGCGTAGGTCACGGGATCTTCGGTATTTTCACAAGTTAAATACGTAATATAGTCATCCATTGGAGGGGGCTTTTTTAACCTCGACGAACGTCGAACATGAACGTGGTGTTTGATCCGAAACGTCAACAGTGTCTTCTTCCTTTTCATTGTCACTTTCATGAGAATCACTTTCAGCTGGTTGATCGTCCTCAGGATCTGAATTTTCATCCACCATTATTCTCACTGAATTTGGAATATAATTTGGCTTATCCTGAAAAGGTGTAGACGTAGATTTATTAGTATTATCTGCTTTCAAATAAAACATTTCATTTTCAATAAATACTACATTGCGACTTATGTGGATTTTTTGCATTTCTGGATCATATAGACGATATGCTTTCGAAGTAGCGCAATATCCCATTATAATACATCTTTTTGACCTTGAGTCCCACTTTTTTCTAAGCTCCTTGGGCGTCATAACCATACACACACAACCAAAAACGCGTAAATAATCTAAATTCTTCTTTTTACCACTCCAAACTTCATCTGGAGATTTCTCGTTCAGACTTTTCTTTGGTATGACGTTAAGTAAATGTGCGGCTGTGTTTGTAGCTTCTGCCCAAAACATTTTCTGAAGATTTGCGTCATAAAGCATTGCTCGAGCTTTTTCAACCAGGGTCCTGTTCATACGTTCAGCCTTTCCATTCTGCTGTGGACTGTAAGGTGCTGACGTTTGTGTAAACTATACCGCTGTCGTCGCATATTTGTTTGATTTGACTGTTACAGAACTCTAAGCCATTGTCAGAAAGAGGAGTTTTTATGCGTTTACCTGTCTGATTTTCAACCAGATTTTTGAATTCTATGAACAACTTGGGGACCTCGGATTTATTTCTCATTATATAAACAAAAATTTTATTGGAGAAGTCATCAAGAAACAGAAGAAAGTAGGCTGCACCACCCTTTGATTTTTGTTCCATGGGGCCACATACATCCGTGTGAACCAGCTGTAGAATTTCAGTTGTTTTTGTTTCTGACGATTTATACGACTTATGTGTTTGTTTACCTTGTAAAAAAGAGGTACAAATATCGACATTATTGCCACAGTCAACTCTTGACGCGTTATTCAACAACCCTTTTACGTTTATATATAGTCACCTGTGCCACAAATCGTCAGCAATCGCTACAAAATTTTCTGATGCTACACTTAGCTTAAACATGCCTTTTTCTAAAAATGCTTCTGAAAATATTTTGTTGTTTTTCTGCACAACACATTTACCTCCAGTAAACTTAACCTCAAACCCTTTTTTTGTAAGTTGGCTTACTGAAATCAAATTAGCACAAATTTCTGGCACAAATAAAACGTCATTTATTGTAATATACTCCAATCTGCCACTGCATCTTTGCTGTATACGAATATTGCCGATTCCAACTACTTTAAGTGTGGTATTATTGGCTACTGTCACAAATTCATCTTTATCAAAATTTTTTAAAACAAAGAAAACATTTTTGGAATTAACCATATGAGAGGTGGCACCAGAGTCTATTAACCAAATATTTTCTCCAGTATCGAATTTTGCAGCAAAACTTGTTGCTAGTGTTTTTTCATAGCTGCCGCCATTTTGTAATTTCTTCGGATCTTTACAATTTTTGGCAATGTGCCCTTCTTTCTTACAGTTGTAACAAACTACTTTTTTATTTTTCACTGGATGACTTTTACCTTTCTGTTTGGAGTAAAACAATTCAGCTGATGTTGAATAGTTGTTATAGCTGTCGAAATCTTGTAGCAATTTCGTCTTAATGGTATCTGCTGTGATTTTGATATTGCTGCTCTCTATGGCCATTATCATCGGTCCAAAGTGGTCGGGCAAACCACTCAACAAAAGGCTCGCAATCCACTCATCATTAACTTTAAAACCTATTTGGTTTAGCTTTTGTGCAGTATCAACGATTGTATCCACATACTCGCTTATGGTGTTACAATTTACCAACTGTGTTGTGGTCAGCTTTCTTAACAAGCCGCATCTACGTGTAAGCCCGGAGTCGTCATAGGTAGTTTCTAACTTTTCCCAAATTTCCTTTGCCGTTTTTACGTCTTGTATATGAATATAGAGATTTGGAGAAATATACAATACCAACCTAGAAGTTGCCTATTCCTTTAATTCTTCATTGGTTTCCGTGCCTAAGATCGCCTTCCAAAAACCTTGCAATTTCATTGCATGTTCCACTGCAAACTTCCATCTGTGGTAGTTTTCTTTACCAGCTAGCTTTTCTATTTCTATTAACCCATAACCTGTTCGAAATGTAAATATATTTTACCCATATTTCTCTTGAAATAGAAAAACGTGTTGCTTTCAGTAAATGCAAAAATAGAAGTGAAGAATAATTTTATTGCAGTAAACAATGTTTCCATATATACAAAAAGATTTAGTAATAAAAGGATAATGCTAATGTAGCTGAATTAATTTTACAATTTCAACATAAAGGAACTTAGTGATTGCTTAGTAAATTTCTTATAGTTTCAAAATCAGATCGTCTAGAATTTTACATTAAATGACAGCGTCAAGTCCCTTACAAATGATCTAATCATTTTATGTTCAAAATTGGAATGTAGTAAATCAGTGGGGAATCTACGAGGAAGGTTGTGTATTAATTTTAAGTTTTTATTCTGGATAATTTGAAGCTTTTTTGTGTGAGTTTTAGCAGTTTTGCCATACCAGACTTGGCAACCATAAGTCAAGATCGGATCGGATACACATTTTTTATAACAATATTTTGTTTTTTAGATTAAGCCTTGACCTCCTGTTAAGTAAAGGATATAGTGCGCAACCACACTTAATTGACTTGTCACATATGTATTTAATATGTTTTTTAAACAAAAGTTTTTTGTCTAGGATAATACCTAAATATTTAATATTTTCACTAATAGAAATGACATTTCCTTGAGAGTACAAGTATTGTGAAGGAATACGTTTTGGCGATTTATTGTATGGAAATATGATAGCTTGTGTTTTGTTATCGTTAACTTTAATTTTCCACTTATTGAAGTATTTTTGCCTTGAGTTTAAAGCCTGTTGCATTCTATTGACTATTGCGTTTCATACCTTGCCGCAACATATGAAAGCGCTGTCGTCAGCATAAAAAGCTGCTTCTTGATTTTTGCGAATATTTATATCCGAGGTATATAACGAATACTGTGTGGGAGAAAGAACAGACCCTTGTGGTAGACCTGCTGGTATTTGCCTTTCCCTAGAGTTATTCCTATCGACACATACAACAAATGATCAATTATTTAAAAAGCTTTTTACTATTTTTGGTAAATAAAGAGGAAAATGAAAACTATTAAGTTTGAACAACAAACCATCATGCGAGATAGAATCAAATGCCTTTTCAATATCAAGGAAGATAACTCCGGTACTTTTGCGATGACTTTTATTATCTTCAATAAGTTTAATTACCCTCTTCAATTGATGAACGGTAGAGTGTTCCTCACGGAATCCAAACTGCTGGTCATTAATGATGTTATTTAAGTTAGAAAAATCTACTATTCTTTTGTGTATAACTTTTTCAAAATCTTTGTCTAGTAGGCTAAGAATACTAATTGGTCTGTAACTGGTTGGTATTTTAGGATCTTTTCCAGTTTTGTATACTGGAATTACTTTGGCCCTTTTGAAACACTGAGGAAAATAGCCAGTACTTATACAAATATTAAATATTTTACTCAATGTTTCAAAAAACAATCAGGCATGTTTTTAAGCACAATGGCGTTAATTTCATCTAAACCTGGGGCTTTGTTATTTTTTAATGAAAATACATGTGACTTTACTTCTATGACATCGGTTAATACCATATTACTACCACTGTGCAGGGACTCATTGTTAAGACTTTCCACGTAATTTACAACGCGAGTATCCATAGATGATAGGTTACTTATAGTTAATGTATGTTATTTAGCAAATGCATCAGCGTTTACGAACATATCAGAAAGTGGTAAATTTTTCCCTTTAAGGCCTTTGGTAAGCTTCCAAAACTTTTTAGAGCCGGGTGGCAACTTAGAGATAAATCTAGACCAAGACTCATTTCTATCCCTGTTTATGTGAAAATTGATAAGTATGTTTAGCTGCCTCATTATACTAATTAAATGGATTCTATAGTTTTGATCCCCACATCTCTGTAATTTACGCCTAAATTTATTTCTTTGCAGAATTAATATTTTCGATGTATTAGAGATTTCTTTTTGCCATGGAGTTTTTTGCCCAACTGGAATCAAATTAAATGCCTGTTTGGCAATAGAACATAGTTGATTTAGTGCCATATCTACGCTATGAGTGTTATCATCGACTCGATCAATGTCGAGGCGTCTGATTTCGTTCTCTACCCAGTCTCTAATGAGTGGCCAATCAGCTTGATTATACAAAGGAACAGAAATTGTGTTTATTTGAAAATACCCATTGATAAAACATGAAATTGGAACATGGTCTGAATTTAAAATATTTGGATGTGATTCCAACCCCGAAAAAGATATACAGGAGTTTGATAGCAAAATGTCTACTGTAGAAGGTTGAACTGGTAAAACATTTTGCAAAAAACCTGGTAAATGAGTCTGGGTAATATATAAAATAGTTAGATAAAAGACAATGATCATAAAGTACTTTACCATCAGAGTTGTTTGAAGTACAGTTCCAGTGAGTGTGATGGGCGTTTAAGTAGCCAAATATAAAAAAGTCATTTAAGGTATTAGTTAGTAAGCTTAAGTCCGATCTAAAGCTTGTGGTGTATATTGGATTATACACAGATGTAAAAATAACTGATCGTCTATTAATAAAAACTTGTATTGAGATATTCTCAATAATATGTGTTTTAATTTTTGGAAGTAACTTATGTTCTATGTTAGTTTTTACCGCTATAAGTACACCTCCTCCATGAGTTAGTCGGTCTTCACGGTATATCTTGTAGCCTCCAAGTTGAAGTTTGTGATGCTGTTTTAAAAAAGTTTCGTTGAGTAAAAGAATATCAACATTTTTGTCGTGTAGAACTTGTTCGAGCTGTGAAGCTGCTGAATCTGTTGCTATGCCTTGACAATTCCAGTGCATAACATGAACATTTTGAGTACCGGTTGATTTATATGGCATGCTTAAGCATCATACCCAAGACTCTTAGTTTGTCAAACTTGTTTTGACATTTCTCAAGTGCATCAACAGCATCAAAAAATATTTCCAATAGCCTTTCTTTGGAAATATCATCGTCGTTGTTAACAATGGGTTTGCTTTTAGAATCTTCAGAGTACAATTTTTTGTTGCGAAAGCTGGAATCGCGGAATTTACTTTGATGTTCATAATTTATTAACTCTGGAGAATTTTCAGCATCTACGTTGAAATTTGAATAACTAGGTCGCTTATAAGAAGTTACAGTTTTGGCCGTTAAGCGTTGGCGTATTTCTAAATACTTTTTGCGACAAGGGCACTTTGGGTCATCAGCCCTATGGTTAACGTTGCGTAGGTTCTTTTTAGCGCAATTGTAGCATTTATAAACTACGCTTCCATCTTTAGTGCTTTTGTTTAATGTGCAAACAGAGAAATCGTGATTACCAGCACACGCCGAACAAACGTCGATTCGGTTACAGTTCTTAGCACCGTAACCATACATTGAACATTTGGCACATTGGGTAGGGCCTTTATTTCCTCTCAATGGTCTTCTCCAATAAACAGATATATTACAAAAATACCTTATTTTCATTATTTCTCGTTTTCACACATGCTGCCTGTCGAATTCGATTAAATACAACGCATCATCCTCATTAGATCGTTTGGTAATAATTTCCTTAACATTTATCGGCTTTATATTGTACCTCTTAACAAATTCGTCCTCTAATAATTCAGTTGACAATCGAGGTAGACCAAATAAGACCATCTTAAAAATTTTTCCGTCTTTTATATCCTGGCTATAAAAGCAGAACTTTTTGTCTTTAAGAATTTTAATCGCTTCGTTGTAGTGAGACAGCGACTTGGAGATTATTTTTGTGCCAATTGACATTCTTTTAAACATGTAATGTTCATCAATTAATCCATATACAGTTGAAAAACTATGGGTGGAATCCACTATTATCGGTGGAACTTTCGCCTTAGTTGAAGTTTCTTCTTCCTCATCCTCGGATAACAGATGAAATCTGTTGTTGCTCGTGGTAGGCACGTCGGAAACTTTAGAAAATTTATATTTGGGGCTATTGCCCCAGAACTTCTTTCTTTTCTGACTAATCATAGCCGAAAGAAAATTAAAAAAAAAGAAAAACAGAGGTTTTCCCGTGAAATAAGTTAAATTAAATTTAATTTTTCTCACAAATAAAAATTCACACGTTGTTTTCTAGTTGAAAACGGTGTTGCCAATGCATTTTATGTTACCAAACATTTAAAACAAAGAAAAAATTTTCAATTAAGTCATTTTGACCTTTTTCAAAAAGAAATAAATAAATTTAAAGAGGAAAAAAGGAAAATGTTTTTTCTTGACCTTTATATTCAAAAAATTTAAGAATGTGTTTTGCAAGAAGAGCAAAATGAGAAAATTTTGCAAAATAAAAATGGAGATTTTAAGCCAAATAAGCTTGGAAATCGCTCAGCAAGGCAGACCATTTATGGATGGAATATTTTACAAAGAACTTTTCAAACGTTAAATTATAGAACAGATTTCACAAAGTCAATTCCCTTGTCACCGCAAACTGTGGCTAGGCGTATTGCCCAAATAGGAAATTCAGTGGAGTCTTCTATTAAAGAAAAATTGATAAATTGTAAATTTCTTTGTTTGCAGATTTTAAGAGTATACAACTACATTTGGATTTATTTAATATCCCTTATAACTGTGATGTTACTCAATATGAGTTCGATATACAATCAGAACTTATATTTCTTCGAACCGAAGTCCAAGCTCCGGGAAAAATGGGAATAGAATTCTGGAAAAATATAAATGGTTTCGATTTTCCAGAGTTAAAAAGAAATGCTTTGAAACTGTTATCCCTTTATCCTTCTACATATTGCTGCGAACAAACTTTTTCCGACATAAAATTTGTTTGTTCCAAGCAGAGAAATAAATTAAGTTCTTCAAATTTAAAACATATTTTGTTAATAAGAAATTGTTACAAAATCTTAAATTTGGAAAACTTAATTTATAATGCATAAATACACTTATTTTTTTAAGTTTTAATTGTAAATTAAACTCGACTAATCAGATATATGTGTGAAAAAAATTGCCTAATTCTGTAAAAACTGAGGCATATTTTGTATTTAATTTTATTAACTTTTTTAAACATCATTTCCATTTTTCTTTTAAAAGTAAAATTCATTACATTTGTAATGCTTAGTTTTGTATTTGCTGGGCAATATTATTTATCCAAACAGACGCATCATTTATTGAGAGTTTTGGTTAACTATGGTTTGGAGAAACCTGTTTGTGATAGGTTGGGAGGGCAAAAATTGGCAAAACATCTGCCGCAAAGTTTGTTGTTAGTGGGAGCGTGGTTTGTGTGAGTTTGTTTTTTTGAGTATTATTGTTCGGGATTTTGTTGTGGAATTTTGTTTTTTTATGTGCAGTGTATCCAGTGAGGAGGGTTGCAACCCTCTTCGATTTGTGAACCATGAAAACCTAGTCGGAAACCTCGCTGGTCTCTACCACAGATAACTAACCAGATTACCGACGTGTGAAAGTATACGACTATATTTCATAAATATAAATAAGAGTGTTTATCAGCAAACGAACTAAATCATCTACAATCAAACAAAATACTAGATTAGTAAAAGAAATGCAAAAATCTGCTACATAAATTTCTAACTACAACTGAAAATGTGCGTAGGGAATTTTGATGCATCTTCGTATTTAGTTGCTTTTTTAGTAAAATGGGTTCATTGAAAAGTTGTAAAATTTTACATGAGCAATGATCCCTATGGTTATTGATCTTATTAATCAACCACGACCGCCTTAACAGCAATGAATAAAAGTTTATTTCTCGATGAAGAAAAAAAGGTAAGCAAATCAAACTGAATATACTGTTATATAAGTATACGGAAAATAAATTGCATTTTAATTTTAGGTAAATTGTGCCACTAGTTCTGATAACTAGTTCACTAGTTTTGCGGGAGATCTAAGTTCTGAAATAGAAACCGAAAGCTTAACTTAACTGGTTCATTACGCGCTATTCTCAAAATATGAAATCAAATACGCCTTCGTATCATTTGTGAAAAAAGCAGGAGCGAAAATGCCAAGGGATTGGTTCACGTTGCATTCGTACCAACATTCCGTCAACACGAAAGCTTGCTCCACCACATAATCATTAATTTTAAACGATGCTGCATTAAATTTACTTATTAAATTTACTTATCCTGTATTTATTTAACAGTTTAATCGTTTTTACCGGTAGTAGTAGAAAACACATGTTTTAAGTTTAATTGAATTTAAATAGAAAATTTATTTTCAGTTTCCATATTTACTTTTGGATTTTAAGTGAACATTTTAAATAAAATAATTTATGTATTTTTATTTTCTGGTCTTATTAATTTCTAATTTCAAGTAACGTTAACAGCAGAAAACGGTGAACGTAATACATAATAGTTAGCAGATGTTGGAGATAGTTGTAGCATATTTTTTAATTTATTAGTATAAGTAGATAGTTAAGGAAGAAGTGAACAATGAAAAGATACATGTCATCGTTTCCAGCACTAGTTTTTTTGAAGGGAATGTTACCAATAGGTAATTTGGTTAGATTTAATAATGACTGAAATTAGAAAAAACAAGTTACATACATATATTAAAAAACTAAAAGGAAACTTGTAACATATTTATTTACCTTGAGATTTTAGTCACCATTAACAAAACAGACCTGCCAACTCAGGGTAATTATCTATCCAATGTAAGAACCTGCTTAAATAATAAATAACACATATTTTAATCCAGCAAGACGATATATTTGTAACATATCATATTACATAAATCAAAATAAATAATTCCAATTGTCTTTAAATATCAATTGGAAATACACACTGTTAAACCGAAATTTGTACATAGGATCATAGTTCCTTCTGATGCACAAAATCCTCCGGGCAATAATTCACTTTTATATTCAACAAATGTAATTTGTTTAGTTGGTTGGATTTTTCGGGAACTGATACAATTTCTCCCTTTTGGACAGCACCTTATGCATCTTCGACTACTGTAATAGCAAAATAATTTAATTAAAAACAAATTAATTTGAATAGAAAACCTTTGTTATTCTCACATTTTTTCCTGTTGGATTCCTGTTGTTTGTTTCATAAAATATATTTGTTCAAATTTTATTTTTGCCACAAATTATTTTAAAGCTATTTATAACAATTAATTTTACACACAAATCAAATTTTATTAAAATTTTCCACCAGTTTCACAAATTATTTTGTAAAATAAAATGTCAAATTGCAGCATAACCAGAAAGAGATAGTTATAAAGCTTTAAAGCACAAATCAGACCAGATAAGACACGAAAATTTGAGTGTTGCCAGATCACAGCTTTCGTTGGAAAGGGATAGCAAGAGTTAATGCTTTTCTTATATTACTATCTCTTTCTGGTTATAGCTGCAATTTGACATTTTATTGTTTACAAAATAATTTCTAAAATTGTTGGAAAATTTTAATTTGTGTGAAAAATTAATTGTATTATAAATAGTTTTATATTTTAAAATAATTTGTTCCTAAAATAATATTTGAGGAAAACCATCCGCAGTCGGCCAAATAAAAATAAATAAAAGGGAGCAATCAAAAGGAAATAAAGGAAAAAATGTAAGTATAACAAAGGTTTTCTACTGAAATAAATTTGTTTATAATTAAATTATTTTGCTATTTCAGGAGTCGCCGATGCATAATGGGCTGCCCAAAAGTGGAAAAACTGCATCAGTTTCCGAAAAATCCGACCAAGTAAGTATTTACATGGTTAAATTTTATAATCAACTTTTGGTCGGAAGTTTTTTTACATTGCAATAAACTATGTTCTTACCCAATGATCAAATTCCCTTTTAATCTGGTGTTAATTCCAATTGTTATTTATAATGGACAATTGGAATTTTATATGTATAAGGAATAGATTTTTTACAGATTTGTATGTTTGATGTCAAATAATATGCAAATTATGTCTCTGAACATTTCATATGAAATTGTGATGGTGTACTACATTTTTGAACAAATTTTGGGAATATGGGTATCTATATAAAGCTTTTGGAAATATTTATCAGGTGATGCTAAAATTTAAAAAAAATGTAACCCATTAAGAATTGGTGACATTTTTTGATGAAATTGTATGCATAGTACGTAGGAAAATTTTAGTAAGCGAAGCCGGAGTTGGTCATACCACAGAGGAGAAGATCCTTGTGTCCGGCCGAAGGCCGTCTATGCAGGAAACCTTTAGTAAGCGAAGCCGGTGTTGGTCATACCATAGAGGAGAAAATCCTTGCGCCCGGCCGAAGGCCAGCTATGCAGGAAAACTTTAGTAAGCGAAGCCGGTGTTGGTCTTCCCATAGAGGAGAAAATCCTTACGTCCGGCCGAAGGCCGGCTATGCAGGAAACCTTTAGTAAGCGAAGCCGGTGTTGGTCATACCATAGAGGAGAAAATCCTTGCGCCCGGCCGAAGGCCGGCTATGCAGGAAACCTTTAGTAAGCGAAGCCGGTGTTGGTCATACCATAGAGGAGAAAATCCTTGCGCCCGGCCGAAGGCCGGCTATGCAAAAAACCTTTAGTAAGCGAAGCCGGTGTTGGTCATATCATAGAGGAGAAACTCATTACGCCCGGTCGAAGGCCGGCTATGCAGGAAACCTTTAGTAAGCGAAGCCGGTGTTGGTCATATCATAGAGGAGAAAATCCTTGCGCCCGGTGTAGGTGTTCGATTTGAGGGTTTTATTTGTTGTTATATTTAACCGACTTCAAAAAAGAAGGAGGTAATCTATTCGTCTGAATGTTGCTTTTTTTATGTATGTAACCACAGAACTCAGACATTTCTAAACCGATTTTAAATTTTTTTTCTTTATTTGAAAGGTTATGCTTTCAGGTTGGTCCCATTTTAAAAACAGTTCATTGTATTAAAAATTAAAGGGTGTCCCCATACAACATACATGTTTTTTACGTGTATTAAGAACCGTAAAGGGCACCAAATTAAAATTTTAAAAAATTGCGTGTCGCTATAGCTCCCAACAGCAGAAATTAATAAAAAAATAAATTTAGAATTTAAAGGGTGTCCCCATAGGTGACGTAATTTGACCTATTTGAGCCTATCTTTTGAACCGTTATAGCCACAACCTTGAAAATTGGACAGAATGTCGATTACTATGACCGTTAAAATAAAATGTATAAATATTCAATTTTTTAAAGGGTGCTCCAATATTTCATTTAATTTGATCTATATGGCCACACTTTTGAACAGTTGTACACAGACCGCTGCAATTTACAAAGACTTTGTATTGCTAAGTCCGCTATAACAAAAAGTATAAAATTTGAATTTGGAAATAAAAGGGTGTCCCAATAGTTAATGTAATTCTATGTATGTGGCCAAACTTTTGAACTGTTATAGAGTTGGCAGGTCTTTTTTACTAATCCTGACTACAAGCTCAAGGTAAAAAAATATATTACAAGTTTAATTTTAAATTTTTTAATATTTATATGTAACTTTTATTTTTCTAATTACAGTTTTCTAATAGCGTAGACAGACGACAGAGTTAATGTGCATTAACAGTCTTAATTAAAATTAACTTGTTTGTTAACATGACATGATGTGTTTTCCTGAATACTATCATATCTGAACAAAGAAGTAAATCGGCAGCAGCAGGTATCCATATCAACCACAAACTATTATATATTATACTTAAAATTTGTTAAAAATTCTTTAAACTTTTGATTCTGTTAGACAACAAAAATACAATTGTTTATTTGTATTTATACGTAAAACCTTTATTTCTTACACAGTTTCGAAATACCTGTTAAACAACAAATAATTACAAATAGCAAAACTAAATACAAAAAATATATATTTGTTTTTAATCATCTTTAACACATTGTAAAATTTTATAAATTATATATATACGAGTATATACTCTCATTGATATCATTTTATTCAAATGAAAATATTATGTAATCAATTGTTAGTTTTGTTTTTAAATTTTGTATTTATTTTGCAATTAAAAGAACCCAACGTAAAGTAAAAACGTAACAATTGGTGACAGAAGTGAAATTGTAAAATAAAATAATTTTAAAAAAATAAATAAAAATGAAATATTAAAGTGGAGCAGCTGAAAAAGGAGTTGAGTAAGCTGGATTTGCCAACAGTAGGTAACATAACAGAACTACAGAAGAGGCTCATTGATGAATTCAAGCGTCGTGGCATGGACATTGGCGCATATGAGTTTGATGAAAAAGAGATGACAAAGATATGTAGCCGTGAAACAACAACAGCAAGTAGCATGGACTTCAATACGATGTTTGCCGCTAAGATGGAGAAAATGGGAGAAAACTCTAGAATGCTTCTAGAAAATGTAAACGGAAACCTAGTCGAAGTTCAGAAAGCTTCTAGAGCAAACAACGAAAAACTGTTAGCTGAAGTACAAGAAGTTTCTAGAGCAAACAGCAAAAAACTGTTAGATGAAGTAAAAGGTGAAGTACAGGAAGCTTCTAGGGCTAACAGTGAGAAACTAGAAAAAGTTAACGAGAAGCTACATGAAATTTCTAGAACCGTCAATAAACGTGTTGACATCTTAGAAACAAAAGTCTGCAAGTTCGATGAACAAATCTCTGCCGTAGAAATGCAACTGTCTGGTTTAAACAGAAAAGTGAATCTTCTAGAAACTAGTGGCATCTAAGTACAGGTGAAGGATGTCGATGTAAAGCTGCAGGAGCTTGAAAACAAAATTATGAGTCTGGAAATAAGAGAAGGTCCAGTACGGGTAGTGACTGAAAACACAAATAGGATAAAAGCTCCCAGTTTCGACGGCACCGTACCCTACAACGTCTTCAAATTTCAGTTCGAGACAGTGGCCAGTAAAAATCTATGGAGCAATGAAGAAAAAGCGATTGAGCTAATTCTGGCACTTAAAGGATTTGCAGCAGAAGTCCTCGAAAGCGTACCAACCAGCTGCAGAAATAATTATGAGGATATAATGGTGGCGGAAATATGGCGGCGATCATAAAAAGGAGCTGTATAGAATGGAGCTACGTGGCAGGCTGCAGAGAGCAAATGAGACGCTTCAGGATTTCGCCATGGAGATAGAGCGCTTGGTGCAGCTAATATACCCTGGGGAAAACCATCCACTTCTAGAACAGTTCAAAGTGGAGGCATTTGTTAATGGTATTCCTGACCCAGATATTAAGCACGCGGTTTGCGCTAAGCAAAACACATCCTTTGATGAAACCATTACTTACGCTCTGGCTCAAGAAACAGCAAAAGTCATTTCGAGACCGCAGTCATACAAAGTGCGAAAAGTTGAAGTAGCTGCTGAAGATGAGAAAACAACAATGGACGACATAAAGCAAATACTTGAATCGGTAAAGAAAGTCTTAGATGAAAGACAAGGTAAGTCAAACACTAAGTGCTTTAATTGCGGTGAAGTCGGCCATTTTCAACGAAACTGTAAGACAGCAAGAAAACGAGCCAAATATGTTTCGCCGCCAAGAAACAACAAACGTGCTACTCACAAAACATCTCAAGAGTCTTTAAACTAAAGAGAGCTAGCACTACGGGGCATGAGCTAGCTCCCACAATCTCCATATCTGTGATGCAGCAGCAAAACAGCAATCTTACTGCAAGCGGGTATATCAACGGAGGAAAGCGTATTCTGACAATAGACACAGGAGCGTCGCAGTCTATAATAAGACCTGATTTAGTAAAGGGAAAAGTGGATCAATTGAATAATGTAAGTCTGCGCACCGCTACCGGAGAATTTGCTACTGTCTATGGTAAGGCCAAAGTCAGATTAACTATAGCCAACATGAGTATGGACCATGTGTTTATTGTTGCCGATATCGTAGACGAAGTTATTATTGGCGCAGATTTTATGATCATGCATGGAGTCGATCTGCTGATGGGGCAACAAATAATGATCTGGCGAAACGTCGAAATACCCCTTGATATCGGATATGTGACTAAATCTGCAGTGGGGAAGTTGATTGCTGTAGCATCCCAGAAATTACCACCTCAGGCAGAAACTGTGATATGGGCACGTATGGAGGAAGATTGTGAGGACAACCGGTTGTGGGTGGTAGAACCATCAGGAATTAAGAGTGAGACAATTACAGCAAAAGCCCTCGTGAAAACCTGTGAGAATGGAAAAATTCCTGTGAGAGTGTTAAATCTATCCAACAATGAAGAGGTAATTGGTAAAAATTCTCAGATAGCCCAATGTACACCAGCAGAGGCCATAATTAATTGCAAGAGAAATTCGGAGCCTGAAAAACTGTCCACTAAAGAGCGCGAAATACTAGCAGAACACGTGGGGAAATGGGTAGCAGAGCTGAAGCCACCTGACAGAAACAAAGCCAAGCAGCTGCTACGAAAGTACGCCTCTGTCTTCGCCCTAAAAGATAAAAGCCAAGGTAGAACGGCAATAGTGAAGCATGAAATAAATACTGGCGATGCGAGGCCCATAATACAAGCCCCCAGGAGCATTCCCCTAGCCAAGCGGAGCGAAGTAAAGCAGCTAGTCAACGAAATGGAGCGAGACGGAATTATCGAACCGTCTTCGAGTCCTTGGAGCTCGCCCGTAGTTTTAGTAAAGAAGAAAGATGGCAGCACTAGATTCTGCATTGACTACAGAAAGCTCAATGATGTTACCAAAAAGGACAGTTATCCGCCACCAAGAATCGATGACACCTTGGACACGCTAGCAGGAACCAAGTGGTTTTTTACGCTAGATTTAGAGAGCGGTTGCTGGCAAGTCGAGATAGCTGACAAAGATAAAGAAAAAACTGCTTTTAGTGCTCTCGATGGTTTATGGCAGTTTAATGTTATGCCATTTGGTCTCTGCAACGCTCCAGCCACCTTCGAGCGTTTAATGGAACAAGTGTTAAAGGGACTCAATTGGAAGACATGCCTGGTGTATTTGGATGACATAATTGTCATGGGAAAGACCTTCGATGAACACCTAAGGAATATGGAAGAAGTCTTCAGGCGTATATCAGCGGCTGGACTGAAGCTCAGTGTTAAGAAATGTGCATTGTTTCAGAAGGAAGTCAAATTTGGAAGTCAAACTTGGCATATCCAGTAGCTGGGAAAAATTCGTGCTAGACACTGATGCGAACGGATATGGAATAGGAGGCGTGCTGTCTCAAGTGGTAGATGGGACAGAAAAGGTTATAGGCTACTACAGCAGAGTACTTTCGAAGCCTGAAAGAAACTATTGCGACGAGAGCTGCTAGCAGCATTGGAGTGCATTAAACATTACCACAAGTATTTGTATGGCCAATATTTTATGCTGAGGACAGATCATGCCGCATTCAGGTGGTTGCTGCAATTCAAGAGCCCTGAAGGACAGCTTTCACGCTGGATTGAGCGACTTCAGAGCTATGACTTTAGTATTGAGCACAGAAAAGGAGGCAAGCATAACAACGCAGACGCCCTTTCTAGGCGGCCATGTGATCTGGGGTGTAAGCATAGCACAAAGGCGGAGAGAAAAGAATTCGTTATTGATGTTCGGCTTACACATATAGAATCTAGTGAAGACTGGCCGACTGCACAAAGAAATGATCCCATATTAGCAAAAATTATAGCAGCTAAAGAGGAAGACAGAAGACCGACGCGAAGTGAGATCTCACCAGAAAGTCCGCTGGCGAAGGCATATTGAGCCCAGTGGAACAGTCTAAGGTTGAAGGATGGCTGCTTATGTCGCACCTGGGAAAGCACAGACGGCAAAACTGTAATAGATTTAATCGTCGTGCCATCCTCAAAGGTCAAAGAGGTCACGAAACAATTCCTAGCGGAGGTCACCTTGGTGTAACGAAGACGCTGGAAAAGATAAAACAACGTTTCTATTGGGTCGGCTATCAACAAGCCATAGCCTAGTGGATAGCCAATTGCCAGGAGTGCATTGCAGCAAAGGGTCCAGTACGAAGGAGTCGGGGGCAGCTTCAGCAGTACAATTCAGGCGCTCCCTTTGAACGTATAGCGATGGCCGTAGCAAGTCCCTTTCCTGCTAGTAATGCTGGAAACCGATACGTTTTAGTGGTCATGGACTATTTTAGCAAATGGCCGGAAGTATATGCCATTCCCAATCAAGAAGCCAGAACGATTGTAGACACGTTTATAAGCAACTGGGTGTGTCGCTTTAGAATTTATTCATTATAGGCTCTGAACCACAATACTCTCGAACAACAACAACATTAATGGTTTGTTTTCTTACAATGATGAAAGAAAGAAACAAACAATAAAGAGTAACGCCTTAAACAAACATTCGCATATACACACACATTAAATAAACACTCATCAGTTAAATACACAGCCACATACATAAATACAAGCATAAACAAATAAACAGCCACACATACAAGCATAAACAAATGAACAGCCACACATACAGGTATAAAGAAATAAACAACCACACAAACAGGTATAAAGAAAGGAACAACCACACAAACAGAAAACAAGAGCAATAACAATCGAACCTGCCAAATCTGTCTAGAATAGAACATTCTGGTGCGTTTAAATCACCTATATAAGTGAATCGTGCTGGCGAGTAGTATGGCAGTATTAATTTAAAAGTCAAAGAGTTAAGTTGTCGAATTTTAAGAGTGTTTAACAGTTTGCTGTATTTTTGAACAGTGTTGTTAAATAAATAAAGTGACTTACAGTAAAAGTAATAACTGTGTGTATTTATTTTGCAATTAAAAGAACCCAACGTAAAGTAAAAACGTAACAATATGTTTGAAATGGCTATGTATAGCTGTTTTTGTTAACTCATTTCGATGCGTATTATTGGTTATTTTTTTAATCACTCTACCGAAAGCTGTTAGTACGTATGATAATGTACTTTTTTTAAACGTCACAAGTGGGTAATCTGGTTAGTTATCTGTGCTTTAAAGTACTCAACTGAAATCAAAGTAACAACGTAAGAGGTTGACGCAATGAGTACTTTGTTGACGGATATTAAATCAGAAAAGAAAACACGAGAAAAGCTTTTTTCTCCATTTTGCTCTATTAAATTTAATTATTTTGTTGTATTGCTTTGGCTTCTCTTGGTTTCTCTCCCAAAATTTTAAGTTGAGTGGCAGCACAAAAAAAAATTTAAATATAACAAAATAAATAAATTAAATAAAGTAAAATGGCGAAGAAAAAAAAACTTTCAAGTGTTTTCTTCTCTTATTTAATATCCGTCAACAAAGTACACATTGTGTCAATTTTGATAGATTGTGTTACTTGTAAGCTTTTTGTAAACTCGTATAGTTATATGTTAATGTACAAATAATAAAGTTAATGTAAATCACTGCAATAAAGAGTGCCAAGTTATTTAACTGATTTGCTCTAGTAATAATTATTAGGATAAAACATAAATGAAGTTCGTCCAATTGAATAACTATTAGCAAAATTTAGGTACCTAAATCCGGCAAGTACTGACTGCCACTTAACAGTCTTTATTCTCTTTAAAAATTAATGGTGAAGCTACAATTTAAAGAAAGCACAGACATATATTTCCACCAATTAAAGGTTTTAATTGGACTCATATTAAAATGTAATTAAATAATAAATTGATTCAGTTATTTGTTTAATTATAAAATTTTGTTTTAAACAAATATTTATTTGAATCAATTAAAAAATTATTTTTAATTTAATTTAAAACTAATTATAACCTTTAATTTGTGCAAAAACTTTTTTCTGTGAGTAACTAGCAAAATTTTTTAATTAATAGGAGCGATGCCAACTTGGCTCTTTTCGCGCTATTTTTAGCTCTTCAGAGTTAGCCAAAACTCTGACGCGAAAAATTTTCTTTTAGCACCTTTCCAAAAAACTAGCTAACATATCTCCCAAGAGGTGAAACGGCGTATAAACAGGACGGCAAATAATACTAATTCAACCCGTCTCTTTCACACGTTGATTAGTTTTCTTTTGTGTTATTTCGTAAACATTGGTTTTCTTTTGTGCTATTTTCCGGCGCATAAAAATTAAACGTATTTTAACAAGGTAAGAATAAGGGTTGAAAATTTTAAAGAAATTTAAATTACTTTAACATTTATTTATTTTTTTTTGCAGAAATATAGAAAAGCAAGCATATTCAAGGTAAGTTGCGATTGGTTTTTTTTGTTATTCATTAACATAAGTATGATTTGTTTTATTTTGCAGAAACCTAAGAAGTTGTGAAATTGGGAAACAATATGTAAGAATCAACAACTTTTAAGAAAATGTATATATTTTAATTGTTTTTATTTTCAGGAGTATAAGATGCATCAAGGATTGTCCACCAGGGGAAAAATTACACAGTTTCCCAAAGGATCCGAGGAGGTAAGTGTAAAACTTAAAAGTTAAACAAATAAAACTTAAAAATGAAATAAAGTCCATGCTCCCGGCCGAATACCGGCTATGCAGAAAATCTTTAGTAAGCGAAGCCGGTGTAGGTCATACCATAGAAGAGAATTCCGAGCGTCAGGCTGAAGGCCAGCTATGCAGAAAATCATTGTGTTTGTGTGTGTTAATCCATAGAGCGGAAAATTCTTGCGCCCGGCGTGTTATTTGCGTTTATGTCTTTATTTCTTGAGCTGTAGGAGGCAACCACTTGAAATTTGCAGACAATAATTATAATTTATAAACAAGTATACAAAATTAAACCTAAAAATTAAAAGGTGTTCCGATAGTGACGTGATTTGCATGTATGTATATGGCTTAAGTTTTGAACGATAACAGGTATGGCCACTATAACAAATAGTAAAAATTAAAGGGTGTGCCGACAGTGACGTGATTTGCATAAACATTGACTAATTTTTTAACTATAATAGATAGACTCTTGAAATTTTCACAAAACCTGTATTACTATGACCCCTATAAAAACAATAAAAATTTAAAGGGTTTTCCGACAGGGTTTTTGCATGTAAAACGACGTATTTTTTGAACCGTAATAAGTAGACTTTTCCCATTTGTGTAGAAGATGTGCAGAATATTCAAACAGCTTTAACCGACCAACTGAAAGCTATTCCAGTATCCGAGTTCTAACAGCGCTGTGTTACTTTTAAGGAGATAGTGTAAATTTGTAATTTATTTTCAATAAAAAAAATAGGAATCAGTATCAATAGTTAATTTACACACCTCGTAACTCAAGAATAGTTTGCCCATTTCATTTAGGCTAAAAATCCGAAACCCACACTAAAATTATATTTTTAAGTTGTATTCAAATTTTATTTCAATCTGCACAGTAGTTTTAAAGATGTCAAGAAAGTTGAGCCGAATAAATTTTTCACAAAATTTTAAAAATATTTGCTTCAGAAAAATTGTTCAACAATGATCCCATATGAAAATCATTCAAACAATCCTAGTTGGTCTCACCTTCATACACTTGTACCTGTATGCAATTTATGTTGTATGCTGGCATTTTTAGTCTTTATTTAATAAAAATTTCAAATGCATTTGCGACTTGTGATTATACCTTACATTGTGCCAATAAATATAAATGGGCAAATACGTAAAAATCGAACTGAACTAAATTGAACTGCAATTGAAAAACCGGTGACCGGTATCTGTGTTGAATACGATGGAATTTTATTGCAACCTGTGTAAAAGTATATATGTATTTTCAAATTCTTTCAACAGCGAATAAGCAGCGGTACTTTTGCATGTGTGGCATGCGTATGGTCTTTTCAAAAGGTCGTTTTGTTAAAAAAATAATAAAAAACTATTCATCAAGTCTTGTGCATACAACATGCAGGTGTGATATGATGATATGGGTTCTTAAAAAAAGCTTATATGAACATAAAAATTAAGCGGTTTGGTTAAAGTTTTTTTTATTATTGTTGTTTGAATTTAAGTGTTTATTTATGTTTAACACTTGGCTTAGTGCTTTTCAGTTTCGTATTTTTTTTTATTTGAAACATGACATTTGTTAAAGCCGAATTTTCGAAATACTCCAAGCGAATTTTGTATTATTTTTATAATAGATTCCGCAGATAAAGTTTTCTCGTTGTCTTTTAGGTTGTTAACAAAACAATTTGGTTTGATTTAATTCGTTTTTTTTTGTGGTTGCTATATGGCCGCTATAAAAAATAACAAAATTAAAGGGTGTTCCAAAAGAGACATGAACCGTAATAGGTAGACTCTTGAAATGTTTACAGTAGATGTTGTACTTCGGCCGCTGTAACAATTACTAATACCTAAAGGGTGACATGTTTTTAAGTATGTACATATATTACCTTATTTTATTGCTTCAATATTATTACTTTAATTTTAAAGTAATAATAATAAAAACTAATAATAATAATAAAAACTAATAATAATAATAAAGACTAATAATAATAATAAAAACTAAAGGGTGACTCATAAGACATGTATTACCATGGCCGCTATAACAACAATTACTAAAATTTATAGGGTGTTGCAAAATTAAATTTCTTTTTTATAAATTACAAAATGAAATTTTCTCCGTTTGACAAATTTGGTATTCTACATTCCGTTCAGTTTCGTTTCAATTTTTTTACGATCGAATGTATTCCGCATTTCGAACGTAGCTACGTGCTTCCATGTTGATAATTTGTTAACGGAAAGTTTTTCGATTTCATAATTAATATGTCCACAATACTTAATTTTTATTCATTTACTTGTCATAGATTTTTCGAAAGTTATTTTCTTTCGATTCATTTAAACATTTTCTTGAATACTTTTATTTTATCAGAAAAAATTTTCATTTCTTAAAATTAAAAAAAGGACTTGGCGACAAATTGGATTTTTTTGTTTTTTTTAGACGTGAGCAATGGCTGAAATTGTTAGGCGTCCAGACGTCTTTGAAGTTCATATTTGTGTGCAGCCGCCATTTCTCTAAAGAAAACCTTTTTGGGAATAGAACTCACCGTTTTTCTTTGCCTAACAATGAATGTTTTGGTATTCAATTAAATTCAGTAAATCCAAGTTCCTTAATGGACAATTTGACTCCTCCTCTAAACTAGACAAATGCCAATGTCAGATGTAGTTCAGATGTTGCCTTGCAAAATGATTTAGATGAATTATTAGGGGACATAGTAGAAGATGTCGACATAGAAGACCACGACCGTAGAGCCTTATTAGAAGAAGCCTCTACAAACATTGACTGCGGGGACATTATACCAGACCAAGACTGCAGATTCTTATTAGCAGGAGATTCTGCAAGTACAAATACGCCAAACACTAAATCGGATAACAACCGTGGAGCGTTATTAGCAGAACGCTCTGCAAACATAGACTCTCGGGACAATCAGGTTTTAGAAATGGACGAAGACGTAACAATTGTGGTATCGACGGAATCCACAAACATTAAGGGAAAGCTTAAAGCAGTGCAGGCTGCTTTAGACCATTACCGCGCTTCGTATTTTGTAGAAAGACGGATAAAGAATAGATTAAAGACGGCAAATGCAAGGTTAACATCTGAATTATCCAAATGTCAAGCAAAAATCGCGCAATTAGAATCGGAGCTATACAAAAAAAATGATTTATTTTCAAAAATCTCGAGAAGCATGTTAACATGCTTAGATAATGGGTTAAAAAACCATAACCGAGATGCGAAGACACGTCGATATGATCAAGCGACTAAGTTAATTTCTTTAGGAGTGTTGTTTTTGTCGCCTGTTGTGTATCGCCATCTGGCGCCAATGCTTGATTGGCCGACAGTAAGAACACTACAAAGGTTTGTAGAGAACTGGCCAAAGACTCCTGGAAATTTAGAAGGAAGTTTTGCGGCGCTTAAAGTGCGCTCTCAAAGCTTCACTCAAGACCAGAAGTTCGTTAGTGTTTCCTGCGATGAAATGTCTTTAAAAACCTATCTTGATTACGATAGAAGCAAAGATATGATTATTGGCCTGCAGGATTTCGCTCGAATAGTTTAGCTACTGCTATATTGGCAATAATGGCAAGTGGAATAGGCGGAGAAAGTTGGACGCAAACAGTGTCATATTTCTTTATTCATGGTAGCTGTCAGGGTTTAATATTACAAAAGTATATTTATGAGGCTATTTCAAAATTACAAGTGATAGGCTTAATTCCTTGCCAATTCGTTTGCGACCAGGGCTCCAATTTTCAAAATTTTGCAAAAGTAGCCGGCGTAAATGTCCAAACGCCATATTTTGTTGTTAATGAGAAAAGAATATTTTTTATGCATGATTCCCCCATCTTTTAAAAAGTGCTCGGAATTGTTTGCTTAGCGTTCAAAATACTATTAATTTTAATAATAAAGTCGTTTCATGGAACGATGTTGTCCATTTTTTTAATGTAGATTCTTCTAATAGATTAAGATGTGCTCCCAAGCTAAGTAAGGATCACATTAATCCTAATAATTTTCAGCGCATGCGCGTCCACTTAGCATCTCAAGTTTTCAGTAACACTGTTTCTACTTGAATGCGAGTTCTTTACCAATCAGGGAAAATAGATATAATAAAATTTCCAAATTTTCTTAATACTTCAGAATATTTCAAATTTTTTAATGATTTATTTGACGTTTTCAACATTCGTTCAGGTAGTACTATTTTTAACTGTTCTGATGAACAGTTACAACTTCTGAGGGATGCCTCAAAAAAATTAAAAACTTTTAAAATTGTAGATGAGAAGGGTTCCGACATTACTAGTTTATTTAAGTTTATAAATGGGTGGCAGTTAAATATTTCGGCCTTAAAATCTTTTTGGGAATATCTTAAAAAAGAAGGTTTTGAAGGCATTAATATGCGCAGGTTAACGCAAGACCACCTAGAACATTTCTTTGGCCAAATTCGCAAAGGATCTGGGAATTGTACTTCTGTTACTGCCCAAATGTTTGCAGCATCATTTCAAAAATGATGGGGACTCAACTACGTTAACTCTGTTGTTAATGGTAACTGCGAAAGTGTTTCTCCTAACGATTCTGTAATCGATTTTTCAATTGTGGATGAAGCATTTTCGGAAAGTAATAATAAGCGTTGGGAAGATTTTCATTCTTTGCCTAACCCTTCCTCTCAAATTATTGCAGCCGATATCAGTATAGGGTCTTTAAATGAAAAGGAATTTCTAGACAAAAGTGCCTTTGTGTACGTTTCTGTGTACTTTTACCTTAAACTTTACAAAATTCACAATTGCAAAGTACCTTTACCCCATTTTGATGGTAAACCCATTTCACCGGAATTTCTTTTTACATTTGAGAAGCAATTCACCAAATGTAATTTAGTAGAACCACCACAACTCTTTGTAGATTATCTTCGTAAGTTAGAAGACGAATTTGAGAATTTGTTTAATCTTTAATGTCACCGAATTGGTCTTCGCCAAATAATTTTCGATGAGTTAGTCAAAATTAAACCCTATCTGTGCTGTGATAATTTAAAACACGAAGACATGCTAAATTTATTTGTACGCATTCGAATTTATTTCATTATTCGATTCTTTAATGCAAATATTAAAGAACCTAAATTCAAAACAAAGTACCTTTGTATTACCCACAAATGAATATAGCAAACTGTTGAGGTTTCCCAGATCTTTTGTAAATATTTCTATTTTTCCTTTAACATGAAAGCAGCTTGCGCTTGATCATTATCGAACAACAAATCATTTACAACAAATTACTGAATTTAATTTCAAAATTTTTCTTATTTACTACAGCATATATGTACATGTACTATTGAATTTATTTTCTTTATATAACTGAATTATTTAATTTCATTATCAGTCTATTATTGTTATTTTTTATTTTCAATATTATATTATTGCGTTTTTTATCTTTGAATTGAATTTTAATTTTATTTACAAATTGTTATGTTGGCAGTATTTCAACTGCTTTATTGAATTATTGTCTTTATTTTAATGTATAAAATGCTTTATATTTTTCTTTTATAAACATATATTATTGTATATATTATTGTTATAAGTATATATTATTGTTATTTTTTATTGTCAATATTATATTATTGCGATTTTTATCTTTGAATTGTTAAATTTTTCATGATTGAATTTTATTTACAAATTGTTATGTTGGCAGTATTTCAACTGCTTTATTGAATTATTATCTTTATTTTATTCATTATCTTTATTTTAATGTATAAAATCCTTTATATTTTTCTTTGCATGCAATTTTTATGTAAATATGTAGTATATAATATCCCCGGTCGTGATGCGAACCTAATTTTTTGGCACCTAGGATTATAAATCGCGAGTCAAATATATATTATATATAGACCACGATAATCCAGGGGTAAAAAAAAATCACAATATACTTACTGTCTAATTAAATTATTAATAATCAAAATTATAATTTCGTAAAAATAAAATTAAATATATTTTTCACATAGTAAAAATGTTGGACTTTTTATTTCATAAAAAAATGTCATCAGCATTAGCAATTTCATTTTTGTTTGTTTTCAAATCTCTAGTAATTTTATTATATCTGTTGGTTAATTTAGTTGAATAGATGATGATGATGCACTCTGTCCAAAGTAGATAGATAGAATATGAGTGTCAATTACCGATTCACTACTGTACGCAAGGATTCTGCTATTATTGTCGTTGCTTCGAGGATCGATGATTTTATATACCTGAAAATTAAGAATTTCTCAATTTGCTGTTAAACGATTGCTTCTATTTTGACTGCTTTTCTTTGTCCAACGCAAACGTTTTCCGTCTTTTTTATATTTCCTTGCACCATTTGACTTTGTTCGAAAGACTTTTTAGGATGTGTTATGGTAACTTCTTCTTCGGGTGAATTGGAAAAATTTGCCATATGCTAACTGGTAATGGCCTCGTATATTTTGTATAGACATCCGTGTACACTGCCCGGCACTGCATTTTATTGAATAATTTTAAGGCACGAATAGGGTGTGTAATTGACCATCGATTCTTTTTTTCCATAATTATGTTGTTTGTTAACAGCATTCTTCTGTTCCTGATTTAAGGGAGTATAGTTTAGTTTATGTAACTCCATAAAAGAATTAATTTCTGATGGTATCATTGTATCACAATTAAATTATATTTAAATTTTTATATTTTATGTATTATATTATGGATTATATTTTAAATATGTACATATTTTTACTTTGTGTTACAAATGAAATTGCTTTCAATAAAATTTCACAATTTTTAGTTTTTGTTTTGTTTATTTTTCCATTGTTCGTAAAAATTTGGTACTATATTTGTCTCTTTCTTGACAAGCTTATGAAAGTCTGATTATAGCCATTTTCATCAATCACTATTTACATCTCTGTATACTTTGTGATATCTCTTTTCATTCTTATAAACCAGGGACCGTAATAAACAGTTTTCGTTTAAAAAAAAAATTTTATAACAGTTATTTTGAGAATTAAATAAAAAATACATCGTAAAAAAATAAAACTTTTTTAGGAGTTTTATGTAAAAAAATAAAACTTTTTTAGGAGTTTTATTTTTTTCCTCAGAAAATAAAACTCATGTAAATTGATAACCATCATCGTCATCAAAATAATGTAGGTTTTAAATTGATTATTGTTTGATTAATGATCTTCATCATTCGTTTGCTGCCATCTGTAGCAATTATACGTGTTTAACCTAATCAGCTGTTGATTTTTCTATAAAACAAAATAAAATAGTTTTATTTAATAAAACTAAAATTTCAAAGCGTAAAAGATTCAGGGGTAATAACCCGAAATTTAAAATTCCAAGGACTACTACCAACAATAGATTTCACCTGTTATCAGACCGGGAAGGTGAAGATGTCTCAACGGCGCTATAAAAGATGATGTGTCTAAAATTTTACCAATCATGGTAGACAGCAGCCACAATTTTACAGCAGTATTTAAACTGATAGGAGAAAGTTGTAAATATAAAAGAATGTCAATCGGAACAAAAGTCATACCTAATTCGATGCCTGACTATGAGGAAGCTATTGAGAAATTAAAAGCAAACGAGACAAAATTTTTCACACACCCGATGAAAGACTCTAAAAAGTTTAAACTTGCGTTATTTGATTTGCTACAGTTAAGCATAGCGACTATCAAGGAGGAGTTTAAAAATACGTTTAATATTGAACTAGATAACATAAAAGAAATTAAAACCTCACGGTCAAGCCAAGACGATGCTCTGTAAATGTTGGAGTTTAATCTAGATTAGATTAACAAAACAGATGTATATGGTATTGTCGTGCAGTGGAAAAACCCCCTTCGATGCTCAAGAGGCCCAACACAATGCTTCAAATGTGCTATGTATGGTCATGGCGCTGCAAATTGCTACAGACCAGCTGTGTGTTTAGGTTGCGGCGGAATGCACGATTACTCAACATGTCAACTAAATAAAACGCCAACAAAAGGTCCTGTGATTAACAAATGTTTTAACTGCATTAAAAGAAATCTAAAAAATAAAAACCATCGTGCCGATGATCCTCAGTGTCCTGCGCGAAAAGAATATTTGTAGATTCGGCAGAAAGTAACCAGCAAAAATTAGCCACAAGAACAAGGTGACTCAGACACAGAGATTTTTATTCATCGGATGAAGAAGGTTATAACCTTAGGCCATGTATCATGCATTACACCAAAATTTCCAGGTAAAAGTATAAATAAATTTACGTATGCCGAAACAACAGGCCCAAATCATAGTGAAGTAGCAAATGACTATCTGTCAAAAAACAAAATATGATAAATTAAGAGTGCTTGGTAACATGCTTAGGCATGTTATATAAAAACCAAAATAAAACAATGGATAGTTTACATCTAATGCATTGGAACGCCCAGGGCATAACAACCCCTATTGCTATCATAGAACTAGAGCAAGTTTTATAAAAAAAAAAAAAAAATAGATATAATTTTTATAAATGAAACATTTCTTAAACCAAAACACAAATTTAGTCTCAGAAATTTTAAAATCTATAGAGAAGATCGTAATACACACGGTGGAGGTGTTTTAATTGGAATTAAAACTACTATTCCCCACGAACGTATTTCAAAATTCCCAACAACTATAATGGAGCATGTTTCTATAATAATTAAAATAAATAATAGACCAGTTAGATTTACTTCTGTTTATTGTCCAAAATATACCGACAAATTCGTTGATGATCTTAATATTATAACTAGTTCTTCGTTAGATTACATAATTTTTGGTGATTTGAACGCACACCTTACGAGCTGGAATTCTTATCAATATAACACAGATGGAGACAGCCTTACTGTCACCAATTAAATAGTCACTCTTATGTTTATTCCCCCAATACATTTACTCGATTTAGTCAAACCATTACTCCAACACAACCGTCCGTTGTAGATATTCTTCTTTCAAACTTCAACTTACAACTCTCGCCACTTGAAATCCATCCCGGACTGCTCAGCTCAGACCACACTCCAATTACTTGCAAAGTTGGATGTTCGGTTGTTGAAAACCATACTCAAATACCACAATATAAATTAGCAAACTGGAAATAAATAGGAAAATGGATTGACAACAAGATCAAAAATAATAATTTGGAATCTATAGTATTAACAGAAGTAAACATAGAACAGACTTTATCACAAGTTACTTACATTGTACAAGAAGCCTCAAAACAAATTCCTGTTGTTACAAAATATTGTTGGCGTATAAAACTTTCACAACAAACTTTATTTTTAATAGGCCAGAAAAATCGCTACAGACGAAAACTACAAAGAAGTAGTGATACATCAGAAAGAGGATTAATTATTTGTTTAATAAAGCAGCTGACCACTTTAATAAATAAAAATATCAGTATTGACAGAAACAACACAAGTTGCCAACAGGTACAAAAAAGTTTTGGAAGCTGGCAAAAACAATGAAAGAAAATAAAACAAACATGAGCTACTTATCAATAGATGGCGCTCAAGTATATAGTAGTAATGAATGGCTATTTTCCGAAACTATTTAAAGTGGCAAAAGTGGTCCCAATTTTAAAGCCTCGAAAGGAGGTGAGATCTCCAAATAGCTATCGTCCAATATGTTAAGCTGTATTGAAAAGGTGTTTGAGAAAATCATTCTTAGTAGGTTGAACAATTTTATTCAAAGTGAACAGTTTGGTTTTCGAAAGGAACATTCAGCAATACACCAAGTAGAAATAGAAATACACCAATATATCAGCGTAAGAGCACCGGAATAGTATTTCTTGATGTAGAAAAAGCTTTTGACACAGTATGACATAATGGTCTTGTATGCAAACTTGGCATGTTTAGATATCCACTCCACTTACAAAAGATCATTCAAAGCTTCTTAAGTGAAAGATCGTTTGTAGTGAACATTGATAATGAGCTTTCCTCTCAGAAAAACATATCTGCTGGTGTCCCACAAGGATCGGTATTATCGCCTACATTGTACTCAATTTATATTTCAGACTTCATAATAATAAGGGAACAGTCCGCAGCCTTATATGCAGATGACACTGCTATAATTAGAAGTGGCAAAGTATCAAATGCAAAAGCCAAAAAAATAAAGAAAGGTCTTTTACATGCACAAAAATTCTTTATTATAAAGTGGAAAATTAAAATTAATGAAGCAAAAACCCAAGCTACAATTTTTCCCTTCAATAAGTCACCCAAAAGAATTCCTACAATTCCTTTGTCTCTTGGTGGAACAGAAATACCTCTTAGAGAAACTATTAAATATCTGGGTATCGTATTAGATAAAAAGTTAACTTTTAAACAACATATTCTTCAAGCCCGTGATAAAGCTGTACGATGCGGTAGAGCTCTATTTCCTTTATTAAATCGTAAATTGTAAAAACAAGATGTTACTCTACAAAATGTGCATACGACCAATTATGACTTTTGGATGTCAAGTATGGTCAAAAAGATGTGCCAAATCGCATATCAAAAATCTTCAGGTGATACAAAATAAGAACTTAAAAATTATATTTAACTTACCTTGGCGGTATTCAACTAATAGGCTACATAGAAACTCGAAACAGGAAATGTTCACAGCGGTTGTTTGTAATATAACACAAAGTTTTAAAAATCGCAACAGGTTTTCGAGTTATGCTTTAATAAGAAATTTTTAACATTAACATCTTCCTCAACTTCACTTCGAAGTTGACAGAAGGCTTAATGTAAAATTTTTTTTTAAATTTTATAAGGTTTTTATCTATCTTTTTTCCTTACATTGTAAAGAGTATTACAAGAATGTATGTATATATGTTTACCCAAAAATAAGTTTAAATTATTTGCTGCAATACTTTTAGTAATACCTCAAAATTTGTAAATATAAATTTTTTTTTTTTTTGGTCTCTGCAACGCTCCAGCCACCTTCGAGCGTTTAATGGAACAAGTGTTAAAGGGACTCAATTGGAAGACATGCCTGGTGTATTTGGATGACATAATTGTCATGGGAAAGACATTCGATAAACACCTAAGGAGTATGGAAGAAGTCTTCAGGCGTATATCAGCGGATGGACTGAAGAAATGTGTTAAGAAATGTGCATTGTTTCAGAAGTAAGTCAAATACTTGGGGTATCGTGTAACAGCAGAGGACATATCAACCGATGAAGATAAAATACGGGCAGTAAAGGACTGGCCTCGTCTTCAAAATCTTCACGAGTTACGAAGTTTCTTGGGACTCTGCACATACTACAGACGATTTGTACCAAATTTTTCTAGTGTTGCTGCGAGCCTACATGAACTAACCAAAAAGTCGTGACCTTACCAGTGGAGTGAAGCAGCCGAGGAAGCATTCCAGAAGCTCAAGGAATTGTTGTGTGTGGCACCTATCCTGGCATATCCAGTAGCTGGGCAAAAATTCGTGCTAGACACTGATGCGAGCAGATATGGAATAGGAGGCGTGCTGTCTCAAGTGGTAGATGGGACAGAAAAGGTTATAGGCTACTACAGCAGAGTACTTTCGAAGCCTGAAAGAAACTATTGCGACGAGAGCTGCTAGCAGCATTGGAGTGCATTAAACACTACCACAAGTATTTGTATGGCCAACATTTTATGCTGAGGACAGATCATGCCGCACTCAGGTGGTTGCTGCAATTCAAGAGCCCTGAAGGACAGCTTGCACGCTGGATTGAGCGACTTCAGAGCTATGACTTTAGTATTGAGCACAGAAAAGGAGGCAAGCATAACAACTCAGACGCCCTTTCTAGGCGGCCATGTGATCTGGGGTGTAAGCATTGCACAAAGGCGGAGAGAAAAGAATTCGTTATTGATGTTCGGCTTACACATATAGAATCTAGTGAAGACTGGCCGACTGCACAAAGAAATGATCCCATATTAGCAAAAATTATAGCAGCTAAGGAAGACAGAAGACCGACGCGAAGTGAGATCTCACCAGAAAGTCCGCTGGCGAAGGCATATTGATCCCAGTGGAACAGTCTAAGGTTGAAGGATGGCTGCTTATGTCGCACCTGGGAAAGCACAGACGGCAAAACTGTAATAGATTTAATCGTCGTGCCATCCTCAAAGGTCAAAGAGGTCACGAAACAATTCCACAATGGTCCTAGCGGAGGTCACCTTGGTGTAACGAAGACGCTGGAAAAGATAAAACAACGTTTCTATTGGGTCGGCTGTCAACAAGCCGTAGCCGAGTGGATAGCCAATTGCCAGGAGTGCATTGCAGCAAAGGGTCCAGTACGAAGGAGTCGGGGGCAGCTTCAGCAGTACAATTCAGGCGCTCCCTTTGAACGTATAGCGATGGACGTAGTAAGTTCCTTTCCTGATAGTAATGCTGGAAACCGATACGTTTTAGTGGTCATGGACTATTTTAGCAAATGGCCGGAAGTATATGCCATTCCCAATCAAGAAGCCAGAACGATTGTAAACGCTTTTATAAGCAACTGGGTTTGTCGCTTTAGAATTTATTCATTATAGGCTCTGAACCACAACAACAACATTAATGGTTTGTTTTCTTACAATGATGAAAGAAAGAAACAAACAATAAAGAGTAACGCCTTAAACAAACATTCGCATATACACACACATTAAATAAACACTCATCAGTTAAATACACAGCCACATACATAAATACAAGTATAAACAAATAAACAGCCACACATACAGGTATAAGGAAATAAACAGCCACAAATACAGGTATAAAGAAATAAACAACCACACAATCAGGTATAAAGAAAGAAACAACCACACAAATAGAAAACAAGAGCAATAACAATCGAATCTGCCAGATCTGTCTGGAATAGAACATTCTGGTGCTTTTAAATCACCTATATAAGTGAATCGTGCTGGCGAGTAGTATGGCAGTATTAATTTAAAAGTCAAAGAGTTAAGTTGTCGAATTTTAAGAGTGTTTAACAGTTTGCTGTATTTTTGAACAGTGTTGTTAAATAAATAAAGTGACTTACAGTAAAAGTAATAACTGTGTGTATTTGTTTTGCAATTAAAAGAACCCAACGTAAAGTAAAAACGTAACAATATGTTTGAAATGGCTATGTATAGCTGTTTCTGTTAACTCATTTCGATGCGTATTATTGGTTATTTTTTTAATCACTCTACCGAAAGCTGTTAGTACGTATGATAATGTACTTTTTTAAACGTCACAAGTGGGTAATCTGGTTAGTTATCTGTGCTTTAAAGTACTCAACTGAAATCAAAGTAACAACGTAAGAGGTTGACGCAATGAGTACTTTGTTGACGGATATTAAATCAGAAAAGAAAACACGAGAAAAGCTTTTTTCTCCATTTTGCTCTATTAAATTAAATTATTTTGTTGTATTGCTTTGGCTTCTCTTGGTTTCTCTCCCAAAATTTTAAGTTGAGTGGCAGCACAAAAAAAAAAATTTAAATATAACAAAATAAATAAATTAAATAAAGTAAAATGGCGAAAAAAAAACTTTCAAGTGTTTTCTTCTCTTATTTAATATCCGTCAACAAAGTACACATTGTGTCAATTTTGATAGATTGTGTTACTTGTAAGCTTTTTGTAAACTCGTATAGTTATATGTTAATGTACAAATAATAAAGTTAATGTAAATCACTGCAATAAAGAGTACCAAGTTATTTAACTGATTTGCTCTAGTAATAATTATTAGGATAAAACTTAAATGAAGTTCGTGCAATTGAATAATTATTAGCAAAATTTAGGTACCTAAATCCGGCAAGTACTGACTGCCACTTAACAGTCTTTATTCTCTTCAAAAACTAATGGTGAAGCTACAATTTAAAGAAAGCACAGACAAATATTTCCACCAATTAAAGGTTTTAATTGGACTCATATTAAAATGTAATTAAATAATAAATTGATTCAGTTATTTGTTTAATTATAAAATTTTGTTTTAAACAAATATTTATTTGAATCAATTAAAAAATTAATTTTAATTTAATTTAAAACTAATTAGAACCTTTAATTTGTGCAAAAACTTTTTTCTGTGAGTAACTAGCAACATTTTTTAATTAATAGGAGCGATGCCAACTTGGCTCTTTTCGCGCTATTTTTAGGTCTTCAGAGTTAGCCAAAACTCTGACGCGAAAAATTTTCTTTTAGCACCTTTCCAAAAAACTAGCTAACATATCTCTTTTCATTCTTATAAACCAGGGACCGTAATAAACAGTTTTCGTATAAAAAAAATTTTTTATAACAGTTATTTTGAGAATTAAATAAAAAAATACATCGTAAAAAAATAAAACTTTTTTAGGAGTTTTATGTAAAAAAATAAAACTTTTTTAGGAGTTTTATTTTTTTCCTCAGAAAATAAAACTCATGTAAATAGATAACCATCATCGTCATCAAAATAATGTAGGTTTTAAATTGGTTATTGTTTGATTAATGATCTTCATCATTCGTTTGCTGCCATTTGTAGCAATTATACGTGTTTTACCTAATCAGCTGTTGATTTTTCTATAAAACAAAATAAAATAGTTTTATTTAATAAAACTAAAATTTCAAAGCGTAAAAGATTCAGGGGTAATAACCCGAAATTTAAAATTCCAAGGACTACTACCAACAATAGATTTCACCTGTTATCAGACCGGGAAGATGAAGATGTCTCAACGGCGCTATAAAAGATGATGTGTCTAAAATTTTACCAATCATGGTAGACAGCAGCCACAATTTTACAGCAGTATTTAAACTGATAGGAGAAAGTTGTAAATATAAAAGAATGTCAATCGGAACAAAAGTCATACCTAATTCGATGCCTGACTATGAGGAAGCTATTGAGAAATTAAAGGCAAACGAGACAAAATTTTTCACACACCCGATGAAAGACTCTAAAAAGTTTAAACTTGCGTTATTTGGTTTGCTACAGTTAAGCATAGCGACTATCAAGGAGGAGTTTAAAAATACGTTTAATATTGAACTAGATAACATAAAAGAAATTAAAACCTCACGGTCAAGCCAAGACGATGCTCTGTAAATGTTGGAGTTTAATCTAGATTAGATTAACAAAACAGATGTATATGGTATTGTCGTGCAGTGGAAAAACCCCCTTCGATGCTCAAGAGGCCCAACACAATGCTCCAAATGTGCTATGTATGGTCATGGCGCTGCAAATTGCTACAGACCAGCTGTGTGTTTAGGTTGCGGCGGAATGCACGATTACTCAACATGTCAACTAAATAAAACGCCAACAAAAGGTCCTGTGATTAACAAATGTTTTAACTGCATTAAAAGAAATCTAAAAAATGTAAACCATCGTGCCGATGATCCTCAGTGTCCTGCGCGAAAAGAATATTTGTAGATTCGGCAGAAAGTAACCAGCAAAAATTAGCCACAAGAACAAGGTGACTCAGAAGAAGATTATAACCTTAGGCCATGTATCATGCATTACACCAAAATTTCCAGGTAAAAGTATAAATAAATTTACGTATGCCGAAACAACAGGCCCAAATCATAGTGAAGTAGCAAATGACTATCTGTCAAAAAACAAAATATGATAAATTAAGAGTGCTTGGTAACATGCTTAGGCATGTTATATAAAAACCAAAATAAAACAATGGATAGTTTACATCTAATGCATTGGAACGCCCAGGGCATAACAACCCCTATTGCTATCATAGAACTAGAGCAAGTTTTATAAAAAAAAAAATAGATATAATTTTTATAAATGAAACATTTCTTAAACCAAAACACAAATTTAGTCTCAGAAATTTTAAAATCTATAGAGAAGATCGTAATACACACGGTGGAGGTGTTTTAATTGGAATTAAAACTACTATTCCCCACGAACGTATTTCAAAATTCCCAACAACTATAATGGAGCATGTTTCTATAATAATTAAAATAAATAATAGACCAGTTAGATTTACTTCTGTTTATTGTCCAAAATATACCGACAAATTCGTTGATGATCTTAATATTATAACTAGTTCTTCGTTAGATTACATAATTTTTGGTGATTTGAACGCACACCTCACGAGCTGGAATTCTTATCAATATAACACAGATGGAGACAGCCTTACTGTCACCAATTAAATAGTCACTCTTATGTTTATTCCCCCAATACATTTACTCGATTTAGTCAAACCATTACTCCAACACAACCGTCCGTTGTAGATATTCTTCTTTCAAACTTCAACTTACAACTCTCGCCACTTGAAATCCATCCCGGACTGCTCAGCTCAGACCACACTCCAATTACTTGCAAAGTTGGATGTTCGGTTGTTGAAAACCATACTCAAATACCACAATATAAATTAGCAAACTGGAAATAAATAGGAAAATGGATTGACAACGAGATCAAAAATAATAATTTGGAATCTATAGTATTAACAGAAGTAAACATAGAACAGACTTTATCACAAGTTACTTACATTGTACAAGAAGCCTCAAAACAAATTCCTGTTGTTAAAAAATATTGTTGGCGTATAAAACTTTCACAACAAACTTTATTTTTAATAGGCCAGAAAAATCGCTACAGACGAAAACTACAAAGAAGTAGTGATACATCAGAAAGAGGATTAATTATTTGTTTAATAAAGCAGCTGACCACTTTAATAAATAAAAATATCAGTATTGACAGAAACAACAGCTGGAATAATTTCATACACAAGTTGCCAACAGGTACAAAAAAGTTCTGGAAGCTGGCAAAAGCAATGAAAGAAAATAAAACAAACATGAGCTACTTATCAATAGATGGCGCTCAAGTATATAGTAGTAATGAATGGCTATTTTCCGAAACTATTTAAAGTGGCAAAAGTGGTCCCAATTTTAAAGCCCCGAAAGGAGGCAAGATCTCCAAATAGCTATCGTCCAATATGTTAAGCTGTATTGACAAGGTGTTTGAGAAAATCATTCTTAGTAGGTTGAACAATTTTATTCAAAGTGAACAGTTTGGTTTTCGAAAGGGACATTCATCAATACACCAAGTAGAAATAGAAATACACCAATATATCAGTGTAAGAGCACCGGAATAGTATTTCTTGATGTAGAAAAAGCTTTTGACACAGTATGGCATAATGGTCTTGTATGCAAACTTGGCATGTTTAGATATCCAATCTACTTACAAAAGATCATTCAAAGCTTCTTAAGTGAAAGATCGTTTGTAGTGAACATTGATAATGAGCTTTCCTCTCAGAAAAACATATCTGCTGGTGTCCCACAAGGATCGGTATTATCGCCTACATTGTACTCAATTTATATTTCAGACTTCATAATAATAAGGGAACAGTCCGCAGCCTTATATGCAGATGACACTGCTATAATTAGAAGTGGCAAAGTATCAAATGCAAAAGCCAAAAAAATAAAGAAAGGTCTTTTACATGCACAAAAATTCTTTATTATAAAGTGGAAAATTAAAATTAATGAAGCAAAAACCCATGCTACAATTTTTCCCTTCAATAAGTCACCCAAAAGAATTCCTACAATTCCTTTGTCTCTTGGTGGAACAGAAATACCTCTTAGAGAAACTATTAAATATCTGGGTATCGTATTAGATAAAAAGTTAACTTTTAAACAACATATTCTTCAAGCCCGTGATAAAGCTGTACGATGCGGTAGAGCTCTATTTCCTTTATTAAATCGTAAATTGTAAAAACAAGATGTTACTCTACAAAATGTGCATACGACCAATTATGACTTTTGGATGTCAAGTATGGTCAAAAAGATGTGCCAAATCGCATATCAAAAATCTTCAGGTGATACAAAATAAGAACTTAAAAATTATATTTAACTTACCTTGGCGGTATTCAACTAATAGGCTACATAGAAACTCGAAACAGGAAATGTTCACAGCGGTTGTTTGTAATATAACACAAAGTTTTAAAAATCGCAACAGGTTTTCGAGTTATGCTTTAATAAGAAATTTTTAACATTAACATCTTCCTCAACTTCACTTCGAAGTTGACAGAAGGCTTAATGTAAAATTTTTTTTTAAATTTTATAAGGTTTTTATCTATCTTTTTTCCTTACATTGTAAAGAGTATTACAAGAATGTATGTATATATGTTTACCCAAAAATAAGTTTAAATTATTTGCTGCAATACTTTTAGTAATACCTCAAAATTTGTAAATATAAATTTTTTTTTTTTTGGTCTCTGCAACGCTCCAGCCACCTTCGAGCGTTTAATGGAACAAGTGTTAAAGGGACTCAATTGGAAGACATGCCTGGTGTATTTGGATGACATAATTGTCATGGGAAAGACATTCGATAAACACCTAAGGAGTATGGAAGAAGTCTTCAGGCGTATATCAGCGGATGGACTGAAGAAATGTGTTAAGAAATGTGCATTGTTTCAGAAGTAAGTCAAATACTTGGGGTATCGTGTAACAGCAGAGGACATATCAACCGATGAAGATAAAATACGGGCAGTAAAGGACTGGCCTCGTCCTCAAAATCTTCACGAGTTACGAAGTTTCTTGGGACTCTGCACATACTACAGACGATTTGTACCAAATTTTTCTAGTGTTGCTGCGAGCCTACATGAACTAACCAAAAAGTCGTGACCTTACCAGTGGAGTGAAGCAGCCGAGGAAGCATTCCAGAAGCTCAAGGAATTGTTGTGTGTGGCACCTATCCTGGCATATCCAGTAGCTGGGCAAAAATTCGTGCTAGACACTGATGCGAGCAGATATGGAATAGGAGGCGTGCTGTCTCAAGTGGTAGATGGGACAGAAAAGGTTATAGGCTACTACAGCAGAGTACTTTCGAAGCCTGAAAGAAACTATTGCGACGAGAGCTGCTAGCAGCATTGGAGTGCATTAAACACTACCACAAGTATTTGTATGGCCAACATTTTATGCTGAGGACAGATCATGCCGCACTCAGGTGGTTGCTGCAATTCAAGAGCCCTGAAGGACAGCTTGCACGCTGGATTGAGCGACTTCAGAGCTATGACTTTAGTATTGAGCACAGAAAAGGAGGCAAGCATAACAACTCAGACGCCCTTTCTAGGCGGCCATGTGATCTGGGGTGTAAGCATTGCACAAAGGCGGAGAGAAAAGAATTCGTTATTGATGTTCGGCTTACACATATAGAATCTAGTGAAGACTGGCCGACTGCACAAAGAAATGATCCCATATTAGCAAAAATTATAGCAGCTAAGGAAGACAGAAGACCGACGCGAAGTGAGATCTCACCAGAAAGTCCGCTGGCGAAGGCATATTGATCCCAGTGGAACAGTCTAAGGTTGAAGGATGGCTGCTTATGTCGCACCTGGGAAAGCACAGACGGCAAAACTGTAATAGATTTAATCGTCGTGCCATCCTCAAAGGTCAAAGAGGTCACGAAACAATTCCACAATGGTCCTAGAGGAGGTCACCTTGGTGTAACGAAGACGCTGGAAAAGATAAAACAACGTTTCTATTGGGTCGGCTGTCAACAAGCCGTAGCCGAGTGGATAGCCAATTGCCAGGAGTGCATTGCAGCAAAGGGTCCAGTACGAAGGAGTCGGGGGCAGCTTCAGCAGTACAATTCAGGCGCTCCCTTTGAACGTATAGCGATGGACGTAGTAAGTTCCTTTCCTGATAGTAATGCTGGAAACCGATACGTTTTAGTGGTCATGGACTATTTTAGCAAATGGCCGGAAGTATATGCCATTCCCAATCAAGAAGCCAGAACGATTGTAAACGCTTTTATAAGCAACTGGGTTTGTCGCTTTAGAATTTATTCATTATAGGCTCTGAACCACAACAACAACATTAATGGTTTGTTTTCTTACAATGATGAAAGAAAGAAACAAACAATAAAGAGTAACGCCTTAAACAAACATTCGCATATACACACACATTAAATAAACACTCATCAGTTAAATACACAGCCACATACATAAATACAAGTATAAACAAATAAACAGCCACACATACAGGTATAAGGAAATAAACAGCCACAAATACAGGTATAAAGAAATAAACAACCACACAATCAGGTATAAAGAAAGAAACAACCACACAAATAGAAAACAAGAGCAATAACAATCGAACCTGCCAGATCTGTCTGGAATAGATTATTCTGGTGCTTTTAAATCACCTATATAAGTGAATCGTGCTGGCGAGTAGTATGGCAGTATTAATTTAAAAGTCAAAGAGTTAAGTTGTCGAATTTTAAGAGTGTTTAACAGTTTGCTGTATTTTTGAACAGTGTTGTTAAATAAATAAAGTGACTTACAGTAAAAGTAATAACTGTGTGTATTTGTTTTGCAATTAAAAGAACCCAACGTAAAGTAAAAACGTAACAATATGTTTGAAATGGCTATGTATAGCTGTTTCTGTTAACTCATTTCGATGCGTATTATTGGTTATTTTTTTAATCACTCTACCGAAAGCTGTTAGTACGTATGATAATGTACTTTTTTAAACGTCACAAGTGGGTAATCTGGTTAGTTATCTGTGCTTTAAAGTACTCAACTGAAATCAAAGTAACAACGTAAGAGGTTGACGCAATGAGTACTTTGTTGACGGATATTAAATCAGAAAAGAAAACACGAGAAAAGCTTTTTTCTCCATTTTGCTCTATTAAATTAAATTATTTTGTTGTATTGCTTTGGCTTCTCTTGGTTTCTCTCCCAAAATTTTAAGTTGAGTGGCAGCACAAAAAAAAAAAATTTAAATATAACAAAATAAATAAATTAAATAAAGTAAAATGGCGAAAAAAAAAACTTTCAAGTGTTTTCTTCTCTTATTTAATATCCGTCAACAAAGTACACATTGTGTCAATTTTGATAGATTGTGTTACTTGTAAGCTTTTTGTAAACTGGTATAGTTATATGTTAATGTACAAATAATAAAGTTAATGTAAATCACTGCAATAAAGAGTGCCAAGTTATTTAACTGATTTGCTCTAGTAATAATTATTAGGATAAAACTTAAATGAAGTTCGTGCAATTGAATAATTATTAGCAAAATTTAGATACCTAAATCCGGCAAGTACTGACTGCCACTTAACAGTCTTTATTCTCTTCAAAAATTAATGGTGAAGCTACAATTTAAAGAAAGCACAGACAAATATTTCCACCAATTAAAGGTTTTAATTGGACTCATATTAAAATGTAATTAAATAATAAATTGATTCAGTTATTTGTTTAATTATAAAATTTTGTTTTAAACAAATATTTATTTGAATCAATTAAAAAATTAATTTTAATTTAATTTAAAACTAATTAGAACCTTTAATTTGTGCAAAAACTTTTTTCTGTGAGTAACTAGCAACATTTTTTAATTAATAGGAGCGATGCCAACTTGGCTCTTTTCGCGCTATTTTTAGGTCTTCAGAGTTAGCCAAAACTCTGACGCGAAAAATATTCTTTTAGCACCTTTCCAAAAAACTAGCTAACATATCTCTTTTCATTCTTATAAACCAGGGACCGTAATAAACAGTTTTCGTATAAAAAAAATTTTTTATAACAGTTATTTTGAGAATTAAATAAAAAAATACATCGTAAAAAAATAAAACTTTTTTAGGAGTTTTATGTAAAAAAATAAAACTTTTTTAGGAGTTTTATTTTTTTCCTCAGAAAATAAAACTCATGTAAATAGATAACCATCATCGTCATCAAAATAATGTAGGTTTTAAATTGGTTATTGTTTGATTAATGATCTTCATCATTCGTTTGCTGCCATTTGTAGCAATTATACGTGTTTTACCTAATCAGCTGTTGATTTTTCTATAAAACAAAATAAAATAGTTTTATTTAATAAAACTAAAATTTCAAAGCGTAAAAGATTCAGGGGTAATAACCCGAAATTTAAAATTCCAAGGACTACTACCAACAATAGATTTCACCTGTTATCAGACCGGGAAGATGAAGATGTCTCAACGGCGCTATAAAAGATGATGTGTCTAAAATTTTACCAATCATGGTAGACAGCAGCCACAATTTTACAGCAGTATTTAAACTGATAGGAGAAAGTTGTAAATATAAAAGAATGTCAATCGGAACAAAAGTCATACCTAATTCGATGCCTGACTATGAGGAAGCTATTGAGAAATTAAAGGCAAACGAGACAAAATTTTTCACACACCCGATGAAAGACTCTAAAAAGTTTAAACTTGCGTTATTTGGTTTGCTACAGTTAAGCATAGCGACTATCAAGGAGGAGTTTAAAAATACGTTTAATATTGAACTAGATAACATAAAAGAAATTAAAACCTCACGGTCAAGCCAAGACGATGCTCTGTAAATGTTGGAGTTTAATCTAGATTAGATTAACAAAACAGATGTATATGGTATTGTCGTGCAGTGGAAAAACCCCCTTCGATGCTCAAGAGGCCCAACACAATGCTCCAAATGTGCTATGTATGGTCATGGCGCTGCAAATTGCTACAGACCAGCTGTGTGTTTAGGTTGCGGCGGAATGCACGATTACTCAACATGTCAACTAAATAAAACGCCAACAAAAGGTCCTGTGATTAACAAATGTTTTAACTGCATTAAAAGAAATCTAAAAAATAAAAACCATCGTGCCGATGATCCTCAGTGTCCTGCGCGAAAAGAATATTTGTAGATTCGGCAGAAAGTAACCAGCAAAAATTAGCCACAAGATAAAGGTGACTCAGAAGAAGATTATAACCTTAGGCCATGTATCATGCATTACACCAAAATTTCCAGGTAAAAGTATAAATAAATTTACGTATGCCGAAACAACAGGCCCAAATCATAGTGAAGTAGCAAATGACTATCTGTCAAAAAACAAAATATGATAAATTAAGAGTGCTTGGTAACATGCTTAGGCATGTTATATAAAAACCAAAATAAAACAATGGATAGTTTACATCTAATGCATTGGAACGCCCAGGGCATAACAACCCCTATTGCTATCATAGAACTAGAGCAAGTTTTATAAAAAAAAAAATAGATATAATTTTTATAAATGAAACATTTCTTAAACCAAAACACAAATTTAGTCTCAGAAATTTTAAAATCTATAGAGAAGATCGTAATACACACGGTGGAGGTGTTTTAATTGGAATTAAAACTACTATTCCCCACGAACGTATTTCAAAATTCCCAACAACTATAATGGAGCATGTTTCTATAATAATTAAAATAAATAATAGACCAGTTAGATTTACTTCTGTTTATTGTCCAAAATATACCGACAAATTCGTTGATGATCTTAATATTATAACTAGTTCTTCGTTAGATTACATAATTTTTGGTGATTTGAACGCACACCTCACGAGCTGGAATTCTTATCAATATAACACAGATGGAGACAGCCTTACTGTCACCAATTAAATAGTCACTCTTATGTTTATTCCCCCAATACATTTACTCGATTTAGTCAAACCATTACTCCAACACAACCGTCCGTTGTAGATATTCTTCTTTCAAACTTCAACTTACAACTCTCGCCACTTGAAATCCATCCCGGACTGCTCAGCTCAGACCACACTCCAATTACTTGCAAAGTTGGATGTTCGGTTGTTGAAAACCATACTCAAATACCACAATATAAATTAGCAAACTGGAAATAAATAGGAAAATGGATTGACAACGAGATCAAAAATAATAATTTGGAATCTATAGTATTAACAGAAGTAAACATAGAACAGACTTTATCACAAGTTACTTACATTGTACAAGAAGCCTCAAAACAAATTCCTGTTGTTAAAAAATATTGTTGGCGTATAAAACTTTCACAACAAACTTTATTTTTAATAGGCCAGAAAAATCGCTACAGACGAAAACTACAAAGAAGTAGTGATACATCAGAAAGAGGATTAATTATTTGTTTAATAAAGCAGCTGACCACTTTAATAAATAAAAATATCAGTATTGACAGAAACAACAGCTGGAATAATTTCATACACAAGTTGCCAACAGGTACAAAAAAGTTCTGGAAGCTGGCAAAAGCAATGAAAGAAAATAAAACAAACATGAGCTACTTATCAATAGATGGCGCTCAAGTATATAGTAGTAATGAATGGCTATTTTCCGAAACTATTTAAAGTGGCAAAAGTGGTCCCAATTTTAAAGCCCCGAAAGGAGGCAAGATCTCCAAATAGCTATCGTCCAATATGTTAAGCTGTATTGACAAGGTGTTTGAGAAAATCATTCTTAGTAGGTTGAACAATTTTATTCAAAGTGAACAGTTTGGTTTTCGAAAGGGACATTCATCAATACACCAAGTAGAAATAGAAATACACCAATATATCAGTGTAAGAGCACCGGAATAGTATTTCTTGATGTAGAAAAAGCTTTTGACACAGTATGGCATAATGGTCTTGTATGCAAACTTGGCATGTTTAGATATCCAATCTACTTACAAAAGATCATTCAAAGCTTCTTAAGTGAAAGATCGTTTGTAGTGAACATTGATAATGAGCTTTCCTCTCAGAAAAACATATCTGCTGGTGTCCCACAAGGATCGGTATTATCGCCTACATTGTACTCAATTTATATTTCAGACTTCATAATAATAAGGGAACAGTCCGCAGCCTTATATGCAGATGACACTGCTATAATTAGAAGTGGCAAAGTATCAAATGCAAAAGCCAAAAAAATAAAGAAAGGTCTTTTACATGCACAAAAATTCTTTATTATAAAGTGGAAAATTAAAATTAATGAAGCAAAAACCCAAGCTACAATTTTTCCCTTCAATAAATCACCCAAAATAATTCCTACAATTCCTTTGTGTCTTGGTGGAACAGAAATACCTCTTAGTGAAACTATTAAATATCTTTTTTTTTTCATAATTTATTTATTGTATCTTTAATATTTTTGAACTAACAATAATTACTCGTATCTTAAGTCTAAAATAAAATATTCTTTTTAAGTCCAGCCAGTGCTAGACAAAAATAATGTTTGTTTCACGGATTTTGTAATCATTTGCGGGCCATCCCTCTAATGTACGGCCAAGGAAAGCAGTGTCTCTTCTTTTTAGTCGAATGTAACCAGGTTCATTCAGCATGTTACGCGCCAAAGGGTTTGGATGAGATTCAAACCTCTTTAGATATGTGACTGCATGTTTCGCTATTTCTGCTTTAACTGATAGCATGTTTAGGTCTTTGTGGATGTTTGAATTTTTTATATACCAGGGAGCAGATGTAATAATACGTAAAATCTTATTTTGGCGCCTTTGAATTTTTTCTACATTGCTAGCTGAGGCAGTGCCCCATAACTGAATCCCATAACACCAAATTGGTTTGAGGACCGACTTGTACAGTAGAAGTTTACAATCTAAGCTCAGGGTGGAGTTTCTGCCAATAAGCCAATTTAGTTGTACTGCTTTTAGTTTCATTTGTGTTAACTTGAAGTCAATGTGGCTTTTCCAAGTAAGGCGACGCACGGTGGTTCAGAATTAATTTTCATTGGCCAAAACCTATATTTTTTGTTGACACAGATTCTTAAAATTTTTATGTCACCAGAAAGAAAACAGATCAAAACTAAGGTAGCCGAAAAATTGGGTCAAAATATGCGCAGTAGTGGGCGTGGCATGCTGCTAAAGGCAAAGAATTTATGTTAATTTAAAAATAAAATAAAAATTGTAATATTTGATCTCATATTAATTGCGATTTCTTAAAAACTGTTATCGATATTGAGCTGCGGTTTTTTTTGTTATGTTGGGTGAACTGTTGTTTTTAAGAAATGGTATATGCGCACCCTGTATAATTTGTAAATAGGGTGTTATGTTTAAAATTGGAAACCTCCATATATTCGCAAAGTTTGAAGTTTAGTAGTATATAACTTCTAAAGGACAAAAAAGGACAAAAAACCGAAACCACCCAAAGAAAGGCAAAAGTGTTCTCTTTAACCCTATATATACTTTTGCACCCGCCCGGATCCGCCCGTAGAACACTTTTTCTATTTTAATGAAAATACTCAACATTTTTACAAACAAATTTCTATCAAAATTGCTAGTAAATTTACTTTAGAAGCCATTCACTGCCAAAAGTACAAATTGCATATACCAAAACTTAAGGGGAAAGAGAGGAATCTAACTAAAAAGTTAATTTTATTCGAAAATTGAGAATTTTAGTACACAAAACAATTTTTGGTAAAATTTGCTTAAAATCTAGTATAAGTTGTATATGACAAATTTTCCCATAGAAAACTTGTATAAACCGAATCAACTTAGGTAGTTAAACTTAGTTTTTTGTGTTTAGGTAATCTACTTTAGGTTTAATATTTTTATATGTAGTATAAATCACAATAATTTGGAAATAAATTTTATTTCGGTACAAGTATTCGATTTAAAAAGGCAAATTTATTGTACGTTTTCCAAATCAGCTTAGGTAGTTGAACTTGGTTTTTGTCTTAAAAAATTCCATACAAAAGAAAAATACCTGAGCTAGCCTAGGTAATAATAGCTCTAATATTTTTTTGTGTGTACGTAATCTACTTTAAGCTTGACATTTCTTTATTGAGTATATAACACCAAAAATTTGGAAATAAATTTTACTGTCAGACAAGAATTCGATTTGAAAAGGTTGATAAATTTTTGGAAGTTATTTTTACAGCACTTCAACAAATACATTATTTTCAGCTTAATTAAAATATGGAAACTTTCAGCTATAATGAATTGACCGAAGAATATTTTAAAAACAAAGAAGATGTTTTAAACCATATTGAAAGAAAATTGAACATAAATGCTATCAGCAGTGAAACGCAATTGGAAATAAAAAACAAAGTATCTGATTTCGTAAAAATATTGCAAAAACGCTACAAGGAAGTTCACTATAGTAAAAGTAAATTTTACAAGCGCTTTGAAAATTGGTTACAAGGTGAACTTAGTATCCAGGTGATTTCAGTGGTGTGGTATCCACCAGTATACTCAACTCAGATTACGTGCGCTCGAAAAAGGCTCAAACTAAGGCCATTAGAGTTAGAGATAGAGGAACAGACTATTAAATTGAATTACCAATTAATACTATCTATGATAGACGGAAAAACTGCCCAGGTTTTGACTGATACAAAAGCTTCATCCAGCTGTATTATATGTAAAGCAACATCAAGTCAGTTGAACCAAGAACCGACAAAGTCGGAGGATAGTATTGATGCATTTGAATTTGGATTATCACCGCTACATACGAGGATAAGATTTATGGAACACATACTGAAAATAAGCTATGATTTGGACTTCGGAGCTTCAGGATCAGTAAGAAATAATGACACCAACAAAGAGATAAGAAAATTGAAAAAGAAACAAGTTCAAGATGCATTTCTCAAGCACGGGTTGATTATAGATCAACCAAAACAAGGATCAGGTAACACAAACGATGGCAACACCGCAAGAAGATTTTTTTTGGATCCCGAAACTACATCTCATATAACAGGTGTTGATATAGATGTTATTTCAAGATTTAAAACAATTACTGAAGTACTTGCGTGCAATGAACTAATTAATGCTAAAAAATTTGGTGATTACGCCAAGGAAACCGCTGCTATATATACATCCAAATACAAATATAGAAATATGTCAGCAACAGTGCATAAAGTTCTTTATCATGGAGAAGAGGTCATTAAGTACCATTTATTACCAATTGGAGATTTGTCAGAGGAAGCCCAGGAAAAAAGAAACAAGGATTACAGGTTTTACAGAGAACATAATACCAGAAAAATATCACGAATTTCTACAAATGAAGATTTATTTCATATATTATTGGCAACTTCAGATCCCTTAATCTCTAGCATTCGAAGTCAATGGAAATTGAATCATTCAGAACTAAATGCCGAAGCTAAGGCACTGCTACAGGACACAGGTAATACAGAGCAGAATATAGAATATTTACAGGAAATATTCCAGCCAAATGAATAATAATTATAATTTGAATTTAGTATTTGAATAAAATAAAGTATACAAACATTAATATTAAATGTTATTTTATTTACCTAGAATCTATTTATAATTATAAATAAATATGTATATAATTAAAGAAAAATTAAATTACACTGTTTTGTTTTAAAATTGACCAAAAACTAGGAAATATGTAAGTATTGTTAGGCATAAAGTTGAAATTTGGACAATCCTAATGAAAATACGGAAAATACCTCAGTGAAAATAGGGGCCACCCTAAGGATAGCAAAATATTGTATTGTCATCCAAGATTGACCCGTGGACCAAATTTGAGCCAAATTGTTTAAGGAAAAGTGGGTCAGAAATGAGTTGGTACATTTGAAACGGAATTTCAGACAAGAATTAGGAAAAGCAAATCGAAAGTTCAACTTTAGGCTTGAATTTCTCAGCAACCGCTGCACCGATTTTAATAAACCTAAACTCGGTAAAAGCTTAAGATGTTGTCTATTGACTAAAAAAAGAACTACTAAAAAATCTTTATTAGTAAAAAGTTACAGAGTTTTGGCCAATGAAAAACGTTTCTGAACCACTGTGCGACGGTCAAGATGTATACCCAGGTATTTAACGTCTGAAAGCTGTGGTATCATTTGTTTATTTATGCGAATAGGAGGGCATGAGTTCCTACGCAGTATGAAAGTTATGTGAGTGCATTTTTGTTCATTCACTTTTATTCTCCATTTTTCTAGCCATTTTTCCAAATTGAGTATGTGGTCTTGTAAAATTTGTAATGCTTCTTGGGCACTTTCATGAATACTTAAGAAAGCTGTGTCATCTGCAAAAGTTGATGTGTGGACTAGGGTGCTAATTGGCATATCCGATGTGTACAGTAAATATAAAATTGGTCCCAAAATACTACCTTGGGGAACTCCGGCTTCAATGAGCTGTGGCGAGCTTAAAAAGTCACCTTCGTTTAGTAAAAACTTGCGATTGGTTAAATAAACTTTTAAAAGCTTATACAAGTTTTCGGGCAAGTTCAGCTTTAGCTTAAATATTTGGCCTTCGTACCAAACCTTATCGAATGCTTGAGAAACGTCGATAAAGAGCGCAGAACAGTATTTTTTTTCTTAAAAGGTCGTTTTAATTACATTTACTAATCTGTGTGTTTGTTGGATCGTACTATGTTGTTTTCTGAAGCCGAATTGATGGTTCGGAATGCATCCTTTCGCGCTAAGTATTGGATTCAGCTTAGTTATTAATATTCTCTCAAATAACTTTGACACGTTAGATAAAAGGCTTATAGGTCTGTATGATTCTACTTTTGTGTGGTCTTTTCCTGGTTTAGGAATCATAGTTATCAAAGAGACCTTCCACTCTGTGGGAAAGTACTCAAGACGTAAGATGGCATTAAAAACAAACAGAATAATTCTGCGACCTATACGGGGCAACTCAACTAACATCTTGTTACTTATTTTATCAACGCCAGGGGCTTTTTTGGTGTTTAAATCCGCTATTGCCCTTTCAATATCGCTAAATTCAAATCTTAGGGTTACTACGGCACTAGTCTCTACTGATGGCAACTCAGCTATATCAGTACATACATTTGGGGTGAAAACCTTCTTCAAATGTCCAACAAACAAATTGCCTTTTTCGGTATCATTCCTTGCCCAGTTTCCACAAGAAGTTCGCAAGGGAGGCTTACGTACGACCGGTCTTTTAAGGTTCCTACAAGCACGCCATAATGAATAATCTGTTTGTGCAGTTGCGTCGAGGTCTTCCAAGTAATTTTTCAGAGATGCTACTCTTCGAGATTCTAGCAGTTGTCTTAGCCGTTTCGTGCAATCTTTAAATCTAGATTTGAGTTGAGGAGATCTGTGTGCTTGCCACTCTCTTCTAATTTTCCTTTTTTCAGCCAAGAGCCGCTCGACATCTACAAAATAAATTTGATTGTATCTAGCTGGTTGTCTGGTTTCTGTCGCATGTTGGGCAGCTGATTTAAGGTTTTGATCAAAATAAATTAGACTCTGGTCCACATCTTCTGTTGTTCTTAGCGGTATGTTTTCCGAACAATGAGTACTGAGATACTTTCTATATTTCAACCAATTAATGCTTGTGCAAGTTGTTGGCGACACGATATTTTGCTGATTCCATATATAGACAATAGTGGGTGAATGATCTGAGGATAATTCGAGTGATGCTTCAACCTTAATCATTTCTCTCGAAATACCTTTAGTCACGCCAAAATCAATACCATCAGGTATTTTTTGTCGATCAGTAGGCCAATAGGTGGGTTGTCCACTTGATATCACATTCAGACGCATTTTTGAAATTGTATCAAACAAAACACGACCTTTTGGAGTTATTAGGCGTGATCCCCAAAACGTATGTTTAGCGTTGTAGTCGCCTGATGCTATGAAACAGGGACCTAGTGATTTGTAAAAGTCGATATATTGACTCTCTGATATTTGAAATCTAGGAGGTGAATAAATCAAAGAAATAACAAAGTTTTGATGATATTCTTCAATACAGATGTTTGTTGCTTAAAGGTAGTCCTCACAAAAGTCACACAGTAAATGATGTTTAATTCGAGCCCTTATTAGTATTGCTGAACCACCACATGCTCTGCCACGCGGGTCTTTAGTGTCATATAATAAATAGCCATTGATTTTAAAAAAGCTATTTGTTGTTAAATGAGTCTCTGAAACCATCATGACATCAATTTGTTGGTTCTTCAAGAAGTACTCGAGTTCATTTTTGTGTTGGCGTAAGCCGTTTGCGTTCCAGAAACATATTTTTAAACAGTTCATGGTTTGTTAAGTACCGCCTGCAACATCATAGATTGTATGCGAACCATTTCTTGCATCATGCTGCTCATAGAGCTCATAAAACTGTTTAACGAATGCACTAATGTCTCGATACTTGCTTCGAGACGATTGTAGTTACCAGATGGTGTTTGTTCTTTAGCTTCTGGATGCATATTTGGGGTAGAATTGGTTGTAGATGTCGCTTTGTGTGCTAAAACATGATTGGATTTTAACATATCCGCGTATGAAACATGTTTGGTTGTGGGTTGAGCTAACTGAGGGTAATGAGCATTTGCTTGGTATTGTGGCTGCCTAGCAGGAGTACTTAATTTTTGAGTTGACTTCCTTACCTCAGAAAAAACTGGACAGCCTCTGTAGTTAGCAGTGTGATTTCCACCGCAATTGCTACATTTTTTAACCTTCGAGTCATCCTTTGGTTTGTCGCATTGGGCGGAACAATGAAGCTCTCCACACACAACGCAAACCGGAGGCAACTTGCAGTAAGCCCTTGTATGGCCGTATTCTTGGCAATTTAAACACTGAACGGGTCCTGACCGCTTATGTGGTTCCTCTACACTTATCCTGCGGTGTAACAGATATTTTTGATTATAAATGGGATGCGTTTCGTTCTTCTTTAATCTAATATCCCCAGGTTCCAGTTCAACGCGAAATAGAGGTTGAGGGACACGCTCTCGATTTCTGAGATTGTCAACGCTTTTAACCTTAAATCCTGCTTTTTGGAGACCAGCTTTTATTTCCAATGGATTAACATATGAGTCAACACCTTTGATGACTACCTGTAGGCCTTTGCTAATCTTCAGCTGATAGGTATAAAAGTTCTTATTGCAGCTTTCAAACTCCTTTACTGCTTTACGATAACTACTTTCGTCTATAAAATGAATTTTAGTTTCATCAATGTTACCACGCTTGATTGGAATTACATAGAATGAATTTTCCCCGATAACTGAAATTACCTTATTTATTAATTCATTCGAATTTTTTTCCCTTAAAAAAATTGGTGGTGGTTTTAACGACTTCGGTGCCGTTTTTTGCTCACTTGTTTCGCTATCTAAAATAGCAAAACGATTTTGGGAACTTATTCCGTTAGCCTCCTTATCTTTAAGTACTTTCGACATTGGTGCAATCTGTGAAGATTTAGGGCTTCGACCTCTTTTCAATACAGTTATATATCTGTCCATTCCCACTTGCGTCTTAGGTTTTTCTGCACTATCCATATTACTGTTGGTAACACTGTGTTCAGAAGGCGACTTGTTTGTAGTTATATTATTGTCATCGCTTAGCAAAAGCGACGAACAAGATTGGGCACGTATAACTTGCGTAGAATTTACACACAAATTATTTTCTGTTTTTTTGTTTTTATTTAATTCGACATTGTCAACATTTTTGTTGCTTAAATTAAAAAGGCTCATTAGCCCTTATTGTTTTTGTTTTATTTTTAAAGTAGCAATTCAATATACCGTTGTAAAAAATAAAGAAAAAGAAAGAAATAAAAAAAATTACAGACAACTTTGTTGTTGTATTAAAACAGGTTTGTTTTTTTTGTTTTCGTTTGAAATTATTCCCACAATGTATGTTTTGTTTTTTGTTAATGCGAGCTAAAAAAAATCGCGTCCGCACTTATCAACGCCAAAAACAGAATATCTAATACGATACCCAGAATATCTGGGTATCGTATTAGATAAGAAGCTAACTTTTAAACAACATATTCTTCAAGCCCGTGATAAAGCTGTACGATGCGGTAGAGCTCTATTTCCTTTATTAAATCGTAAATTGTAAAAACAAGATGTTACTCTACAAAATGTGCATACGACCAATTATGACTTATGGATGTCAAGTATGGTCAAAAAGATGTGCCAAATCGCATATCAAAAATCTTCAGGTGATACAAAATAAGAACCTAAAAATTATATTTAACTTACCTTGGCGGTATTCAACTAATAGGCTACATAGAAACTCGAAACAGGAAATGTTCACAGCGGTGGTTTGTAATATAACACAAAGTTTTGAAAATCGCAACAGGTTTTCGAGTTATGCTTTAATAAGAAATTTGTAATATTAACATCTTCCTCAACTTCACTTCGAAGTTGACAGAAGGCTCAATGTAAAATTTTTTTTTAAATTTTATAAGGTTTTTATCTATCTTTTTTCCTAACATTGTAAAGAGTATTACAAGAATGTATGTATATATGTTTACCCAAAAAAAAGTTTAAATTATTTACTGCAATACTTTTAGTAATACCTCAAAATTTGTAAATATAAATTTTTTTTTTTTGAAAATTTTAATTATTATTAGTCGAACTGTTTATGTATTACATACAATGAAATTTATAATCAAGCTTAAGTTCGTTATTATTCTCTCTAAGAAAGAATTAATTAAATTACAAATTAGGTGATAATATTAAAAAAAATTGTGAAAATTTAATTTTTTAGACACCAGCACGAGTGGAATGCACATTTTCCAGACAGCCACGTCCGTCATCAGCACTACTTGTATCTAATATACTTAGGGTAGTGTTTAGTTGTAAGCATCATCTATTTAACCAACCAAACCCAGATAAAGGAATACAAGAAAACTTGTATTCAATTATCAATCGTCAGTTGGTGAGAACGAAGTCTACCACTTAAGCTTCCCTCTTGTTGAATATTTTTACTTTTAATATTTACCACCTATATTTTGTTGTTCCTTCAACGAACCTTCGGTTAGCAATGAAAGTTAGTTTTTGTTTATTTGTTTTACTTCCAACATTCGTTTTTAGTTAACACTAATCTAGTATCAAACCAAACTCTGTTGAGTAAACAAGATTGCGCGGTGCTTTGCGATTTTTAATTTTGAAAATTTTAATTATTATTAGTCGAACTGTTTATGTATTACATACAATGAAATTTATAATCAAGCTTAAATTCGTTATTATTCTCTCTAAGAAAGAATTAGTTAAATTACAAATTAGGTGATAATATTAAAGAAAAATTGGGAAAATTTAATTTTTTAGACACCAGCACGAGTGGAATGCACATTTTCTAGACAGCCACGTCCGTCATCAGCACTACTTGTATCTAATCTACTTAGGGTAGTGTTTAGTTGCAAGCATCATCTATTTAACCAACCAAACCCAGATAAAGGAATACGAGAAAACTTGTATTCAATTATCAATCGTCCGTTGGTGAGAACGAAGTCTACCACTACCTTAAGCTTCCCTCTTGTTCAATATTTTTACTTTTAATATTTACCACCTATATTTTGTTGTTCCTTCCTTTGTTTACTCAACAAAGTTTGGTTTGATACTAGATTAGTGTTAACTAAAAACGAATGTTGGAAGTAAAACAAATAAACAAAAAGTAACTTTCATTGCTAACTGAAGGTTGGCTGAAGGAACAACAAAATATAGGTGGTAAATATTAAAAGTAAAAATATTCAACAAGAGGGAAGCTTAAGTGGTAGACTTCGTTCTCACCAACTGACGATTGATAATTGAATACAAGTTTTCTCGTATTCCTTTATCTGGGTTTGGTTGGTTAAATAGATGACGCTTACAACTAAACACTACCCTAAGTAGATTAGATACAAGTAGTGCTGATGACGGACGTGGCTGTCTAGAAAATGTGCATTCCACTCGTGCTGGTGTCTAAAAAATTAAATTTTCCCAATTTTTCTTTAATATTATCACCTAATTTGTAATTTAATTAATTCTTTCTTAGAGAGAATAATAACGAACCTAAGCTTGATTATAAATTTCATTGTATGTAATAAATTTTTTTATGTGTGTTAATTGTAATGATAATAGAATAAATAAAAAAATAATGAACTTCATCGGACTTTTTCGCATTTTCGCCGGATTTTTGCGACACATCTAATACGTCGACTATGAGGTAGAAAAAAAGTTTTCTTGGAAATTGATAATTATCCATATCCATAATATGACAAAAAAACCAACAGTTTGTTCCTGCAACCCAGGGAAGCGTGGAGAGACCATGCTATGCTATTAAATTGGTATTGAGCGGTCTCAGTTCAAATCTGTCCACAAAAATTTTATACAAATAAACAAAATGAGTTTTATTATCTGACGGAAAAAATAAAACTCTCAAAAAGTTTTTATTTTATGACGGCAAAATGAAAATTCTTTTTTTTTTTCTTTTTTCATTTGAGTTTTTATTTTTACGTCGTAAAATAACTCTTAACTATGGAGATCGATCTGATTTTTTAATATCACCATAGATTTTGAAAGAGCTCGCCAATACAAATCTATTGATATATGACAGTATAGATCTCCGTTGGCTCTATCATAAAGAGTTTTTGAATTTAATTTTTTTTGATAACTGTTATCTACGGTCCCTGTTATAAATAGCTTTGTTGAATAAAATTGTCCCTTTTACCCTTTAACAAAGTATTATATAAAGCAAAGTATTATATAAAGCATATATATGACCACAAGAAAAAAATAATTATTTGACTATATTAGAAAGTTACTGATTTTAAATCCTCTATATTCAGCCCTGATTGATAAATGACTCTACTACATCGCACATTTGAAGTTAAGTTTGACTAACACTGGATTACAAATTTTCTTTTTAATATTTAAAATAGCTGATGACGAAAATTAAATATTTTTCATTTTAGCCATTGACCATGAATTGTTTCATTTCTTCTTTTCGATAATACTACACTTAAAGGGTCAGTCATAGTCATATCCTATTAAATTAAGCGTGAAATTTTTTTTTCCCAATTTTTATTTATTGTATCTTCAATATAATTGAACTATCAATAACACAGGGCAACAGCAAAAATATGCTCGAGTAACTACTATATACATTTGATGTATCATGGCTACCTTAGTACAAAAATGGTAAAATTTTTAAATTCTATGGATAGATTTTTTTTTTTAAATTTTTTTTTTTAAAATTGCAATTTTTTTGAGACGTTTCTTCAAATAATTAATGATAACTCAAAAACTACTAGTCCGATATTATTAAAATAAATTCAGAAAAATTAAGATTTGCATAGCCTTTAATTCGTCTATATATCGCGTTTCAATCGGATCAATAGTATCGGAGTTATAATAAAAAACTTAAGAAAAAAATATATTTTTTACGTAAAAATGGCAAAAATTTTCGTTTAAAAAAAATCATAAAAAATCGAAAACGGCAAAAAACTTCCAGATTCATTTTTTTATCGCATAGCGACATATAATAGCAACAAAATGAGATATCGACCATAAAAATCGATTGATTTTTTTCGAATTTATTCACATTTTAGTGAATTCGCTCATTTTCACAAAATTTTAGTTTTTTGCTTGATATACGCATTATAGCGGGTTTTCAAATGCGTGAAAAACATAAATTTTCCAATTTCAAGGGGTGCATGTCGGATTAATGTTAGATTTGATGAGAAACTTCCACCCACAAAATTTTAGTCGAATTCGACAACGTTAACACGTAGCGCATAGGCCCCAAATCTGAAAAAAAGCGTTTAAAATCGAAAATAATTGACAAATTTTCAGTTTTTGCAAAATTAACGCTATTTATTTCCCCTTTTGCAAAAAAGTGGATCCTGGTCCTTAGGGCAAACACAATGAGATTTACAATAAGCTACATATCTTTTAAATCGGTTAAACAGTTTTCAAGTTACTTGCCGAAGGCAATTGACAAAAAAATGTAACTAAGTCAAATCGATGGAATAGATCGAAAATGCATTTCATTGTTTTATTCATGTATTTTCTTTTATTTTATATTTTATTATTTAAATTTATTACAACATATAAAATAAGGAAATAAATAAATAAATATTATAAACTACAAACTTTGGAATTTTCTTTTATGACATTTTCTATTATTGAATAACGAAGTGTTGCTCTGAATACTCCAGCAAAAATCTGCCATCATGTGTGCATCCCAGCGACCCTGGTATCTTTCCTCCATTGTCCGAATATCTTGGTGAAATCGTTCGCCCTGTTCCTCACTTAAGTCTCCTAGATTTTCAGGAAAACGATCTAAGTGACTGTGAAGGTAATGTAACTTGATGCTCATGTTGCATCCAAGATTCTGGAAGTGAGTTAACATCTCTTCAACGTGCGCAACATAATCATCATCCTTGTTATTTCCTAAGAAATGTTGAATAACCCATACAAACGAATCCCATGCATTTTTCTCAATTTCTGACATTGAACTGAGAAAATCGGTATCTTTGACCAATTTGCGAATTTGTGGGCCGTCAAATATTCCTGCTCTCAGCTTTTCCATACTCAAACTTTTAAACTTCCTTGAAATATACTGGAAACATTCACCATCTTTGTTAAGTGCTTTAACAAATTGTTTCATCAGACCAAGTTTAATGTGAAGAGGGGGTAATATGATGCGATCTCGGGGCACCAGAGGTACATTTATAACATTCCTCATACCTGGGTCCAGTGTTTCCCTATAAGGCCATTGTTTTCTCTTCCAGTGTTCTGACTTAGCTCTGCTGTCCCATAAACATAAAAAACAAGGGTATTTGGTATAGCCTCTTTGTTGACCTAATAGGAAATTTACCATCTTAATATCAACACAAATTACCCAGTTATGTTCATTATACTTTATCTTCTTCATGACCAATGCAATTACAGAGTATTCTTATTTTACCTTGGTTGAATGTGCGATTGGCAAGGAGTGAAATTTATTTCCATTGTGCAAAAGGACACACTTCAAGCTGCGTTTTGATGAGTCAATAAATAAACGCCATTCGCTTGAATCATATCTATGTAAGCCCATGGCAGTCATCAAACCAGGAATATCCGTGCAGCAGACAAAATCGTCCTCTTCTGCAAAATAGTGAAGTAAGCCTTTTTCTCGGGTACGGTAATACGAAACTTTAGTTTCCTCCGTTATGAGATTTGATTCCTTCATCCGGGATGCAAGTAATTCCGAAGATGCTTTTGACAATCCAAGTTCTCTTATTACATCATTTAGCTGGTCTTGATTCCATGGTCTCGGTGAGATATTTTTGTGTGGGATGAACTCGTCATTTTCAGATATAGGTAGTTCTGGATCTGAACTTCCTGATTGAGAACACATGCTTGAGGTTGAGTGTCCTTGTGAAGATGAAAGCACTTGACTACAGCTTGGTCCCTGATCTTGTGCATCCATAATTTCCTGTGAATGTAGAACTGCAAGTTGAAACCCATCAGCAGACCTCGTAGGGTAAGACCATCGCAAATGTTTTCCAAAGCCGGTTTTTGTAGTTAAACAAAAATAGCAATCAGATTCATGATTCGTTGTTTCTCTCCATAGCATAGGCTTCGAAATTCCCCAGTGTGGTCTGAAAAATTTTTATAACAGAAAATTAAAAATTTTATAAAATATTCCAAATGTATTAACCTATACTTACTTTTTGTTAGATGAGCTTAGAGTTAAATTGAATCGATATGAAGTACATATAGTACTCGGCGTCCAATGTTCGTTAAAATTCTTCGGATTTATATTAAAGCAATCTTCATATGACTTTTGAAATGAAGCTGAGAAGCATTTCCGTTTTTTTTCGTTAATATATTGGCCGCACACATAACAAAATGAGTCCGGATTGTTTTTACATAAAAATGTTCTAGTTTTCTTGCTCTTGGCTGATTGAAAATTATGCTTCTGTTACCGCAAACACTTGTTGAATGAATAGAAATGGCTCAAGGAGCTCTTATAAATAATGATACTAAAATTTCGAACAACCCTTAATGTGGTCCTATTTTTTACCTATTCCCAAGAATCGTAAAAAACATTAAGGAATGCTATGCAAAAAATCAATCTTTACAGGTAGCCAGCGGAAAAACCCAATTCGGCGTGCACGCAAATTTATGAACGTTTATTACTTTGCCGCCGCAATTGTCAAAATGAAGCAAGGGCGACAGGTAGCCAACAGAAAAGGAGCATTTCATCGTTTATCAGATTTCTACTGAAATCGTAAAAATTAAAAAACTTTTCCTTTATTGCTTACTTTTTTTAATTCTGAAAATCATAAAAATGCCATAAAGATCTGTTCCAAACAATTTTCTACATTCAATACTGTATTTCCACAGTAACTCGTGTCCCACAGAAATACGTGTTTTGCCCAAAACAGTATTTCGCGTACTTGTTTTGCCATACATTTCTCATTCATCCAAAACACTTTGGCAGTACCTGGATATTGTATAGTGGTTTCAAAAGCATCTAATTTTTTTATTTTGTTGCGTTGTGTAATAGGAAGATATCAGTCAATTTTAGCGAAATTTTATATTTTATTGTTAAAAAAGAAAAAAATAAAAAATTTTAAAAGTAAAATGTTTTTGTAAATTGTCTTCGGCAAGTTCTCAAGGACATATAATGGCCAGTGAAAATTGTAATAACTCGAAAACTTAAAGACATGTAGCTTATTGTAAATCTCATTGTGTTTGCCCTAAGGACCAGGATCCACTTTTTTGCAAAAGGGGAAATAAATAGCGTTAATTTTGCAAAAACTGAAAATTTGTCAATTATTTTCGATTTAAACGCTTTTTTTCAGATTTGGGGCCTATGCGCTACGTGTTAACGTTGTCGAATTCGACTAAAATTTTGTGGGTGGAAGTTTCTCATCAAATCTAACATTAATCCGACATGCACCCCTTGAAATTGGAAAATTTATGTTTTTCACACATTTGAAAACCCGCTATAATGCGTATATCAAGCAAAAAACTAAAATTTTGTGAAAATGAGCGAATTCACTAAAATGTGAATAAATTCGAAAAAAATCAATCGATTTTTATGGTCGATATCTCATTTTGTTGCTATTATATGTCGCTATGCGATAAAAAAATGAATCTGGAAGTTTTTTTTGCCGTTTTCGATTTTTTATGATTTTTTTAAAACGAAAATTTTTGCCATTTTTACGTAAAAAATATATTTTTTTCTTAAGTTTTTTATTATAACTCCGATACTATTGATCCGATTGAAACGCGATATATAGACGAATTAAAGGCTATGCAAATCTTAATTTTTCTGAATTTATTTTAATAATATCGGACTAGTAGTTTTTGAGTTATCATTAATTATTTGAAGAAACGTCTCAAAAAAATTGCAATTTTAAAAAAAAATTTTTTTAAAAAAAATCTATCCATAGAATTTAAAAATTTTACCATTTTTGTACAAAGGTAGTCATGATACATCAAAATTATATAGTGGTTTTAAGAGCACATGAAATTTTTTTTATTTTGTTGTGCTGTGTAATTACTCATATCTTAAGTCTAAAAAAATAAATATACTTGTTTAGTCCAACCAGTGATGGACAAAAAAATGTATGTTTCACGGGTACTGTAATTTGCGGGTTATACCTCTGATGATTCGGATGAGTTTCAAGCTTCCTTAAATACCTTATGGCAAGTTTCGCTATTACTGCTTTAACTGATGGCACGTTTAGATCTTTGTGAATGTTCGAGTTTTTTATATACCGAGGAGCAGATTAAATTATACGAAGAATCTTATTTTGGCGCTTTTGAATTTTTTCTACGTTGGTAGCTGAGTCAGTGCCCCATAATTGAATGCCATAACACCATATTGGTTTTAGAATTGAATTGTATAATAAAAGTTTGCAATCTAAAGCTAGAGTAGAATTTCTGCCATTAAGCCAGTTTAGTTGGACTGCTTTTAACTTAATTTGTGTTAACTTTGTTTCTATGTGGCGTTTCCATGTAAGCGCCGGTCAAGATGTATGCCGAGATATTTGACGTCTGAAAGCTGGGGTATCGTTTGGTTATTTATCCGAATAGGGGGGCAAGATTTTCTACGCAGTGTGAAGGTTATGTGAGTACATTTTTGTTCATTAACTTTTATTCTCCATTTCTTCAACCATTTTTCTAAATTGGATATGTGGTCTTGTAAATATCGTGATGCTACTTCGGGTTTTACGTGAATGCTCAAAAAGGCTGTGTCGTCAGCAAAAGTCGATGTGTGAACTCGGTTACTAGTTGGGATGTCTGAAGTATACAATAAGTATAAAAAGGGCCCCAATATACTACCTTGGGGAACTCCGGCTTCGATTGGCTGGGGTGAGCTCAAAAAATCTCCTTCTTTTACAATAAATTTTCGTTCGGTTAAATAACTATCTAGCAGCTTATATAGGTTTACGGACAAGTTCAGTTTTAGCTTATATATTAGGCATTCATGCCATACCTTATCAAATGCTTGAGAAACGTCGATAAAAAGCGCAGAGCAGTATTTTCTCTCTTCAAAAGTCTTCTTAACAACATTGACTGGATAGTCACAGGATTGTGAGTTTGTTCGATCGTACTATGTTTTTTCCTGAAGCCGAATTGATGGTTTGGAATACATTCTTTGTCGCTTAGAATAGGGTTAAGCTTAGTTATTAACATCCTCTCAAACAGCTTTGACATATTTGACAAAAGGCTTATTGGTCTGTATGATTCAATTTTTGTGTGGTCATTTCCTGGTTTAGGAATCATGGTAACCAAGGACACCTTCCACTCTGTGGGAAAGTACTCAAGACGTAAAATGGCATTAAAAATAAAAAGAACGATTCTGCGAGCTATACGGGACAACTCAATTAACATCTTGTTACTGGTTTTATCAACGCCAGGGGCTTTTTTGGTGTTTAAATCCGTTATTGCCTTTTCAAGATCACCAAATTCAAATCTTATCGGGATTGCAGCACTAGCCTCGACAACTGGTAACTCAACTATATCAGTCGATATATTTGGGGTAAAAACTTTTTCAAATGTCCAGCAAATAAATTTCCTTTTTCGGTATCACTCCTTGCCCAGCCTCCAGCTGAAGTTCGCAAGGGAGGCTTACGTAAGACTGGCCTTTTAAGGTTTCTACAAGCACGCCATAACGAATAATCTGATTGAGGAGTTGCGTGTTGGTCTCCCAAATTGTTTTTCAGGGATGCTACTCTTCGAGATTCCAGCATGTCTCTTAGCCGGTTCGTACATTCTTTAAGTCTGCTTCTGAGTTGAGGAGATCTCTGTGATTGCCATTCTCTACGAATATTTCTTTTTTCAGCCAAGAGCCGTTCGATATCTGCAGAATAAATTTGATTGTATCTAGCTAGTTGTCGGGTAATTGTTGAATGTTGGGCAGTTGATTTAAGATTTTGGCCAAAATCAATAAGACTGCGCTCTACGTCTTCAGGTGTTCTTAGCGGGATGTTTTCCGAACAATGAGTACTAAGATACTTTCTATATTTCAACCAATTAATGCTTGTGATAGTCATTGGTGATATGATGTTTTGTTTGTCCCATATATAGACGATAGTGGGTGAATGATCTGAGGATAATTCAAGTGACGCTTCAGCTTTAATCGTTTCTCTCGGAATACCCTTAATCACGCCAAAATCGATAACATCAGGTATTTTTTGTCGATCAGTAGGCCAATAGGTGGGTTGTCCACTCGATATCACATTCAGATGCATTTTTGAAATTGTGTCAAACAAAACACGACCTTTTGGAGTTATTAGGCGTGATCCCCAAAATGTATGTTTAGCGTTGTAGTTGCCTGATGCTATGAAACAGGGACCTAGTGATTTGAAGAAATCGCTGTATTGACTCTCTGATATTTGAAATCTAGGAGGTGAATAAATCGAAGAAATAACTAAGTTTTGATGAAATTCTTCAATGCAGATGTTTGTTGCTTGTAAGTAATCTTCACAAAAATCACACTGTAAATAATGTTTGATTCGAGCCTTTATTAGTATTGCTGAACCACCACATGCTCTGCCACGGGGGTCTTTGGTGTCATATAAGATATAGCCATTTATTTTAAAAAAGCTATTTGCTGTTAAGTGAGTCTCTGAAACCAGCATGACATCAATTTGTTCCTTCTTAAGGAAGTACTCGAGTTCATTTTTGTGTTGGCGCAAGCCGTTTGCGTTCCAGAAACATATTTTTAAACAGTTCATGGTTTGTTAAGTAACGCCTGCAACATAGTAGATTGCATGCGTACCATTTCTTGCATCATGCTGCTCATAGAGCTCATAAAACTGTTTATCGAATGCACTAATGTCTCGATGCTTGCTTCGAGACGATTAAAATTACCAGATGATGTTTGTTCTTTAGGATGCGATTGCAAATTAGGAGTAGAATTAGTTGTCGGTGCCGCTTTATGTACTGAAGTATGATTGGTTTTTACCATATCTGCGTATGAAACATGTTGTGTTGTTGGTTGGGCTAACTGAGGATAATGAGCATTTGCTCGATATTGTTGGTGCTTAGCAGGAGTATTTAGTTTTTGAGTGGTTTTCCTTACCATGGAAAAAACTGGACAGCCTCTGTAGTTAGCAGTGTGGTTTCCACCGCAATTGCTACATTTTTTAACCTTCGAGTCATCCCTTGCTTTGTCGCATTGGGCGGAACAATGTAGCTCGCCACATACAACGCAAACCGGAGGCAACTTACAGTAAGCCCTAGTATGACCATATTCTTGACAATTTAGACACTGGACAGGTCCTGGACGCTTATGCGGCTCCTCTACAGTTATTTTACGGTGTAACAGGTATTTCAGATTGTAAATGGGGTGCGTTTCGTTCTTCTTCAATCTGATATCTCCAGGTTCCAGTTCAACGCGAAATAGTGGTTGGGGACACGTTCCCGATTACGGAGATTATCTACACTTTTTATTTTAAAACCCGCTTTTTGGAGTCCGGCTCTTATTTCAGCTGGATCAACGTATGAATCTACACCTTTAATGACTACCTGTAGACCTTTACTACTCTTCAGCTGATAGGTATAACAGTTCTTTTTGTAGTTTTCAAACTCGTTTACTGCTTTACGATAACTGCTTTCATCAATAAATTGTATTTTTGTGTCATCAATGTTACCACGCTTGATGGGAATTACATAAAATGAGTTCTCGCCAATAATTGTAATTAACTTTTTTTTAACTATTAAGTCGTTCGAATTTTTCTCCCTTAAATAAACTGCAGGTGGTTTAAACAACTTAATTGCTGTTTTATGTTCACTTGTTTCACTATCTAAGATAGCAAAACGATTATGGGAATTTATTCCATTAGAGCCCTTGTCTTTATGTACTTTAGACATTGGTGCAAGCTGCGAAGATTTAGGGCTTCGACCTCTTTTTAATACCGTAATCTATCCATTCCCACTTGCGTCTTGGGTTTTACACTATCCATATTAGTTTTGGTAACACTTTGTACAGAAGGCGACGTGTTTGTTGTTATTTTATTGTCATCGCTTATCAAAAGCGACGAACAAGATTGGGCACGTAAAACTGTCGTAGTGTTTAAACACAAATTATTTTCAGTTTTTTTGTTTTTATTTAAATCAAAATTGTCTACATTTTTGTTACTTAAATTAAAGAGGCTCATTGGCCCCTATTGTTTTTGTTTTATTTTTAAAGTAGCAAAGTGATAATGCCGTTGTAAAAAAAGAGAGAAAAAAATGTTTACAGAACACTTTGTTGTTGTATTAAAAACAAGTTTGATTTTTTGCTTTTTTTTAATTTATTCACACCTTTTGTTTTTGTTTTTGTCAATAGCGAGCTTAAAAAAAATCGCGTCCGCACTTATCAACGCACAAACTAAAAGTGAAGCGTGAAATGATGCCTAATTTGTTTATCGACTGAATTGTATTGGATCGAATTTAAATTTTCAAAAAGTTTTTAAGGATTTTCAAAAATTTGTGATAATTCAGAAGCTGTTTTTATCACAAATAATAACAATAACTATAGTTTTGTAATTTTATACATATTTGATTTAAATAAATTTAAGACACAATGGGCCGATATCGAAAAAAATACTCTAATAAAAAAGACAATATTGGCATTTATTTTTTCTAAAAAATTCGCTATTTATATACATATTTTATTTTGTCTTTTGTTAGTGTTTTCTTTTTTATTCGAGCATTTTTAATTTTCATATTACATTGAGAAACACCAATGTACCAATATCATCTTGTCAAAAGACGAAATGAAAAAATACTTTTTTGTGGTCAGCATTCTATAATTGATCTAGAAAAATGCAATAAAAACAAGTTTCACTCTAAAGCTTCAAAGTCAATATCTTAAAAAAATGCAAATAGAAGAAAAATATTACATAAATAAATATTCAATAAAACAAATGAAAACTCTACTCGATTTACTTTCGAAATGAAGTACAATGTATTTCGTTTTACAGAACACTAAGGAAAGTAAATTCGTGTCATAATCAAAAAATTCAGATTCCGATTACAGAACACGGGTGAGGGGGCTTATAATCTAAATGTGTACTTATGAAAATATTAGTATATTTATATAAGATCTAAGTGAACATTTTTGTAAATGTAAAAACTGTACCTTTAAAGTACAAATAAAACAATAAAATCGATCTTTTAAAAATATCGCATTTTAGCTCTTTTTAACCGCTGGGTCGACGCGTTTTGTTTTTGAAAAATTGGCATCCCTGATTAATAGCCTTGATATTGCAAATTTATGCAATTATTAAAATATTCCATGAATTTTATTTTTAACGAAGGTATGATATATTCTAACTAATAAAATATTCATTCAACTACGAGGACAAGCATTGCTCAAAATTCGACAGTAAAAGTTAACCGAAACAGTGTTGCATTGGAAGTTACTGTGTTAGAAACGCAAGAAGTTAAGGAATTATCAAACTGCACTCATAATAGACGCATTATGGTCAAAACTCGACAGTAGTCCAGTATTTAATAACAGATAACAAAAGTAGTGTTTTTTAAAGCTTCTGCGATTATAAATACAAAATGTCAAGAAATTAACAAACTGCCGTCGGACTGTGGTTCTCCGATTTTAAAGTTATTAGACTCATATGAAAGTAAACAGTAGTAAACCTCGGGAGCCAAAAAATTGGAACTCTATTTCAATTATTTCACTGAGAACAGGATGGTCCAAAATGGTCTTTTTCAGAATTTAGTAAATTTATGATATTTTTAGTTAATTTTTAAAGTTTAAATGATCATAACTTTTTTGTTTTTCAAGATTTTTGGACGAAATAAATTTTGTGTTGTAACTTAACTTATTTCCTATTACTGGTAAAAAAAATTTAAGCTCTACTGTTTTCAGAACAATTTAAATATTTTTTTTAAAAAAGGTCAAATTTGTCGGAAATTTCTACTTCATAGAGCACAACTCCTGTAAGTCAAGCTGAGTCAAAACACAAATTTACTATTTTGTAGTTCTAACTCTCCCCTACATTCCTATATATACATGTCCATGCACCGGGACTACACTTTTTGAGCTACAGCAATTTTTCTGACCCAAGTTAAGATATTCGGTACAAATGTACGTCATATTTTTGAGAAGTTATTTGTATGTGAAAATGGCTATTATGCATATATTTTGATGAAATTTTGTACAAGAGAGTTCTTATTGACCCAAAAAATAATTCTGTTGAAATTAGGAGAAGTTGGCCCATATTTGGACCTAGTCCACATAGAAGGGTGTATCAAAATTTTGACAAAAATGACAATAGAACTCTCAAATTATGTGGTCGACGACGCGTCGTAATAAACGCAGTTTGCCCAAAATACCGCTGTCTAGTATTACAGTGCTTTCACAGTATTGGATAACAGCTAACGAGAACGGAGTTGCACTGAACTAGGAAAAGCCAAAATCATTTGATTATCCAACTGCCCTCGTAATAGATGCAGCTTGCGGAGAACTCGGCAGTATTAGATAACACTTGGAGATCAGTGTTGCATTGAAAATTACTGCGTTGGAAATACAAAAGGGTAATTATAAAACTGCCCTTGTAATGAATGCAGCTGCCTTCTTGATAGAGTCGACAGCCAGACAGATCAGTAATAGATATCAAATAACATTTTATTATGTTCATATGGTCCATTTTTCTCCTTTTTTGCGCCTTTTACTTTTTTTGTATTTTCGAGTTTCATGTTTTTTGTTTATTTAATTTTCATATTATAAATTAACTTTATATTGTCAGCTGACAACATGGAATGAAGTGCTGCAAATGCCTAGCAAATAAAAACTGTTTAGGTGTTGCATATTTTCAAAAGTGTAGCTTGTGCATTTCTGGATATTTTGTAAATGAGAAATTTTAAAAACTATTTACAGAAATTTTAAACACTATTTACATAATTCTACAATAATGCTAGAATTTGTTATAGACCTATGTTCTTGAAAAATAAACCATATCGAAAGCACTATAAAAGTAACAGTCTTCAAATTTGGTTAGAATTACTTTCAAAGTAAAGTAGAACAAAACCGACGGTGGCCCGGATTTTGTAATATCTCGAACGCTCAAGCAACAATGAAGAAGTCCTAATTTGAACTCTAATTTATTAATAAATATAAGTGTTTTTAAAGAGTACATTGTGTTTTTGTACAATTGTGTTTTTATAACCAAAAATTAGAGAATCAGAATCATCCTCCTGGCTAAAGCAACAACAAATAGATATAAGGTGGTAAATATTAGAAGTAACAAGCAAAAGTGCCGTGCCGAATCTTCTATACCCTTCACCACTTAAATAAATTCGTATGAGAAAAAATCATTATTCATGAGTTAAAAAAATAGAAGACAAATGAAAACAAATTCCGTTTGCTACAATTGTCGCCGTGTTGTCAGCTACTTAATGATATTGAAGCCGACAGCTACATCGTAAACTCTAACATTACTTACTTATTTTGCTTTTATAAAATTAAAAAACTTTTTCAAAAAATTATAAATATTTCCTCCAAAACTTTTTTTTTGCATATGAATTTTTAATTTGCAATTTTGTGACATTTTCTTTTGTTGAATAAAATAGAAATTAGCCTAAGTTGACGACAGCCACAACGTTTCATTTTTGACAGTTTGTAGTCGGTATTCTGATGATGTCTATGTGTTTAATGCACCTAGGTTTTAAAACAGAGATATCATCTATTTAAAAATCAAATGCATTTAAAAAAATATGTACTCTATATACACACATACATACATATGTACATATATTCTTAATATTAAATATATGTTATGTTACAGTCATGATTTTCATTTTCAAAGAAATATTGAAATTTTTGTTTTAATTTTTCGAAAATTTTTAAAAATATTTTTTTAAAAATTTTATTCGAAAATTTTTTGGAAAATTTTTTAAAAAAATTTTTTTTAGATCGATACGAAGAGTACTGATGACGGACGTAGCTGTCTAGAAAATGCATTCTGCTTTGCTGGTATCTAATTTTTCTTTATCTCTTTATAATTAAGAACTTAAGTCTAAATAATTAATTTATAAATTTAAAATTATCATAAATTACTGCCATGTAAGGCGTCATTAAACATGTCTTGACCAAGATTCACACTTCTACGCTTTTATTAACAAAAAACAAAGAGACGTATGGTATAGTTTAGTTTTCATTTTACAAAGTTTTTTGCTTCTTCGGTAAAATTATATTTTTGTTTGTTTTTAAGCTAACGATATGTATGTATCAATAAAAAATATATTCTTGAACGAAAAAGGTTTGGGAAAAATTAATTTTCAAAAGAAGAGTTTAAAATATGTATATTATTTATTGTAAATACCAAATATTTTTTTCAGAGATCGCAGATAATGATTACACAGGGCAACAGCAAAAATATGCTCGAGTAACTACTATATACATTTGATGTATCATGGCTACCTTAGTACAAAAATGGTTGAATGTGCGATTGGCAAGGAGTGAAATTTATTTCCATTGTGCAAAAGGACACACTTCAAGCTGCGTTTTGATGAGTCAATAAATAAACGCCATTCGCTTGAATCATATCTATGTAAGCCCATGGCAGTCATCAAACCAGGAATATCCGTGCAGCAGACAAAATCGTCCTCTTCTGCAAAATAGTGAAGTAAGCCTTTTTCTCGGGTACGGTAATACGAAACTTTAGTTTCTGTTTTAGTGTTAACGTTGTCGAATTCGACTAAAATTTTGTGGGTGGAAGTTTCTCATCAAATCTAAAATTAATCCGACATGCACCCCTTGAAATTGGAAAATTTATGTTTTTCACACATTTGAAAACCCGCTATAATGCGTATATCAAGCAAAAAACTAAAATTTTGTGAAAATGAGCGAATTCACTAAAATGTGAATAAATTCGAAAAAAATCAATCGATTTTTATGGTCGATATCTCATTTTGTTGCTATTATATGTCGCTATGCGATAAAAAAATAAATCTGGAAGTTTTTTGCCGTTTTCGATTTTTTATGATTTTTTTAAAACGAAAATTTTTGCCATTTTTACGTAAAAAATATATTTTTTTCTTAAGTTTTTTATTATAACTCCGATACTATTGATCCGATTGAAACGCGATATATAGACGAATTAAAGGCTATGCAAATCTTAATTTTTCTGAATTTATTTTAATAATATCGGACTAGTAGTTTTTGAGTTATCATTAATTATTTGAAGAAACGTCTCAAAAAAATTGCAATTTTAAAAAAAAAATTTTTTTAAAAAAATCTATCCATAGAATTTAAAAATTTTACCATTTTTGTACAAAGGTAGTCATGATACATCAAAATTATATAGTGGTTTTAAGAGCACATGAAATTTTTTTTATTTTGTTGTGCTGTGTTATCCATCACATTTTAAAAGAAAAAAATCATTATGTTAGGGATATGCTACATGTACAAGGAGTACACCATTGCAATCGTCTTTAGAAAATAATGATTATTTTCCAAGTTTTATATTTCGCTTAGAAAATAAAAATTATTTCTTGAGTTTTATTTTTTACTTAAAAATAAAAATTATTTCTTTCTTTTATTAATTTGGACATATGTAAGAAATTTTGGGAACTTTTTTACTAAAACACATATAAATAGGTTTAGCATGGCATTCTTTTGAGATAGTAAAATTATCAAACTAGTGTCTGGTACTTTTTCTTTATTTCAATATTTGGGGGATAAAAATTGCGATGTGGTACTTTTTTAGGACTTTATAAATTTGTAAATTTGCGTAAATTGTTTACAATCAACAAGATCATCAACAAGAGGGTATTAACTCTAAATTTTTAAATTTTCAGTAGAGGTAAAAAACTGTTTGTGGTTACATTTTAAGATAATTTAAAAATCCGAATATATTATTATTATCAAAATAATACCTTTTTTATGAATATATACGATGTATTTATGTTTTAACATTGGTATTTACTCAAAATAATACCTTTTTGGTGATGTAAAGGTACTCAAGACACTATCACGAAATTGGTCTCATATGTAGGTTTCGAGATAAAGGAGTAATCACTATACGTTGAAATTTTTACAGTAGATAGATATTGATGTGTTGATTTCTTGAAAAAAGTGAAAATTTAAAAATTTTGAGTTAATACCCTCTTTTTTCTTTCAGCAGGTATTTATAAACTTCGTAAAAATAACACAAACTTGCACAACAAATTCTAAGTATTTCTGGAAGTAGTACGGCTTTCGAGCGCGCGTTTTCAGCCGCAAGTAACATGATAACAGAAAAGCGTAATCGCTTTGGTTCGAAAACTGTAAATAATTTACTTTTCCTGAATTCAGTTGATAAATATTACTAATAGATAATAGATAATTTATTAGTCGAACTATTTGTATTACATACAATAAAATTTGTAGTTAATTAAATTACAAATTATTGGGAAAAATTTAATTTTTTAGACACCAGCAGAGCGTAATGCACATTTTCTAGGCAGCTACGTTCGTCATCAGCACTCTTCGTATCCATCAACTTTGGGTAGTGTTAAGTTGTAATCATCATCTATTTAACCAACCAAACTCAGATAAAGGAATACGAGGAAAATCGTCAATCATCTATCGTCAGTTGGTGAGAACGAAGTCTGCCACTACCTAAAGCTTCCCTCTTGCCTCTTCCCTCTGGATCCTTATACATAGAGAAGTTGATTAAGCGATGTCTGTCTGTCCGTTCGTCTGTCCGTGTTAGTGTGGTAATGTCATTTGCCAAGGCACCAGAAGAGATACAAAAAATTTAAGCACACCAATCTGTCAGGCATAGTTTCGAAAATTTTGGTATTGCAATTCAGCAACTTCGGATCATTCTTTTGGAGGCTACGGGCCAAAAACCACGCCCACCTATATTTTTTTACGTTTTTTTTAATTTTTTTTCGGCTTTAATGATTCTGTTTTGCCTTTTTTTGTCAAATAAATATTAGACTGCGACAGGTAGATCGCAAGGAGTGCATACAGATCTCGGGGGATCAATAACCCCCTGCGAGGGGCGATTTTTGTTTGTTTTTAGATTGGTAGGGTTTTTCTGCTTTGATTTGTATTAGAGACCTTAATAGAAAGCAATACGCATAGAGGTAGCCAATGGACCCACAGGTTACCCACTGACAAATAGGAGCAGTTAAACGGACCCCCCCCATGTGTCAATATGATGAATTTTTTTTTTTTGTAGGGATTTCTTTTTGCTTTAGTCTGACCATTCTAACTCAATATAGATTGGAGAAAGGTCCAAAAATTAACAAAAAAATTTCAATCAAATTTTTAAAAAAAAAATTTTAAAAATTAAAAAAAAAATTTTTAATTTTTTTTCAAAAATATTTACAAAAAATTTACAAAGCATTTTCAAAAAGATATTTTACAGAAACATATTCAAAAAAATTTTTTTAAAAAATTTTCCAAAAAATTTTCGAATAAAATTTTTAAAAAAATATTTTAAAAATTTTTTGGAAAATTTTTTAAAATTTTTTTGAATATTTTTCTGTAAAATATCTTTTTGAAAATGCTTTGTAAATTTTTTGTAAATATTTTTGAAAAAAAATTAAAATTTTTTTTTTTAATTTTTAAAATTTTTTTTTTAAAAAATTTGATTGAAATTTTTTTGTTAAATTTTGGACCTTTCTCCAATCTATATTGAGTTAGAATGGTCAGACTAAAGCAAAAAGAAATCCCTACAAAAAAAAATTCATCATATTGACACATGGGGGGTCCGTTTAACTGCTCCTATTTGTCAGTGGGTAACCTGTGGGTCCATTGGCTACCTCTATGCGTATTGCTTTCTATTAAGGTCTCTAATACAAATCAAAGCAGAAAAACCCTACCAATCTAAAAACAAACAAAAATCGCCCCTCGCAGGGGGTTATTGATCCCCCGAGATCTGTATGCACTCCTTGCGATCTACCTGTCGCAGTCTAATATTTATTTGACAAAAAAAGGCAAAACAGAATCATTAAAGCCGAAAAAATTAAAAAAAACGTAAAAAAATATAGGTGGGCGTGGTTTTTGGCCCGTAGCCTCCAAAAGAATGATCCGAAGTTGCTGAATTGCAATACCAAAATTTTCGAAACTATGCCTGACAGATTGGTGTGCTTAAATTTTTTGTATCTCTTCTGGTGCCTTGGCAAATGACATTACCACACTAACACGGACAGACGGACGGACAGACGGACATCGCTTAATCAACTTCTCTATGTATAAGGATCCAGAGGGAAGAGGCAAGAGGGAAGCTTTAGGTAGTGGCAGACTTCGTTCTCACCAACTGACGATAGATGATTGACGATTTTCCTCGTATTCCTTTATCTGAGTTTGGTTGGTTAAATAGATGATGATTACAACTTAACACTACCCAAAGTTGATGGATACGAAGAGTGCTGATGACGAACGTAGCTGCCTAGAAAATGTGCATTACGCTCTGCTGGTGTCTAAAAAATTAAATTTTTCCCAATAATTTGTAATTTAATTAACTACAAATTTCATTGTATGTAATACAAATAGTTCGACTAATAAATTATCTATTATCTATTAGTAATATTTATCAACTGAATTCAGGAAAAGTAAATTATTTACAGTTTTCGAACCAAAGCGATTACGCTTTTCTGTTATCATGTTACTTGCGGCTGAAAACGCGCGCTCGAAAGCCGTACTACTTCCAGAAATACTTAGAATTTGTTGTGCAAGTTTGTGTTATTTTTACGAAGTTTATAAATACCTGCTGAAAGAAAAAAGAGGGTATTAACTCAAAATTTTTAAATTTTCACTTTTTTCAAGAAATCAACACATCAATATCTATCTACTGTAAAAATTTCAACGTATAGTGATTACTCCTTTATCTCGAAACCTACATATGAGACCAATTTCGTGATAGTGTCTTGAGTACCTTTACATCACCAAAAAGGTATTATTTTGAGTAAATACCAATGTTAAAACATAAATACATCGTATATATTCATAAAAAAGGTATTATTTTGATAATAATAATATGTTCGGATTTTTAAATTATCTTAAAATGTAACCACAAACAGTTTTTTACCTCTACTGAAAATTTAAAAATTTAGAGTTAATACCCTCTTGTTGATAATCTTGTTGATTGTAAACAATTTACGCAAATTTACAAATTTATAAAGTCCTAAAAAAGTACCACATCGCAATTTTTATCCCCCAAATATTGAAATAAAGAAAAAGTACCAGACACTAGTTTGATAATTTTACTATCTCAAAAGAATGCCATGCTAAACCTATTTATATGTGTTTTAGTAAAAAAGTTCCCAAAATTTCTTACATATGTCCAAATTTATAATCAAGCTTAAGTTCGTTTTTATTCTCTCTAAGAAAGAATTAAATAAATTACAAATTAGGTGATAATATTAAAGAAAAATTGAGAAAATTTAATTTTTAGACACCAGCAACGAGTGGAATGCACATTTTCTAGACAGCCACGTCCGTCATCAGCACTACTTGTATCTAATCTACTTAGGGTAGTGTTTTAGTTGTAAGCATCATCTATTTAACCAACCAAACCCAGATAAAGAAATACGAGAAAACTTGTATTCAATTATCAATCGTCAGTTGGTGAGAACGAAGTCTACCACTACCTTAAGCTTCCCTCTTGTTGAATATTTTTACTTTAATATTTACCACCTATATTTTGTTGTTCCTTCAGCGAACCTTCGGTTAGCAATGAAGTTACTTTTTGTTTATTTGTTTTACTTCCAACATTCGTTTTTAGTTAACACTAATCTAGTATCAAACCAAACTTTGTTGAGAAAACAAGATTGCGCGGTGCTTTGCGATTTTTAATTTTGAAAATTTTAATTATTATTAGTCGAACTGTTTATGTATTACATAGAATGAAATTTATAATCAAGCTTAAGTTCGTTTTTATTCTCTCTAAGAAAGAATTAATTAAATTACAAATTAGGTGATAATATTAAAGAAAAATTGAGAAAATTTAATTTTTAGACACCAGCAACGAGTGGAATGCACATTTTCTAGACAGCCACGTCCGTCATCAGCACTACTTGTATCTAATCTACTTAGGGTAGTGTTTTAGTTGTAAGCATCATCTATTTAACCAACCAAACCCAGATAAAGAAATACGAGAAAACTTGTATTCAATTATCAATCGTCAGTTGGTGAGAACGAAGTCTACCACTACCTTAAGCTTCCCTCTTGTTGAATATTTTTACTTTAATATTTACCACCTATATTTTGTTGTTCCTTCAGCGAACCTTCGGTTAGCAATAAAGTTACTTTTTGTTTATTTGTTTTACTTCCAACATTCGTTTTTAGTTAACACTAATCTAGTATCAAACCAAACTTTGTTGAGAAAACAAGATTGCGCGGTGCTTTGCGATTTTTAATTTTGAAAATTTTAATTATTATTAGTCGAACTGTTTATGTATTACATAGAATGAAATTTATAATCAAGCTTAAGTTCGTTTTTATTCTCTCTAAGAAAGAATTAATTAAATTACAAATTAGGTGATAATATTAAAGAAAAATTGAGAAAATTTAATTTTTAGACACCAGCAACGAGTGGAATGCACATTTTCTAGACAGCCACGTCCGTCATCAGCACTACTTGTATCTAATCTACTTAGGGTAGTGTTTTAGTTGTAAGCATCATCTATTTAACCAACCAAACCCAGATAAAGAAATACGAGAAAACTTGTATTCAATTATCAATCGTCAGTTGGTGAGAACGAAGTCTACCACTACCTTAAGCTTCCCTCTTGTTGAATATTTTTACTTTAATATTTACCACCTATATTTTGTTGTTCCTTCAGCGAACCTTCGGTTAGCAATGAAGTTACTTTTTGTTTATTTGTTTTACTTCCAACATTCGTTTTTAGTTAACACTAATCTAGTATCAAACCAAACTTTGTTGAGAAAACAAGATTGCGCGGTGCTTTGCGATTTTTAATTTTGAAAATTTTAATTATTATTAGTCGAACTGTTTATGTATTACATAGAATGAAATTTATAATCAAGCTTAGATTCGTTTTTATTCTCTCTAAGAAAGAATTAATTAAATTACAAATTAGGTGATAATATTAAAGAAAAATTGAGAAAATTTAATTTTTAGACACCAGCAACGAGTGGAATGCACATTTTCTAGACAGCCACGTCCGTCATCAGCACTACTTGTATCTAATCTACTTAGGGTAGTGTTTTAGTTGTAAGCATCATCTATTTAACCAACCAAACCCAGATAAAGAAATACGAGAAAACTTGTATTCAATTATCAATCGTCAGTTGGTGAGAACGAAGTCTACCACTACCTTAAGCTTCCCTCTTGTTGAATATTTTTACTTTAATATTTACCACCTATATTTTGTTGTTCCTTCAGCGAACCTTCGGTTAGCAATGAAGTTACTTTTTGTTTATTTGTTTTACTTCCAACATTCGTTTTTAGTTAACACTAATCTAGTATCAAACCAAACTTTGTTGAGAAAACAAGATTGCGCGGTGCTTTGCGATTTTTAATTTTGAAAATTTTAATTATTATTAGTCGAACTGTTTATGTATTACATAGAATGAAATTTATAATCAAGCTTAAGTTCGTTTTTATTCTCTCTAAGAAAGAATTAATTAAATTACAAATTAGGTGATAATATTAAAGAAAAATTGAGAAAATTTAATTTTTAGACACCAGCAACGAGTGGAATGCACATTTTCTAGACAGCCACGTCCGTCATCAGCACTACTTGTATCTAATCTACTTAGGGTAGTGTATTAGTTGTAAACATCATCTATTTAACCAACCAAACCCAGATAAAGAAAAACGAGAAAACTTGTATTCAATTATCAATCGTCAGTTGGTGAGAACGAAGTCTACCACTACCTTAAGCTTCCCTCTTGTTGAATATTTTTACTTTAATATTTACCACCTATATTTTGTTGTTCCTTCAGCGAACCTTCGGTTAGCAATGAAGTTACTTTTTGTTTATTTGTTTTACTTCCAACATTCGTTTTTAGTTAACACTAATCTAGTATCAAACCAAACTTTGTTGAGAAAACAAGATTGCGCGGTGCTTTGCGATTTTTAATTTTGAAAATTTTAATTATTATTAGTCGAACTGTTTATGTATTACATAGAATGAAATTTATAATCAAGCTTAAGTTCGTTTTTATTCTCTCTAAGAAAGAATTAATTAAATTACAAATTAGGTGATAATATTAAAGAAAAATTGAGAAAATTTAATTTTTAGACACCAGCAACGAGTGGAATGCACATTTTCTAGACAGCCACGTCCGTCATCAGCACTACTTGTATCTAATCTACTTAGGGTAGTGTTTTAGTTGTAAGCATCATCTATTTAACCAACCAAACCCAGATAAAGAAATACGAGAAAACTTGTATTCAATTATCAATCGTCAGTTGGTGAGAACGAAGTCTACCACTACCTTAAGCTTCCCTCTTGTGGAATATTTTTACTTTAATATTTACCACCTATATTTTGTTGTTCCTTCAGCGAACCTTCGGTTAGCAATGAAGTTACTTTTTGTTTATTTGTTTTACTTCCAACATTCGTTTTTAGTTAACACTAATCTAGTATCAAACCAAACTTTGTTGAGAAAACAAGATTGCGCGGTGCTTTGCGATTTTTAATTTTGAAAATTTTAATTATTATTAGTCGAACTGTTTATGTATTACATAGAATGAAATTTATAATCAAGCTTAAGTTCGTTTTTATTCTCTCTAAGAAAGAATTAATTAAATTACAAATTAGGTGATAATATTAAAGAAAAATTGAGAAAATTTAATTTTTAGACACCAGCAACGAGTGGAATGCACATTTTCTAGACAGCCACGTCCGTCGTCAGCACTACTTGTATCTAATCTACTTAGGGTAGTGTTTTAGTTGTAAGCATCATCTATTTAACCAACCAAACCCAGATAAAGAAATACGAGAAAACTTGTATTCAATTATCAATCGTCAGTTGGTGAGAACGAAGTCTACCACTACCTTAAGCTTCCCTCTTGTGGAATATTTTTACTTTAATATTTACCACCTATATTTTGTTGTTCCTTCAGCGAACCTTCGGTTAGCAATGAAGTTACTTTTTGTTTATTTGTTTTACTTCCAACATTCGTTTTTAGTTAACACTAATCTAGTATCAAACCAAACTTTGTTGAGAAAACAAGATTGCGCGGTGCTTTGCGATTTTTAATTTTGAAAATTTTAATTATTATTAGTCGAACTGTTTATGTATTACATAGAATGAAATTTATAATCAAGCTTAAGTTCGTTTTTATTCTCTCTAAGAAAGAATTAATTAAATTACAAATTAGGTGATAATATTAAAGAAAAATTGAGAAAATTTTATTTTTAGACACCAGCAACAAGTGGAATGCACATTTTCTAGACAGCCACGTCCGTCATCAGCACTACTTGTATCTAATCTACTTAGGGTAGTGTTTTAGTTGTAAGCATCATCTATTTAACCAACCAAACCCAGATAAAGAAATACGAGAAAACTTGTATTCAATTATCAATCGTCAGTTGGTGAGAACGAAGTCTACCACTACCTTAAGCTTCCCTCTTGTTGAATATTTTTACTTTAATATTTACCACCTATATTTTGTTGTTCCTTCAGCGAACCTTCGGTTAGCAATGAAGTTACTTTTTGTTTATTTGTTTTACTTCCAACATTCGTTTTTAGTTAACACTAATCTAGTATCAAACCAAACTTTGTTGAGAAAACAAGATTGCGCGGTGCTTTGCGATTTTTAATTTTGAAAATTTTAATTATTATTAGTCGAACTGTTTATGTATTACATAGAATGAAATTTATAATCAAGCTTAAGTTCGTTTTTATTCTCTCTAAGAAAGAATTAATTAAATTACAAATTAGGTGATAATATTAAAGAAAAATTGAGAAAATTTAATTTTTAGACACCAGCAACGAGTGGAATGCACATTTTCTAGACAGCCACGTCCGTCATCAGCACTACTTGTATCTAATCTACTTAGGGTAGTGTTTTAGTTGTAAGCATCATCTATTTAACCAACCAAACCCAGATAAAGAAATACGAGAAAACTTGTATTCAATTATCAATCGTCAGTTGGTGAGAACGAAGTCTACCACTACCTTAAGCTTCCCTCTTGTTGAATATTTTTACTTTAATATTTACCACCTATATTTTGTTGTTCCTTCAGCGAACCTTCGGTTAGCAATGAAGTTACTTTTTGTTTATTTGTTTTACTTCCAACATTCGTTTTTAGTTAACACTAATCTAGTATCAAACCAAACTTTGTTGAGAAAACAAGATTGCGCGGTGCTTTGCGATTTTTAATTTTGAAAATTTTAATTATTATTAGTCGAACTGTTTATGTATTACATAGAATGAAATTTATAATCAAGCTTAAGTTCGTTTTTATTCTCTCTAAGAAAGAATTAATTAAATTACAAATTAGGTGATAATATTAAAGAAAAATTGAGAAAATTTAATTTTTAGACACCAGCAACGAGTGGAATGCACATTTTCTAGACAGCCACGTCCGTCATCAGCACTACTTGTATCTAATCTACTTAGGGTAGTGTTTTAGTTGTAAGCATCATCTATTTAACCAACCAAACCCAGATAAAGAAATACGAGAAAACTTGTATTCAATTATCAATCGTCAGTTGGTGAGAACGAAGTCTACCACTACCTTAAGCTTCCCTCTTGTTGAATATTTTTACTTTAATATTTACCACCTATATTTTGTTGTTCCTTCAGCGAACCTTCGGTTAGCAATGAAGTTACTTTTTGTTTATTTTGTTTACTTCCAACATTCGTTTTTAGTTAACACTAATCTAGTATCAAACCAAACTTTGTTGAGAAAACAAGATTGCGCGGTGCTTTGCGATTTTTAATTTTGAAAATTTTAATTATTATTAGTCGAACTGTTTATGTATTACATAGAATGAAATTTATAATCAAGCTTAAGTTTGTTTTTATTCTCTCTAAGAAAGAATTAATTAAATTACAAATTAGGTGATAATATTAAAGAAAAATTGAGAAAATTTAATTTTTAGACACCAGCAACGAGTGGAATGCACATTTTCTAGACAGCCACGTCCGTCATCAGCACTACTTGTATCTAATCTACTTAGGGTAGTGTTTTAGTTGTAAGCATCATCTATTTAACCAACCAAACCCAGATAAAGAAATACGAGAAAACTTGTATTCAATTATCAATCGTCAGTTGGTGAGAACGAA
>OX451215.1:125622515-125797254 GCA_949628195.1 Phasia obesa | reverse complement strand
ATAACCATGGCCGCTATAACAACAATTACTAAAATTTAAAGGGTGTTCCAACAGTGATGCAATTTTCGCGATTATGACTTTAATTTTAAAATTAAAAGGTGACTGTTAAGACATACAAAAATTAACAACTTGAATTTTTAAAGTTGTTCTAAACATAGCACGGAACCCTACGTGTGTGAGTCAAACTCGCACTTGACTGATTTATTTGCTTTACTCTCTCGTTGCGCGTTTTACCAAGGAAAGTTACTGTACATACCTTATAACATTTTGACGTGTGATGTACGTACATTATTTAAAAGAGCATGAAGCATTTAATAGATACCAAATGACCAGTCATAATTTTTGCCATTTTTGTTATGAGTTTTAAGTATTTTTGCGTAGGTTATTGAGCTAAGACAGTTAAAATTTTCAACAAATTACCTTCTTCTGAAACAACTGAAGGAAATAGATTATGAAAGATGATAATTATTCAACGTATTGTGATTTTTTACGTTAGTAAATACGAATAAATACAAAGTATTTAGATATTCATGCGAGTATATGTATAATAAGCTGCAGTTAAAACGTTTTTATATACATAATTATGTATAATAGTAAGTTGCAGTTAAAACAATATGTTTAATACCTCTAGAAAACTTTTCTTTGCAATACATATTCACCTGCATAGTATTATAATTTGTGTAATTCCATGTCAAATCAACCGAAAAAATTGTTTTCAAATTTACCACTCCCGATTTTATTGAAACTTTTTTTGTTTATGACTTCTGAATCCAAATATAATTAAAAAAAATTCTATACCCTGCAGTTTTTTTAGCTATACAGCTATCAAAATAGAAAATATCATATACGTTCGATGAATAAATATACACCAAATTCTGTTTTTACACGGTAGATTGGTTCCAGCAAAATCCGTGTAAAAAAAACGTGTAAAAAAGACTGATCATATACAAAAGTAGGTGATTGGTTCCTTATCTCTAAAACCCCTTTAGTGTATGATGAAGACTTGAGAGATAGTTTCGTTCCATAAATCAACGATTGCTTAATTGAACTTTAATTTTTTTATAGTTCTTACTGTGACTTTGTTTACACCGAACATTTTGCCAAGAAATGTTAAGCCTTCTCCATTTCGAAAGTGATCTAAAATTTAAATTTTTCGTAGTTTTTTATTTCTAGTTATCGGCGCCTTCTTTTAGAGATGCATTGATAGTTCACAAAATATTAACACATTTCAGTTGCTCTAACTGATCTGTCTGGCCGCCGATTATTTTTAAAATATCGCGATCTTTTGTATTTGTTGCACTAAAAATTCCAAACAAACTCTGTTTTCCCTAACACTATTCTAGTAATAGACTACAGTCAATTTTTGGGCAAGTTAAGTCTATTACCTGGGCATTCCGAGATTTTTGTATATCTAGTGCAGTAATTTTCAATACAACAACCGTTCAATATATAATTGCATAAATTGGGCCAATATGTACATATATAAATACATACATATGTATGTAAAAGTATATAAAAAAGTAATAATAAAATAATAACAAATGCTCTATTTTCTATAATAACATATGTACATACAGTAGTGAAGCTACCTGTTAAACGTGCCTTGTATTTATAAAGAGTAAAATTAAATTTGAAGTCAGAAATGCAAGCCGTTTGCCTTCAAAGTTTCGTCATAAAAAGACACGATAAAAGTTTAAAAGAAAAATGAAAAAACTTCATCGCCTAAAAAAAAAATTTTGACTTGTATTAAAAAAACCATTGAAATTACTCTGTTCTGTATCATGTGTTAGCATATTGTTGGACATAAATATTTTTTATATCGCGGTAAAGAAATACATACTTTGCAAATCAACCGCATAAATACTTTTTTTATGTACTTGTGTTATTGTTGTTTCTTAGTGCGTGGGAAAAATTAATATAAAAGATGCAAAAATATAACATAGTTTGAAGGCTTTTAAACAGTATAGTTTTAAACTTTTTAAGCATTTTTAAACGGTAATTAGAAGGAAAACACCGCACGTACCTAATTATATGTTGGTCATTTACGACATTTTAGTATTCTGTGAGTTATTAGACATAAAATATTCGACTTTTAAAGACTTTAAAATTCGTAAATTAAGCGGTGCCAATCTGAAAATTGAAATTGCTAGCGGTTAGTTGTAGGAATATATTTTATTAATGAAGTTAAATGTTTAGGTGCTACCCGCCTACAAGGCCTAAATTAAGTTAAATAGAATTTTCACTATAAAAACCGTAAATTGACCGCTGCCAAAAATCTGAATACTGGAATTGGTATCCATTAGTAGAAGAAATAAGATGCACTAGAAGTTATTTGCGAGAAATTAACCGTTTAAGCGCTACCCGCCAACAACCTTTTATAAGGCAAAAATTGCTCTAAATAGTATTTTCCCTATAAAATCCGTAAATTGAGTGCCAAAAATCTAAATTATATTTTGTAGCCATTAGTAGTAGGAATAAGATGTACTAAGTGTAATCCTGCTACTAACCTGATGTCCACACGTGATAAATTTTCATCATAACTTGTAATATAACGTCGGCAGAGCTACTGTCAAATTTTTATCAATATCACTTCATAGGGGAAGACGTTGATGCATTTGTATGATGATGAATCATTTTTAATTTTTCGTAAAAGAAACCAAAAATGTACTTTTTTACGCATGCCACACAATATTAATTGCTTTTTATTTAAAAAATTAATGAATTATCTTTTTCGCTTGTCCACTTTTTTGCGATAAAAAAAAATAAACGTCAGTGTAAAAAAACCACTAAAATGACGTTTTACATCATAATATAATTATCTGCACATGAGCTCTGATGATTATATGATAACGCTGATATAATGCTAATAAATGAAGTCTACACGAGATGAATTTTCACCTAAATTCATCAGGTGTGGACTCCGGGTAAGTGCTATATCTACTAAAGGTGTGTTTAGAATGCGTGTACAAGTCAAATGGAATGTCAAAATTGCTATCCATATGGAATTTCACGTGTATGTCAAAATCAGTGTTTACATACGGTTTGTAATTTTCATGTTCACACGTACACATATTACGTACATATGACATAACTTCCTGTTGTTAAAAACAAAAATAAAATACTTAAAACAGCTGGTCTTCAAAGTGTGGTTAAGATGGGTTTTTTTTTAACTATTAGACTATATAATAAAGCTAATAATAATAACTTTATGGGACTTGCTCTAATAAGTTATTAGGCCATTTTGCATATTTTTGCCGCCATTTCATTTTATTAGAAACCCGCTAGTGATGTTAACTATGCTAAGAATGACACTTAGAACATCTTATTTGTACTGCTAATGGCTACCAATTCCAGTATTCAGATTTTTGGCACCGCTTAATTTAAGGATTTTATAGGGAAAATACTATTTAGCGCAATTTAGACCTTATAAAAGGTTGTTGGCGGGTAGCGCCTAAACGGTTAATTTCTCAGAAATAACACTTAGTACATTTTATTTATACTACTAATGGCTACCAATTCCAATTTTCAGATTTTTGGTATCGCTTAATTTACGGATTTTATAGGGGAAATACTTTTTAGCACAATTTAGGCCTTATAAAAGATTTTTGGTGAGTAGCACCTAAACAGTTAATTTCTCGCCAATGACACTCAGAGCATCTAATTCCTACTAATAATGGATACCAATTCCAATATTCAGATTTTGTGCAGCGATCATTTTACGGTTTTTATAGGGAAAATGCTATTTAGCGCAATTTAGGCCTTATAAAAGGTTGTAGGCGGATAGCGCCTAAACGGTTAAATTATCACAAATTACGCTTAGGAAATCTTATTCCTTCTACTGATGGCGAGCAAATCCAATTTTCAGATTTTTGGCACCGTTTAATTTACGGATTTTATAGGGGAAATACTTTTTAGCACAATTTAGGCCTCATAAAAGATTGTTGGTGGGTAGCACCTAAACAGTTAATTTCTCGCCAATGACACTCAGAGCGTCTAATTCCTACTAATAGTGGCTACCAATTCCAATACACAGATTTTTTGCAGCGATCAATTTACGGTTTTTATAGGGAAAATGCTATTTAGCGCAATTTAGGCCTTATAAAAGGTTGTAGGCGGGTAGCTCCTAAACGGTTAAATTATCACAAATTACGCTTAGTAAATCTTATTCCTTCTACTAATGGCTAGCAAATCCAATTTTCAGATTTTTGGCACCGTTTAATTTACGGATTTTATAGGGGAAATACTTGTTAGCACAATTTAGGCCTCATAAAAGATTGTTGGTGGGTAGCACCTAAACAGTTAATTTCTCGCCAATGAGACTCAGAGCATCTAATTCCTACTAATAATGGATACCAATTCCAATATTCAGATTTTGTGCAGCGATCATTTTACGGTTTTTATAGGGAAAATGCTTTTTAGCGCAATTTAGGCCTTATAAAAGGTTGTAGGCGGATAGCGCCTAAACGGTTAAATTATCACAAATTACGCTTCGTACATCTTATTCCTACAGCTAATGACTACCAAATCTAATTTTCAGATTTTTTGCAGCGGTAAATTTACGGATTTTTTTAGGGAAAATTCTATTTATTCATTCAATCAATAATCAAGGTTGTTGGCAGGTAGCGCCTAAACGGTTAATTTTTCGCAAATGACACTTTGTACATATAATTCCTACTACTAATGGCTATTAATTTCAGTATTAAGAGTTTTGGCACCGCTCAATTTAGGGATTTTTTAGGACAAATACTATATAGCGCAATTTATGCCTTATACAAGGCTGTTGGCGTGTAGCGCCTAGACGGTTAATTTTTCTGAAGTGGCACTTAGTACATCTTATTCCTACTACTAATGGCTACCAATTCCAGTGTTTAGATTTATGGGACCTCTTAATTTACGGATTTTGTAGGGAAAATACTATTTAGCGCAATTCAGGCCTTATAAAAGGTTGGCGAATAGCGCCTAAACCGCTACTTTCTCGCAAATGACACATAGTACATATTCCCACTACTAACGGCTACCAATTTTCAGATTTATATCAGCGTTCAACTTACGGTTTTTATAGGGAAAATTCTATTTAACGCAATTTAGACCTTATAAAATGTTGTTGGCGGGTAGCGCCTAAACCGTTAATGTCACGCAAATGACACTTAGTACATATTATTCCTACTACTACTAGCTATTAATTCCAGTATTATGATTTTTGGTACCGCTCAATTTACGGATTTTTAGGAAAAATTCTATTTACCGCAAATTAGACCTTATAAAAGGTTGTTGGCGGGTAGCGCCTAAACACTTAGTACATATTATTCCTACTACTAATGGCTATTAATTTCAGTATTAAGATTTTTGGCACCGCTCAATTTACGGATTTTGTAGGGAAAATACTATTTAGCAGAATTTAGGCCTTATAAAAGGTTGTTGGCGGGTAGCGCCTAAACGGTTAATTTCTGGCAAATTACACTTACTACATATTAATCCTAATACTAATAGCTATTAATTCCAGTATTCAGATTTTCAATTTACGGTTTTTATAGGGAAAATTCTATTTAGGGAAATTTAGGCCTTATAAAAGGTTGTAGGCGGGTATCGCCTAAACGGTTAATTTCTTGCAAATTATTATATTTTATATACATATATTAATTGAATAAAATATATTCCTACAAGTAATGGCTAACAATTTCAATTTCAACAACAACGCAAGCACATAAAAAAGTTGTTATGCGGTTGATTTGCAAAATATTTCTTTATTTACCGCGATATAAAAAATATTTATGTAAAACAACGTTGCTAACACATGGTACAAAACAGAGTAATTTCAATGGTTTTTTAATACAAGACATGAAGTTTTTTCTTTTAAAATTTCATCGTGTCTTTTTACGACGAAATTTTGAAGGCAAACGGGTTGCATTTTTGATTCCAAATTTTATTTTACTACTTATAAATACAAGGCACATTTATCAGGTAGCCTGAATAACATAGCAGATATATTTACTAAGAATTTACAAAAAGTGTTACATGAGAAAATAGTTAATTTAATGGGCTTAGTAAATATAAAGAAATAAGTAATTTTAAGAAAGTCGATTTAGATTTTTTGTTTTTTGGTATATAATTAAATATGTTTTAATTAATACATTTTTGAATAACATACATATATTAAATTCAGAATGAATGTGTGTTGAGGAGTGTTGTAAATGTATATAAAAGATCGTAAGTTAAGTAACACACAATTCTTAATATATATAAGTTCTAATAAATACAAACGCATTTTAATACTAAGTTTTAGCAATAAGATCACATCTGTAAATATTTATTTTTAGTTGTAATAAAACACTTGAAAGCGTAAGTCGCATTTTTATTTTCAATAAATCCCCCGTTCAATCTTCCCCTAAAAGTCGTAAATCTGCAAGAAAAAATAAGAAAGACTTATCGATCCACCAGTGAATAAAACTATACCACTTTTGCAACAAACCGATGATGTTGCTACTTCACCTGCTGCCACTAACTACATCTTTAATACTGGTCCAAACCAAACACACACGTCTAGTGCTACTGTTATTGACTCTGCTCTAAATATCAATTCCACATCACTACACGCTACTGATATAAGTTTTCATATTCTCAACCTAGAGATATTACATTATTTAAAGAAACGATACTAGCTGATATCTTTGATCGAATAAATAACTCAGACTTTTGGCCCAGAAATATTTTGGTTCGTGAATACATATTTAAAGAATATAATATAGTCCAATTACTATCAAATGTTGAAGTTAATCCAAAAAACTAATTAAGCCTGTAATATGGGGATTATATACCAAACTGTCAAATTTAGATGTTGAAAGTTTTAATTTTGAACATCATGTAATTGCCTTCACCGAAACATGGCTAAAAACAACGTTTTCGATTCTGAAATCTTTTGCAACAACTATCAAATATACAGACGTAATAAAGGTGATAATAATTATGGTGGTAGAGTATTGATAGCTGTATCTAACATGTTTTATTCTGAACTTGTATTATCAGCCGAATTTTTATGTGTTCATAAAATAAAAAAACGTAATCGAACAATTTTCTCCCAAATCAGAGCAATCTATATACATTAGTCACCTTAATAGTATATAATCTATTTTACTAAAAGCTGACACGACAGATACAATATTTGTTCTTGGCGGTTTTAACTTACCATCCGTTATATGGAATCAGCAACCTGATATTTCTCACTTGATTCCAGTAAAAACGAACATCTGGTCTGATGAGTTTTTGAATAGTCTTTCTGATCTCTGTCTTTTCCAAATGCATAGTATATACAATGTCTATTCTAAATTGTTGGACTTAGTTTTTACTAATTGGAATGTTCCGTGACACCTATTAGTAAGCCTGAAGACATTTACCATCCAACTCTTGAATAATGTTATTATCAAATCAGTAATGATCAGATGGTGACGCTGTCAATTAAATCGTATATTGCTATAAAGATGCTTATTATAGCATGTTGAATAGTATCTTGCTAAATACAAACTGGTAATTTTTGACCCCTAATTCTATAAGTTTCCGGTTATATTGCTGCAATGGTCGACAAATTATACTACGTCATAAAGACTGCAGTGGATAATTCGATTCCTAAATATACACAAAAGAGAAAAAATGGGCTGCCGTCGAAGACAAAAAATCTTCCTCATTTATTGATTACGGAAACTATTCTATCTGCAGAGCTGAATATAATAAACGTAACTCTTTACTGTACAAAAACTATTTAAACAGACTGAAATTAAATTTTAAACCTAATCCCAAATCGTTTTATCAATTTGTAAATTCTAAAAGAATATCGAAGGAATTTCCATCAGTATGAAACTATACAATTCGGAATCAGGAGATAATGCTGCCATTAGTAATTAATTTACTGATTTTTTTGCCTCAACATATTCTGATGCTGAGTACTGCAACACCCGTAAGTGTCCATATCCGCTGTTTGTCAATCAATAAATTTCGTTTCCGCCTATTTGTACTGATGAAGTTTTGCGTGGTTTAAAAATGTTAAAAGCTTCTGTAAATCATGGACCTGATGGTATTCCTAGCTGTACATTAATTAATTGTGCTGAAAGGTTATCAGCTCCATTGGCAACTTTATACAATATATCCCTACAACATGGTTATTTTCCTAAATTTTGGAGAGAATCATATATAATAACTTTTTAAAGATGGTGGCAAATCCGATATTTCAAATTACAGAGGAATTGCAAAGATAAGCATAATACCAAAGCTCTTTGTATTACATTATTTATGCCATCACACATCCTCAGTTTTGACACCTCATCAACATGGTTTCCGTAAAAACTGTTCAACTATTACCAACTTATTGCATTTTAGTACAATAATTAATCAGGGTTTCGTCAAAGGTGAGCAAGCTGAATCTGTTTACACTGACTTTAGTAAAGCCTTCGACAAAGTTAATCATAAACTTCTTTTGCATAAATTAAGCTTGCTGGGATTCACTAAGAATGCCCTTAAATGGATTACATCATACTTGTGTGAGCGAAAACAACGGGTGCTATTTGAAAACAACACCTCAAAAGATATTTCAGTTTTATCTAGAGTACCCCAAGGCAGTCATCTTGGGCCAATTTTATTTTCCCTTCTTATTAATGGTCTCCCAAATGTAATTCTCCAACATTTTGATGTGCGCAGATGTCAAGTTTTTCTTCAGCTACACTAATCTGTCATATCAGTCATTTTTTCAATCTGACTTGAATTGCTTTCAAAGATGGCGCGGTGTTAAATTAATGAAATTGAATTTATTGAAATATACATAAATCTATTTCCTTGATAGAGAAAACAACTGTATGATGTGCACTACTTTTTGGGAAACCATCAGCTGCAATTGGTAGACAACTTTTTAGATTTGGGAATTTTGATGGACACCAAATTAGCTTTTATATATCATATTCATATGACCGTTAGTAAAACCTGAGTCGTACTTGCATTCATTAAAAGGTGGGCTAAAGAGTTCAATGTTCTGTACATAACAAAACAGTTATACACTTCACTTGTGAGACAAATTTTAGAATATGGTTCAATAATATGGGACCCACAATATAATGTGCGCAGCAATCATATTGAATCAGTTTAGAAGAAATTTCTAATTTTCTTTTTAAGAGGTTTGACATGGCAGTCTGGAGTACATCTTCCACCTTATTGTTGCAGACTAAAATTAATCAGATTGCCAACGCTGAAAAGCCGCAGAACAATGCTTAATGCATCTTTTAAGCCTAGTACTCTGTTCGAATTTGTAAAAATGCTGAGCAACATTTATTATTTCAGAAGGAAAATTTTACATTTAAAATGTGGTGTCTATCTCGCGATTTGAAAGAATTTTACGATTGTTTTAGAAATGTTAAAAAAAGCCAAGCGATCAGCTGTTGTTTGAAAATTTTCACATGAAATAATGCCCCTTTGCTTTATTTCACAGCCTTGATAAAATGTTGCCAGAATGATTTCAATGTTTTTCCACAGCAAAACAGAGTACTACTTCTGCAACATTTTTTATGACTTTTTCATAGAAATTTTTTATGTATGTAATTTGACAGCATTCCGCATGAAAAACTGAACAGAGTACCAGGATTTACAATCAACTTAATTAACGGAAAAATTGTAGGTGAATTTGTGCTTTCTAATATATTTTTAAATGTTCCGCGTTTTGAAAGTTCTTCCGCAATAATTATTCAAACGCAGATCCAATTAGAAGAATTTGTAAAGATTTTAATAGTTTATATCAATTTGTTGATAATTCATTATCGTTAAATGTTGTGAAACGAGATATCATTGTTTATTTGAACAACTAATTTAGTTTTTAAACACATGTTATAGTGAGATCGCGTTGAGAAGTGCGGACGTGTGTTTTTGAGCTCGTAATAAACAAAAAAAAAGCTTATAGTGTGTATACATTTTAAAACGAAAAAAAAGAAAAAAACTAAAACCTGCTTTAATACAACAACAAAGTTGTGTGTATTTTTTTCATTCTTTTTTTTACAACGGCATTATTGCTGTATTTTTAAAATAAAACAAACAAACGACAGAGGCTAATGAGCCTCTTTAATTTAAGTAATAAAAATGTAGAAACAAATATTCCATCGAATAAAAAAAAAAAAAAAACAACTGAAAACAATTTGTGCATAAATGCAGCTTCAGTTTTTCGTTCCCATTCTTGTTCATCACTTTTGCTAAGTGGTGAGAGTAAAATAAAAAAAAAAAACAAGTCGCCTTCTGATATTAGTATAACAAAAACATATATGAATTCTGAAAAAAAACCCCAAGACGCAGTGGGAATGGATCGATACGTAACTGTATTGAAAAGAGGACGAAGCCGTAAATCTTCGCAATTAGCCCCAATGTCTAAAGTACATAAGATAAGGATTCTAACGGAATAAGTTCTGAAAATCGTTTTGCTATCTTAGATAGCGAAACAAGTGAACCGAAAATGGTACCTATATCGTTCAAACCACCACCAATGTATTTAAGAGAAAAAAATTCAAACGACTTAATAAAAAAAGGTAATTTCAGTAATTGGGGAAAACTCATTTTATGTAATTCCCATCAAACGTGGTAACATTGATGAGACAAAAATTCAATTTATCGATGAAAGCAGTTATCGTAAAGCAGTAAACGAGTTTGAAAGCTGCCAAAATAACTTTTATACCTATCAGCTGAAGAGTAGCAAAGGCCTACAGGTAGTAATTAAAGGTGTAGATTCATACGTTGATTCAGCTGAAATAAAAGCTGGCCTTCAAAAAGCGGGATTTAAGGTTAAAAGCGTAGATAATCTTAGAAATCGAGAACACGTCCCCCAACCACTATTTTGCGTAGAACTGGAACCTGGAGATATCAGATTGAAAAAGAACGAAACGCACCCTATCTATAATTTAAGATACCTGTTGCACCGCAAAATAAGCGTAGAGGAACCTCATAAGCGATCATGACCCGTACAGTGTCTAAATTGCCAAGAATATGGTCATACTAGGGCCTACTGCAAATTGCCTCCGGTTTGCGTTGTGTGTGGAGAGCTACATTGTTCCGCACAATGCGACAAAGCAAGGGATGACTCGAAAGTTAAAAAATGTAGCAATTGCAGTGGAAACCACACTGCTAACTATAGAGGCTGTCCAGTTTTTTCCATGGTAAGGAAAACCACTCAAAAATCAAATACTCCTGCTAAGCACCCACAATATCGAGCAAATGCTCATTACCCTCAGTTAGCTCAACCAACAACCCAACATGTTTCATACGCGGATATGGTAAAAACCAATCATACTGCAGTACATAAAGCGACACCGACAACTAATTCTACTCCTAATTTGCAATCGCATCTTATAGAACAACCACCATCTGGTAATTTTAATCGTCTCGAAGCAAGCATCGAGACATTAGTGCATTCGATAAACAGTTTTATGAGCTCTATGAGCAGCATGATGCAAGAAATGGTACGCATGCAATCTACTATGTTGCAGGCACTACTTAACAAACCATGAACTGTTTAAAAATATGTTTCTGGAACGCAAACGGTTTGCGCCAACACAAAAATGAACTCGAGTACTTCCTTAAGAAGGAACAAATTGATGTCATGCTGGTTGCAGAGACTCACTTAACAACAAATAGCTTTTTTAAAATAAATGGCTATATCTTATATGACACCAAAGACCCCCGTGGCAGAGCATGTGGTGGTTCAGCAATACTAATAAAGGCTCGAATCAAACATTATTTACTGTGTGATTTTTGTGAAGATTACCTACAAGCAACAAACATCTGTATTGAAGAATTTCATCAAAACTTAGTTATTTCTTCAATTTATTCACCTCCTAGGTTTCAAATATCAGAGAGTCAATACAGCGATTTCTTCAAATCACTAGGTCCCTGTTTCATAGCATCAGGCGACTACAACGCTAAACATACGTTTTGGGGATCACGCCTAATAACTCCAAAAGGTCGAGTTTTGTTTGACACAATTTCAAAAATGCGTCTGAATGTGATATCGAGTGGACAACCCACCTATTGGCCTACTGATCGACAAAAAATACCGGATGTTATTGATTTTGGCGTGATTAAGGGTATTCCAAGAGAAATGATTAAAGCTGAAGCGTCACTTGAATTATCCTCAGATCATTCACCTACTATCGTCTATATATGGGACAAACAAAACATCATATCACCAATGACTACCACAAGCATTAATGGGTTGAAATATAGAAAGTATCTTAGTACTCATTGTTCGGAAAACATCCCGCTAAGAACACCTGAAGACGTAGAGCGGAGTCTTATTGATTTTGACCAAAACCTCAAATCAGCTGCCCAACATTCAACAATAACCCGACAATTAGCTAGATACAATCAAATTTATTCTGCAGATATCGAACGGCTCTTGGCTGAAAAAAGAAAAATTCGTAGAGAATGGCAATCACAGAGATCTCCTCAACTCAAAAGCAGACTTAAAGAATGCACGAACCGGCTAAGAGACATGCTGGAATCTCGAATAGTAGCATCCCTGAAAAACTATTTGGGAGACCTAGACGCAACTCCTCAATCAGATTATTCGTTATGGCGTGCTTGTAGAAACCTTAAAAGGCCAGTCTTACGTAAGCCTCCCTTGCGAACTTCAGCTGGAGGCTGGGCAAGGAGTGATACCGAAAAAGGAAATTTATTTGCTGCACATTTGAAAAAGGTTTTTACCCCAAATATATCGACTGATATAGTTGAGTTGCCAGTTCTCGAGGCTAGTGCTGCAGTACCGATAAGATTTGAATTTGGTGATCTTGAAAAGGCAATAACGGATTTGAACACCAAAAAAGCCCCTGGCGTTGATAAAACCAGTAACAAGATGTTAATTGAGTTGCCCCGTGTAGCTCGCAGAATCGTTCTTTTTATTTTTAATGCTATTTTACGTTTTGAGTACTTTCCCACAGATTGGAAGGTGTCCTTGGTTACCATGATTCCTAAACCAGGAAAAGACCACACAAAAATTGAATCATACAGACCTATAAGCCTTTTGTCAAATATGTCAAAGCTGTTTGAGAGGATGTTAATAACTAAGCTTAACCCTATTCTAAGCGACAAAGGATGTATTCCAAATCATCAATTCGTCTTCAGGAAAAAACATAGTACGACCGAACAAACTCACAGGTTAGTCAATGTTGTTAAGAAGACATTTGAAGAGAGAAAATACTGCTCTGCGCTTTTTATCGACGTTTCTCAAGCATTCGATAAGGTATGGCATGAAGGCCTAATATATAAGCTAAAACTGAATTTGCCCGTAAACCTATATAAGCTGCTAGATAGTTATTTAACCGAACGAAAATTTATTGTGAAAGAAGGAGATTTTTTGAGCTCACCCCAGCCAATCGAAGCCGGAGTTCCCCAAGGTAGTATATTGGGACCCTTTTTATACTTATTGTATACTTCAGACATGCCAACTAGTAACCGAGTTCACACATCGACATTTGCTGACGACACAGCTTTTTTGAGCATTCACGAAAGACCCGAAGTAGCATCACGATATTTACAAGACCACATATCCAATTTAGAAAAATGGTTGAAGAAATGGAGAATAAAAGTGAATGAACAAATATGTACTCACATAACTTTCACACTGCGCAGAAAATCTTGCCCCCCTATTCGGATAAATAACCAAACGATACCTCAGCTTTCAGATGTCAAATATCTCGGCATACATCTTGACCGGCGCCTTACATGGAAACGGCACATAGAAACAAAGTTAACGCAAATGAAGTTGAAAGCAGTCCAACTAAACTGGCTAATTGGCAGAAATTCTACTCTAGCTTTAGACTGCAAACTTTTATTATACAAGTCAATTCTAAAACCAATATGGTGTTATGGCATTCAGTTATGGGGCACTGCACCAACGTAGAAAAAATTCAAAGGCGCCAAAATAAGATTCTTCGTATAATTACATCTGCTCCCTGGTATATAAAAAATTCGAACATCCATAAAGATCTAAACGTGCCATCAGTTAAAGCAGAAATAGCGAAACTTGCCATAAGGTATTTAAAGAAGCTTGAAACTCATCCGAATCCACTGGCCCGTAACATACTAACTGAACCTGGTTACATTCGATTAAGAAGGAGGGACACTGCTTCTCTCATCCGTACATCAGAGGGATAACCCACAAATTGCAGTAACCGTGAAACATACATTTTTTTTGTCCAGCACTGGTTGGACTTAACAAGTATATTTTTAGACTTAAGATATGAGTAATTATTGATAGTTCAATTATATTGAAGATACAATAAATAAAAATTGCGAAAAAAAAGGAAGTGGTCTCAGAAATATTGCACCTCCTAAGCAGACACAATATCGACCAAGTAATAATTATCCTCAGCTAGCCCAACCAACCACCAAGCATGTTTCATATGCTGACATGCTAAAACATAATCATAACCCATTACACAAATCACCACTAATAACTAACCCGAACCAAATTTTGCACCCAGAACCAAAAGAACAAACACCTGTCAACTATAGCCGTCTGGAAGGAACCATTGAGACTCTAGTGCAGTCGCTAATTGGCTTTATGAGATCTATGGGTAACATGATGCAAGAAATTCTAAAAATGCAATCTATGATATTGCAGACAGTACTTAGCAAACCATGAACTGTTTAAAAATATGTTTCTGGAACGCAAACGGCATACGCCAACACAAAAATGAACTCGAGTACTTCCTTAATAATCAACAAATTGATATCATGCTGATTTCAGAGACCCACTTAAAAACAAATAGCTTTTTTAAAATCAATGGCTATATATTATATGCTACCAAGGACCCTCGCGGACGAGCATGTGGTGGATCGGCAATACTTATAATGGCCACACTCAAACATTATTTACTGTGTGATTTTTGTGAGGACCTTCAAGCAAGAATTATCTGCCTTGAAGAATTTCATCAAAACTTAGTTATTTCTTCAATTTATTCACCTCCTAGATTTCAAGTATTAGAGGGTTAGTATAGCGACTTCTTCAAATCACTAGGTCCCTGTTTCATAGCATCAGGCGACTCCAACGCTAAACATACGTCTTGCGGATCGCCTTTAATAACTCCAATAGGTCGTGTTTTGTTTGACACTATTTCAAAAATGCGTCTCAATGTGATCTCGAGTGGACAACCCACCTATTGGCCTACTGATCGACAAAAAATACCGGATGTTATTGATTTTGGCGTGTTTAAGGGTATTTCAAGAGAAACTATTAAAGCTGAAGCAACACTAGAATTATCCTCAGATCATTCGCCCACTATTTTCTATATATGGAATCAACAAAATATCCTATCACCAACAACCAGCCCAAGCATAAATTGGCTGAAATATAGAAAATATCTCAGTACGCATTGTTCGGAAAACATCCCGCTAAGAACACCAGAAGACGTAGAGCAGTGTCTTATTGATTTTGATCAAAACATCAAACTCGCTGCCCAACATGCAACTGTAACCCGGCAAATAGACAGATGCAACCACTTTTATTCTGCAGATATCGAGCGGCTCTTGATTGACAAAAAAAAAAAAAAAAATTTGTAGAGAGTGGCAAACATATAGATCTCCTCAACTTAAAACTAGACTTAAAGATTGCACGAAGCGGCTAAGAGACCTACTAGAATTTTGAAGAGTGGCATCTCTGAAAAATTACCTAGAAGATCTGGACCCAACTCCACAATCAGAATATTCATTATGGCGTGAATGTAGAAACCTTAAAAGACCACTCCTACGTAAGCCTCCATTACGAACTTCTTGTGGAAGCTGGGCAAGAAATGATACCGAAAAAGGTAATGTGTTTGTTGATCATTTAAAAAAGTGTTTACGTGTCGCTGTTAGTCCGGCAGTTACCCTAAGGTTTAAGCTTCGAGATATTGATAAGTAACTGATTTAAACTCTAAGAAAGCTCCTGTCATTGATATAATAAGTAATAAGATGTTATTTGAATTGCTCCGTATAGCCCAAAAAATTATTCTTTTTGTTTTTAATGCCATTGTACGTCTTAAGTACTTTCCTACAAGGTGGAAGATTTCTTTGATTACTATGATACCTAGGCCAGGAAAGGACCACAACAAGGATAAATCATACAGACCTATAAGCCTTTTATCAAACATATCAAAGCTGTTTGAAAAAATATTAATAATTAAGTTGGACCCAATTCTGAGCGGCCAAGGATGTATTCCGAACCATCAATTTGGCTTCAGAAAACAACATAGTATGATCCAGCAAACACAGATTACTAAATGTAATTTTTTTTTTTCGCAATTTTTATTTATTTTATCTTCAATTTAATTGAACTATCAATAATTACTCATATCTTAAGTTTAAAAAAATACTTGTTAAGTCCAACCAGTGCTGGACAAAAAAATGTATGTTTCACGGTTACTGTAATTTGTGGGTTATCCCTCTGATGTACGGGTGAGAGAAGCAGTGTCCCTCCTTCTTAGTCGAATGTAACCAGGTTCAGTTAGTATGTTACGGGCCAGTGGATTCGGATGAGTTTCAAGCTTCTTTAAATACCTTATGGCAAGTTTCGCTATTTCTGCTTTAACTGATGGCACGTTTAGATCTTTATGGATGTAATTAAAAAGACCTTTGAAGAAAAAAATCCTGTTCTGCACTTTCTATCGACGTTTCTCAAGCATTTGACAAGGTATGTCACGAAGGCCTTATATACAAGTTAAAGCTGAATTTGCCCAAAAACTTCTATAAGCTCATAAAAAATTATTTAACTGATCGAAAGTTTATACTAAAAGAAGGAGATTTCTTAAGCTCGCCTCAGCTCATTAAAGCCGAAGTTCCACATGGTAGTATTTTGGGACCCATTTTATACTTGCTGTACACATCCGATATGCTTTTTTAAGTATTCATGAAAGCGCGCAAGTAGCATCACAAGATTTACAAGATCACGTACTCAAATTGGAAAAATGGTTGAAGAAATGGAGAATTAAGGTAAATGAACAAAAATGTACTCATATAACTTTCACACTGCGTAGGGACTCCTGCCCCCCTATTCGCATAAATAATCAAATGACGTCAAATACCTCGGTATTCATCTTGACCGGCGCCATACTTGGAAAAGCCACATAGAATCCAAGTTAACACAAATGAGGTTAAAAGCAGTCCAACTAAACTGGCTTATTGACAGGAACTCTACATCAGTTTAGACTGCAAACTACTACTGTAAGTCGATCCTTAAACCAATTTGGTGCTATGGGATTCAATTATGGGGCACTGCCTCAGCTAGCAATGTTGAAAAAATTCAAAGGCGCCAAAATAGGATTCTATGAATGATCACAGTTGCTCCCTGGTATATCAAAAACTCTAATATCCACAAAGATCTAAACGTGCCAACAGTTAAATCAGAAATAGCGAAACATGCGGTAACGTATTTGAAGAAGCTTGAAACTCATCCAAATCCATTGGCGCGTAACATTCTTAATGCTCCCGGTTATATTCGACTAAAAAAAAGAGATACTGTTTTTTGGACGTGTAATAGAGGGATGACCCGTAAATGATTTCATTATTTATATATATATTATATTTTTTTTTAGCACTGGCTGGACTGATTAAGTATATTTATTTTTATTTTAGAATTAAGATATGAGTAATTATTGTTAGTTCAAACATATTGAAGATACAATAAATAAATATGAAATAAAAAAAAAAATAGATATATAAGAAATATATATATATACATCTGAGATGTTAACAGACAATTTGTACGTCGCACGGTGGTTCAGAATTAATTTTCATTGGCCAAAACCTATATTTTTTGTTGACACAGATTCTTAAAATTTTTATGTCACCGGAAAGAAAACAGATAAAAATTGGGTCAAAATATTCGCAGTAGTGGGCGTGGCATGCTGCTAAAGGCAAAGAATTTATGTTAATTTAAAAATAAAATAAAAATTGTAATATTTGATCTCATATTAATTGCGATTTCTTAAAAACTGTTATCGATATTGAGCTGCGGTTTTTTTTGTTATGTTGGGTGAAATGTTGTTTTTAAGAAATGGTATATGCGCACCCTATATAATTTGTAAATAGGGTGTTATGTTTAAAATTGGAAACATCCATATATTCGCAAAGTTTGAAGTTTAGTAGTATATAACTTCTAAAGGACAAAAAAGGACAAAAAACCGAAACCACCCAAAGAAAGGCAAAAGTGTTCTCTTTAAGCCTATATATACTTTTGCACCCGCCCGAATCCGCCCGTAGAACACTTTTTTCTATTTTAATGAAAATACTCAACATTTTTACAAACAAATTTCTATCAAAATTGCTAGTAAATTTACTTTAGAAGTCATTCACTGCCAAAAGTACAAATTCCAGATAGCAAAACGTAAGGGGAAAGAGAGGAATCTAACTAAAAAGTTAATTTTATTAGAAAATTGAGAATTTTAGTACACAAAACAATTTTTGGTAAAATTTTCTTAAAATCCAGTATAAGTTGTATATGACAAATTTTCCCATAGAAAACTTGTATAAACCGAATCAACTTAGGTAGTTAAACTTAGTTTTTTGAGTTTAGGTTTAACATTTTTATATGTAGTATAAATCACAATAATTTGGAAATAAATTTTATTTCGGTACAAGTATTCGATTTAAAAAGGCAAATTTATTGCACTTTTCCAAATCAGCTTAAGTAGTTGAACTTGGTTTTTGTCTTAAAAAATTCCATACAAAAGAAAAATACCTAAGCTAGCCTAGGTAATAATAGCTCTAATATTTTTTTGTGTGTACGTAATCTACTTTAAGTTTGACATTTCTTTATTGAGTATATAAGGACAAAAATTTGGAAATAAATTTTACTGACAAGAATTCGATTTGAAAAGGTTGATAAGTTATTTTTAAAGCACTTCAACAAATACATTATTTTCAGCTTAATTAAAATATGGAAACTTTCAGCTATAATGAATTGACCGAAGAATATTTTAAAAACAAAAACAAAGAAGATGTTCTAAACCATATTGAAAGAAAATTGAACATAAATGCTATCAGCAGTGAAACGCAATTGGAAATAAAAAACAAAGTATCTGATTTCGTAAAAATATTGCAAAAACGCTACAAGGAAGTTCACTATAGTAAAAGTAAATTTTACAAGCGCTTTGAAATTTGGTTACAAGGTGAACTTAGTATCCAGGTGATTTCAGAAACCACAAATAAGAAGAGTGGTGGAAGACCATAAAAATCGCTAGATAACTGTAGCCATAGATCTAAGAGACGAAAACTTAAGAATATAAATGAAGAAATCGGATGTGAAAACATTAAAGATAGTTTTCTTTACAAGCTGCGATCACAAAAACAATTAACGAAAGTGGATATCATTGAAAAAGTCATTTCTGCTAGTCCGGTGAGAACAAAACGGATCCTTAAAAGCATTCCGACACCAAACCAGGAAAAACAGTTCACAAATGAGGAAGCGCTTGCATTATTTCTGGATTTAAAGTTAACAAAACAGCAGTATCGATCGAAAAAGGCTCAAATTTATACCCGTCATATCATCACAAAATTGCAGTTAAAAAGGAGTGTTATCCTCCAAAGGAATCTATCAAAATCACACCAATTTCGGCACAGGTACAACTGCAAGCTGTACTTGATCATACAGCCGAAAGGTTGCTAAAATCACTTAAAGTAAGTGAGTTGAAAAAATATGGAAACTGCAATTTAACTCTTTTTTGTAAATGGGGATGCGATGGGTCTTCTGGACAAAGACAATATAAACAATTTTTATGTGGGGATATTTCTGACACAGATATGTTCATGGTGTCATTTGTACCATTGCGATTGATAAAAAACTTAAGAGGACTCGGAACCTTCGTCCAGCACAGTGCAAACAAGTCATATTTGGAAAAACCAAACTCCATCGTCTACAAAATACTGCAGACCAATAAAATTTGAATTTAAAAAGGAAACTCATGATACCATTAATAATGAAGTAAGTGACATTAGAGCTCAAATTTCAACACTAAATTTCAACATTAGAGTTAGAGATAGAGGAACAGACTATTAAATTGAATTACCAAAAAATACTATCTATGATAGACGAAAAAACTGCCCAGGTTTTGACTGATTCAAAAGCTTCATCCAGCTGTATTATATGTAAAACAACATCAAGTCAGTTAAACCAAGAACCGACAAAGTCGGAGGATAGTATTGATGCATTTGAATTTGGATTATCACCGCTACATACGAGGATAAGATTTATGGAACACATACTGAAAATAAGCTATGATTTGGACTTCGGAGCTTCAGGATCAGTAAGAAATAATGACACCAACAAAGAGATAAGAAAATTGAAAAAGAAACAAGTTCAAGATGCATTTCTCAAGCACGGGTTGATTATAGATCAACCAAAACAAGGATCGGGTAACACAAACGATGGCAACACCGCAAGAAGATTTTTTTTGTATTCCGAAACAACATCTGATATAACAGGTGTTGATATAGATGTTATTTTAAGATTTAAAACAATTACTGAAGTACTTGCGTGCAATGAACTAATTAATGCTAAAAAATTTGGTGATTACGCCAAGGAAACCGCTGCTATACATCCAAATACAAATATAGAATTATGTCAGCAACAGTGCATAAAGAAGAGGTCATTAAGCACCATTTATTACCAATTGGAGATTTGTCAGAGGAAGCCCAGAAAAAAAGAAACAAGGATTACAGGTTTTAGAGAGAACATAATACCAGAAAAATATCACGAATTTCTACAAATGAAGATTTATTTCATATATTATTGGCAACTTCAAATCCCTTCATCTCTAGCATTCGAAGTCAGTGGAAATTGAATCATTCGGAACTAAATGCCGAAGCTAAGGCACTGCTACAGGACACAGGTAATACAGAGCAGAATATAGAATATTTACAGGAAATATTCCAGCCAAATGAATAATAATTATAATTTGAATTTAGTATTTGAATAAAATAAAGTATACAAACATTAATATTAAATGTTATTTTTATTTACCTAGAATCTATTTATAACTATAAATAAATATGTATATAATTAAACAAAAATTAAATTACACTGTTTTGTTTTAAAAGTGACCAAAAACTAGGAAATATGTAAGTATTGTTAGGCATAAAGTTGAAATTTGGACAATCCTAATGAAAATACGGAAAATACCTCAGTGAAAATAAGGGCCACCCTAAGGATAGCAAAATATTGTATTGTCATCCAAGATTGACCCGTGGACCAAATTTGAGCCAATTTGTTTAAGGAAAAGTGGGCCAAAAATGAGTTGGGACATTTAAAACGGAATCTCAAACAAAAATTAGGAAAAGCAAATCGAAAGCTCAACTTTAGGCTTGAATTTCTCAGCAACCGCTGTACCGATTTTAATAAGGCCTAAACTCGGTAAAAGCTTAACATGTAGTCTATTGACTAAAAAAAAGAACTACTAAAGAATCTTTATTAGTTAAAAAGTTACAGAGTTTTGGCCAATGAAAAACGTTTCTGAACCACTGTGCGTCGCCTATTTATATATTTTGTAGTATTATCTTTCGTTTTAGCAATTGAAAAGATAAGATAACGATAACGTAGAAGAAGCAGTCATTGGAGACTCTCCAGTTCTCTATCAGAAAAGCATATTGCATTCTAACAAGCGTAATATCTAACACCTTTTGTCTATTTGATACAACAAAAGTGGGCTCAGAGCCCCTATGTGCAACTACTACATTATTGTTTAATATGAAATCAAGGATACACTGACCTCTTTTTTTGGTATCAGAGCTACCCCAGATGTGATGATGCGCATTTGTGTCGGCACCCACTATTGTGGGGATAATTTTTGCTTTCGCCGCTCTCGCCATCTTTTGGATCAAACTACTGGGGGGATGGATAACCACACCACAGATTCAGCCTCTTCCCAAACTGCAGTCACCGAATCTTTATCACTGTAATCAGATAGAATGAAGATGTTGAGGTGATCTTTTGCTATAATACAGGATCCAAAAGTTTTATTCTTACCTGAATCTGCTGCATACAATAATTTGTAGCCTTTTGCATTGAGTCCACAAAGTACCACGTTTAATAGGAATTACATAAAAAGAATTCTTTCTAATCAGTGAAATCAGTTTATTTATTAACTACTTAGAATTTTTCTCCCTTGGTGAACGACTTAGGTGCCGTTTTAGGTTCACTTGTTTCGCTATCTAAGATAACGAAACAGCTATCTATCTGGTTCAAACTGCGAAGATTTAGGGCTTCGACCTCGACTGTAATGAAAAAATATTTATCCATTGCCATTTCGGTTTTTGGGCACTGTCCGTTATTGTTTTTTTTTTTTTTTTTTAAAGACAACACTACATCTACGAAGCTTTTTTTGCTTGTCTGCAGAAAACACCCAGAGTCTTTGGTGGGAATCGAACCCACAACCTCTAGACTGATAGATTAACGCGCTACCAATCGGTCTATCGAGGCAAGAAATGGTACGCATGCAATCTACTATATTGCAGGCGGTACTTAACAAACCATGAACTATTAAAAAATATGTTTCTGGAACGCAAACGGCTTGCGCCAACACAGAAATGAACTCGAGTACTTTCTTAAGAACCAACAAATCGATGTCATGCTGATTTCAGAGACTCACTTAACAACAAATAGCTTTTTTAAAATCAATGGCTATATATTATATGACACTAAAGACCCCCGTGGCAAAGCATGTGGTGGTTCAGCAATACTAATAAAGGCTTGAATTAAACATTATTTACTGTGTAATTTTTGTGAGGACTACCTTCAAGCAACAATCACCTGCATTGAAGAAGTTCATCAAAAGTTCGTTATTTCTTCGATTTATTCACCTCCTAGATTTCAAATATCAGAGTGACTTCTACAAATCACTAGGTCCCTGTTTCATAGCATCAGGCGACTACAACGCTAAACCTTCGTTTTGGGGATCAAGACTAATTACTCCAAAAGGTCGTGTTTTATTTGACACTATTTCAAAAATGCGTCGGGATGTGATATCGAGTGGACAGCCCACCTATGGTTTACTGATCGCCAAAAAATACCTGATGTTATTGATTTTGGCGTGATTAAGGGTATTCGAATTATCCTCAGATCATTCACCCACTATTGTCTATATATAGAACCAGCAAAATATCGTGTCACCAAGATCTAGCCCAAACATAAATTGGACCACCATGGTGGTCCACGAAACAGTGATTTTCAAACTGTACGAGTTTACGGCGAAAAAATATCACTGCACAGTGGGGCAGAATCAAAATATTTTGGAAATAACCTCGTAATTTATAAACAGCTTGGCCGATTGATCCAAAATTTGACATGAGCATAGCAGAGGAGTATCTGAACTTATGTTTTAAAGGTGTGTACCATACACCCTCCAGGGGTGGCGCTATGTGGTCTCAAAGTTGGCAACCTCGCACCTGGAATTTCTTTTACAGATTTCCATTTCTTCAGTTTTATTCAGATTTTTTAAAATTATACATGTTCTTAAAGGTCTTGTCAATATCTACAAAATGGTATCTAAATTTGCAAATAATAATTTAAAATTATTGAGTTATAAGCATTTTAAGAAATAAAATTTGTGATTTTTCGCTACCCTGGTCCAGTTTTTCCAAAATATTGGGCACAATTTTTACCATTTTTTTTTAATTTTTTACCGTAGTTAGCAAGCCAAATTCTAAATATTTTTGATAAATTCCTATTAAACGTGGTACCATAAACGAGACAAAAATACAAGTAATTGACGAAACCAGTTATTGCAAAACAGTAAATGAATTTTAAAAATGCAAAAAAAACTTTTATATCTACCAACTCAAGAGCAGCAAAGGTCTACAGGTAGTTATTAAAGGTATAGATTCATATGTTGATCTGAAGGAGATAATAGCTGACCTTCAAAAGGCGGGATTTAAGGTAAACAATTTTAATAATCTCAGAAATAGAGAACGTGTGCCCCAACCACTTTTCTGTGTTGAACTGGAACCCAGAGATTTGAGATTAAAAAAATGAAACGCACCCTATATACAATCTAAAGTATTTATTGCACCGTAAAATTTCAGTAGTGGAACCACATAAACGTTCAGGTCCCGTCCAATGTTTAAATTGCCAAGAATATGGCCATACTAGGGCATACTGTGAGTTGCCACCGGTTTGTGTTATATGTGCCGAACTACATTGTTCCGCACAATGCGATAAATCAAAGGATGACTCGAAGGTTAAAAAATGTAGCAATTGCGGTGGAAATCACACTGCTATCTACAGAGGCTGTCCAGTTTATAATATGGTAAGAAAATCGTCTCAAAAATTAAATACTCCTAAGCAGTCACAATACCAACCAAATGCTCATTATCATCAGTTAGCCCAACCAACAACGCAACATGTTTCATAAGCGGATATGTTAAAAACTAACCAGCCTGTACAAAAAGCCACAATGACAACTAATTCTGCTGCAAATTTCCATCCAGAACCTAAAGAACAAACACCATCTGGTAACTATAATCGTCTCGAAGCAAGCATCGATACCTTAGTGCATTCCCTAAACAGTTTTATGAGCTCCATAAGCAGCATGATTTTTTTTTTTTTTAAAGACAACACTACATCTGCGAAGCTTTTTTTGCTTGTCTGCAGAAAACACCCAGAGTCTTTGGTGGGAATCGAACCCACAACCTCTAGACTGATAGATTAACGCGCTACCAATCGGTCTATCGAGGCAAGAAATGGTACGCATGCAATCTACTATATTGCAGGCGGTACTTAACAAACCATGAACTATTAAAAAATATGTTTCTGGAACGCAAACGGCTTGCGCCAACACAAAAATGAACTCGAGTACTTTCTTAAGAAACAACAAATCGATGTCATGCTGGTTTCAGAGACTCACTTAACAACAAATAGCTTTTTTAAAATCAATGGCTATATATTATATGACACTGAAGACCCCCGTGGCAAAGCATGGGGTGGTTCAGCAATACTAATAAAGGCTTGAATTAAACATTATTTACTGTGTAATTTTTGTGAGGACTACCTTCAAGCAACAATCACCTGCATTGTAGAATTTCATCAAAAGTTCGTTATTTCTTCGATTTATTCACCTCCTAGATTTCAAATATCAGAGTGACTTCTACAAATCACTAGGTCCCTGTTTCATAGCATCAGGCGACTACAACGCTAAACCTTCGTTTTGGGGATCAAGACTAATTACTCCAAAAGGTCGTGTTTTATTTGACACTATTTAAAAAATGTGTCTGGATGTGATATCGAGTGTACAGCCCACCTATGGTTTACTGATCGCCAAAAAATACATGATGTTATTGATTTTGGCGTGATTAAGGGTATTCGAATTATCCTCAGATCATTCACCCACTATTGTCTATATATGGAACCAGCAAAATATCGTGTCACCAAGATCTAGCCCAAACATAAATTGGTTAAAATATAAAAAATATCTGAGTACACATTGTTCGGAAAACATCCCTCTAAGAACACCAGAAGACGTAGACCAAAGTCTTATTGATTTTGATCAAAGCCTTAAATCAGCTGCCCAACATGCAACAGTAACCCGACAACTAATTAAAAACAATCAAATTTATTCTGCAGACGTATAGAGGCTATTGGCTGAAAAAAGAAAAATTCGCAGAGAATGGCAATCACACAGATCTCCTTAACTTAAAAGCAGACTTAAAGAATGCACGAAACGGCTAAGAGAGTTACTAGAATTCCGAAGAGCAGCATACCTGACAAACTATTTAGAAGACCTTGACTAAGCTCCTCAATCCGATTACTCATTATGGCGTGCCTCCCTTGCGAACTTCGTCTGGTGGCTGGGCAAGGAATGATTCCGAAAAAGGTAATCTATTTGTTGGACATTTAAAAAAGGTTTTTACCCCAAATGTATTGATTGATGCAGTTCAGTTGCCAACAATCGAAGCTAGTGCTGCAGTACCGTTAGGATTTCAATTTAGTGAAATTGAAAGGGCAATAATTGATTTAAACACCAAGGAAGCCCCTGGAATAGATAAATCCAGTAACAAGATGTTATTTGAGTTGACACGTGTAGCTTGCAAAATTATTCTTTTTATTTACAGATTGGAAGGTTTCGTTAATAAATATGATTCCTAAACCAGGAAAAGACCACACAAAAGTAGATTCATACAGGCCTATTAGTCTTTTATCAAATATTTCAAAGCTGTTTGAGAGGATGTTATTAACCAAGCTGAACCCCATTTTAGGCGACAAAGGATGTATTCCAAACCATCAATTCGGCTACAGAAAAAAACATAGCACAATCGAACAAACTCACAGGTTAGTCAACGTAGTTAAGAAGACCTTTGAAGAAGAAAATACTGCTCTGCGCTTTTTATCGACGTTTCTCAAGCATTCGATAAGGTATGGCACGGTGGCCTAATACACAAGTTAAAACTGAATTTGCCCGCAAACTTATATAAGGTGTTGGATAGTTATTTAACCGATCGAAAATTTATTGTAAAATAATAATATTTTGGAAGCTCACCTGAGCCAATTGAAGCCGGAGTTCCCCATTTTAAGCATCACGATATTTACAAGATCAGGTATTAAATTTAGAACAATGGTTGAAGAAATGGAGAATAAGGGTGAATGAACAAAAATGTACTCACATAACTTTCACGCTGCGTAGGGATTCGTGCCCCCTATTCGCATAAATAACCACACGATACCACAGATTTCAAACGTGAAATATCTCGGCATACATCTTGACCGGTGCCTTACTTGGAAACACCACATACAATTTATATTTGCACCCGGGCACTGTTTAACTGTTTTAACCTCTATGGTATAACAGGTACCTCCCGATGAAGGAGGTCCATAACTTTGATATCATACCATATATCATAGATATATGACCAAAGGCCGGCTATACAGACAATATTTTGTTAGCAAAGCCGCTGTTCCATATACCATAGAGAGATCATTGAGCCATCCCGGCCTGTGTAGCCGGCCTACGGCCGTATGGAAGGGTTTAACCTCTATAGTATAGGATTTTCTCCTCTATGGTATATCAAATACCGGCTTCGCTTACTAAAGTTTTCCTGCATAGTCGGCCTTCGGCCGGGCGCAAGGATTTTCCTCTCTATGGTATAACCAACACCGGCTTCGCTTACTAAAGTTTTCTGCATAGCCGGTCTTCGGCCGGGCGCAAGGATTTTCTCCTCTGTGGTATAACCAACACCGGCTTCACTTACTAAATTTTTGCCGCACAGCCGGCCTTCGGCCGGGCGCAAGGATTTTCTCCTCGGTGGTATAACCAACATGAATAATCTGATTGAGGACTTGCGTCTAGGTCTCCCAAATGTGTAGATCTCTGTGATTGCCATTCTCTACGAATTTTCTTTTTATAAAAAAGACATCTACATAATCAATTTGATTGTATCTAGCTAGTTGACGGGTTATTGTTGAATGTTGGGCAGCTGATTTGAGGTTTTGGTCAAAATAAATAAGACTCTGCACTATGTCTTCTGGTGTTTTTAGTGGGATGTTTACCGAATAGTGCGTACTAATATTTTTTCTATATTTCAACCAATTAATGCTTCTGCTAGTCGTTGGTGAAACGATATTTTGTTTGTCCTATGTATAGACGATAGTGGTTGAATGATCTGAGGATAATTTAAGTGACGCTTCAACTTTAATCGCTTCTTTTGGAATACCCTTAATCACACCAAAATCAATAACGTCAGGTATTTTTTGCCGATCAGTAGGCCAATAGGTGGGTGTCCAGTCGATATCATATTCATACGATTTTTTGAAATAAAACACGACCTTTTCGAGTTATTAGGCGCAATCCCCAAAACGTATGTTTAACGTTTTAGTCGCTATGAAACATGGACCTAGTGATTTGTAGAAGTCGCTATACTAGCTTTCCGATATTTGAAATCTAGGAGGTGAATAAATCGAAGAAATAACTAAGTTTTGATGAAATTTCTTAAGACAGATATTTGTTGCGTGAAGGTATTCCTCACAAAAATCACGCAGTAAATAATGTTTGATTCGGGCCTTTAAAAGTATTGCCGAGCCTCCACATGCTCTTCCACTGGTGTCCTTAGGATTATATAATCCTGCTCGGTACCAATATAGAGACACAGGAGAGGCTTTTAAAGCACCTTTGTCCAAGGTGCTGAAGGCGTTGGCATTCTAACGCAGGGCAATGGCAAAGGAGGTGATCGACAGTTTCCTCCTCTTCCTCATCCTGCTAACTTCTGCAGAAATTGTTGTAATGGAGACCCATTCTTCTTGCATGAGTTCCGAATAGCAAAGCCCACTGATCGTTGATATTAAATCACGTAGCTGCATTTTTGGCAGCCGAAATAGCAAAGCTGTTTTTTTCTGATTCAGTAGAGGCCAGAACGACCTCCGTTTGACAAGTCGACTCATTGGACCACTTACCTGGGCCAGATAATATAAGGCTCGATTTATTCGATGCCCGCAAGCAGAGAGGGGAATGCCCCAATAGACGACAATGGCGCTATCGTTGAGCAAAGTTTCCTTCTTTGCCAGTTCATCAGCAACACTGGTGCCTACAATAGTCCCATGTCCCCGAACCTATTTAAAGGTGACTGTTGAATTTTCCGCCATCACATTTAAGGATGTCCGGAATTCCAGGACTAAGTTTGATGTGGTAAACACACCTGTTAAGGACAGAATTGCAGCTTTACTGCCGGTTTAAAACCAGATATCCCTGTTGAATATTCTGTGGTACCTTAACCAGTTTGCCGCTCTTTTGATAGCAGATATTTCTGCTTGTAAGACCTTACAGTCATTTGGAAGTCTGAAACACATTTTGATTCCAAACTCTTCCACATAAACTCCACCCCTAACCCTATCACCCCTTTTAGAGCCATCCGTGTACACACAGACTGCTCCAGGTGGAGGTGCAGGACCCTCCGTCAAGTCAAAGACAAAGCTTCTTGTGAAGAAAGGTATTGGGGTACAGTAGTCAATAAGACCGGGAATGACGTTCGTGATCCCCAGAATACCGGCATGACCCCATGGCCTATGGTTCCATTCATTTGTGACATTCAGTCTAATAGCTGTTTTTAAAGCAAGCCCCCTGACCAGTTGCTCTGCTGGTAACCAGTTAAATATGGCAAAGAGTGCCTTCGTCGGTGTTGACCTAATGGCTCCTGTTATAAGGATAGCCATATTTCGTAACACACCTTGTATAATAGATATGTTAGTTCTAATGACAATAACTCCGTAGAGTAAGATCTGTTTGATCACCGCTTCAAGTAGCCATTTTACAATCCTTGGATTCATTCCCCAAGTTTTGCCAATGGCTTTCCTACATACCTACATTGCCGTAATGGCCTTAGAGGCTCTCGCCTAAATGTTCATTTTCCAGGACAATTTACTATCTAAGATTATGCCTAAATATTTCGCGCTCTCAGATAGAGCAAGAGGTATCCCGTTTAAAGTCGGTAACCTGAAAGATGGAATCTTGTATTTCCTAGAGAATAATACATGTTCGGTTTTGTTTGGATTAACACTCAGCCCGCTCTGTACTCCTCTGGAGCATATCATTTTGAGTGCCGTCTCCAATTTTGTGTGATAATGTCTATATGGATACCAGACACTGCCACCGCCACATCGTCTGCGTAGGCGACAGTCTTGAACTTCAAGGAGTCTAGATCCCTGAGTAGCCTATTTATTGCTACATTCCATAGCAGTGGGGACAATACACCACCTGTGGTGTGCCCCTAACCACACTTTTGGAAATATTCGCCGCGCCAAAAGTGGATGTTATTGTCCTGACGCTTAGCAATTTTTTTACAAATCTAATGATTGATTGGTGAATCCCCGATTCTCTAAGCGATTGAGTCATTGCCATCGAATCGATATTATTAAAGGCACCTTCAATATCCATGAAGGCCACCATAGTAAAGTTGTTATGCTCTAGTGACTTCTCTATATGTCCCACAAGCGAATGAAGCACAGTCTCAACAGATTTGCCTTTTGTATATGCATGTTGAGATGGCGAAATGAGATTCTTATCGATAGTCATCCTAATGTGAATGTCAATAAGCCTCTCTAGCGTCTTGAGCAAGAAAGATGTCAGACTGATGGGTCTAAAGTCTTTTGCTTTCGCATGAGATGATTTCCCTCCTTTGGGGATAAATATCACATTGCACTTGGTCCATTGATATGGAATATATGACCATGTGAGGCAGGCTTGATATATATCTAGCAGCCAGGGAGTTACCAGATCTAGATTGTTTTTTAGATCGGCGGGAATGATACCATCCGGTCCTAGAGATTTATAAGGACGGAAGCGGAGATCGATATACTGCACATCTGAATAGGATTCTGTTCTGAAAAATGAGTGTCCAACAGGACTTCCAGTGACTCATGTGCACTAGTTGTCCAAGTTCCGTCTAATTTCGGAATATACCCAGGAATTTATGGTTGTTTGGCAAGTACTTTACGCAGTCTACTGGTCTCGGAAAAACTCTCAATGCTGCCGCAGAAGTCTTTCCAAGATTTGCGTTTTGCGTTCCTAACCTGATTCTTAAATTTGTTCACAGATGATTTGTAGAGTGACCAGTTACCTGTCCTCTTTGCTTCATTGAATAATTGCCGACAAATCTTGCGAGATTCGGCTATTTCAGAGGACCACCATGGTGGTCCACGAGTTGAACGATAAGTCGACGGTTTACAGGACCTCCCCGTTGCCTCATTAAAAGCATTGGTGAGTCTGCTCACCGCCTCATCAATGTCCGTATTGTCCCTAATATTCATGAGTGCGACTGTGAGGAGAATTTGCTGCTTTTCCCAATTCGTACGTCGCCTATTTATATATTTTGTAGTATTATCTTTCGTTTTAGCAATTGAAAAGATAAGATAACGATAACGTAGAAGGAGCAGTCATTGGAGACTCTCCAGTTCTCTATCAGAAAAGCATATTGCATTCTAACAAGCGTAATATCTAACACCTTTTGTCTATTTGATACAACAAAAAAGGGCTCAGAGCCCCTATGTGCAACTACTAGATTATTGTTTAATATGAAATCAAGGATACACTGACCTCTTTTGTTGGTATCAGAGCTACCCCAGATGTGATGATGCGCATTTGCGTCGGCACCCACTATTATGGGGATAATTTTTGCTTTCGCCGCTCTCGCCATCTTTTGGATCAAACTACTGGGTGGATGGATAACCGCACCACAGATTCAGCCTCTTCCCAAACTGCAGTCACCGAATCTTTATCACTGTAATCAGATAGAATGAAGATGTTGAGGTGATATTTTGCTATAATACAGGATCTAAAAGTTTTATTCTTACCTGAATCTGCTGCATACAATAATTTGTAGCCTTTTGCATTGAGTCCACAAAGTACCACGTTTAATAGGAATTACATAAAAAGAATTTTTTCTAATCAGTGAAATCAGTTTATTTATTAACTACTTAGAATTTTTCTACCTGGTTTGAACGACTTAGGTGCCGTTTTAGGTTCACTTGTTTCGCTATCTAAGATAACGAAACAGCTATCTATCTGGTTCAAACTGCGAAGATTTAGGGCTTCGACCTCGACTGTAATGAAAAAATATTTATCCAATGCCATTTTGGTTTTTGGGCACTGTCCGTTATTGTTTTGGTTGTACTGTGTTCAGAAGGTAACGATGATTTATTTACTTTTATTTTATTGTCACTACTTAGCAACAACGGTGAGCAAGAACGGTAAATTGGCGCAGCGTTTAAAAACAAATCAGTTTTATTTTGTTTTTGTTTATTTCGCTGTTTTCATCAGCATTTATCATAATATAAGCATTTTTACTGCTTATATTCGCACTTTTATCAAGAATATTTAAATTTAAGTGACTCATAAATTAGCCCTCGCACTTTATTTTTGGTTCCTCTTATTATTTAACTAATAATGCCGTTGTAAATAAGAAATAAAATACAACAACTTTGTTGTTCTGTATACAACATGTTTTATTGTTTTTGTTTGTTTATTTTAAATTCAATCACTAAATTTTGTTTTGTTATACGTTTATTGAGAGCTTAAAAATACACGTCCGTTCTATTCGACGAATAACTAGCAACAAATCTTATTATAAATTTATATTATATTTCTAAATTTCTATGAAGTATTAACTTATAACTCAATTTATTTTATATTTTAGGGAGCCGGAAATCTTAGTTATAATGCAATACCTCCATCAGAATTGCCTAACATGCTTCCATTGGTATTGGATTTATTTTCTAAAGCATTGAATACTGAAGTTCATGAAAAAGTAATATGCTTTACGCTAGAAATATTTAGTCTTTGGACAATGAAATGTATAACTTCATCGAATAACACTGTAGTAGACATTTTCAAAAAAGGCGTTGAACTAAAAACAACTACACCACAAGTTCGGTTATCATATTTGCAATGGCTGCTCGCGTGTTTTGACAGATGTAATTTAGAAGATGACAGTTCTCTAACTGCAATTTTATTAAAAATATTTGAAAAAGCTTTGCAAAACGCAACACATATACCGTTAGTGTCAGAAGCAGTTTGCGCTACTTGCTTATTACTCAAAACTAATGGTGCAGACAAAAACGAAAATTTAAATAACTTTTGGAATAATATTCTTGACATAAGTAAATCTATATTTTTTGCAGAACGCTTTGTTAATTCAGCTCCTGCAGAAGTTTTATGTTGTATTGTTCTTATGGCAGACATAATATTATTACAGCATTTTAAATCCATTAAAGGCAATTTAAATACATTATATAAGGCATTTGTTCAAGCAATTACATCAAATTCTGAGAAAGCAAGGGATTTTGTTAATACCTTGTTAACAGAATTAATTTCATCGGCGAATGGTGTAATGTATGCCAAAAACATTGTTTTTGAACTTGGAAACAAATTAAAATATACTGATATGGAAATAGATGCAGGTGACTGCTGTTCACTTTCTAAGTCAATTGTAGCAACACTTCATAAACTTTGTGATGTCCAGAACATTTCTATTGCTGATGCACAGTCGATGGCGCTGCAGTTGTTAATCGTGTGTCACCACCCTTTAGTAGTGTGTATTGATTCAAAACTATGGGAAAAATTACTAAAAACACAATTAAATTTAGATATAGGTCAACTGATTTCAATGCAATCTGAGCAAGTTATGGATTTGATAGTAGACAATTTCGAAATTAATAAAACCTATGAAAATGCCGTTGCAACTTTGTCCTATTTAAGTCCAGATCGGTTTTTGCCACTTTTAATCACAAAGGTTACATTATATCTAAGTGACCCAACCCTCATAAATGTAACAGATGACGACTATTTTATATTTTTAACCCCCGATGGAGAATTATATGATAAAAGCGTTATTCCAAACAATAGTGATGTTTTCAATACAGCTGGACTTAAGAGAGAAAACAAAGTATATAGTTACAAGGAACAAATAGAAGAGATTCAGCTACGAAGAGAAATAGAAGAAAAAAAGCGTAAAGAAGGAAAACTAAAACCCCCTCAATTAACAGCGAAACAAAGAGAAGCTATAAAAAATCAAACTGAAAAAGAAGATTTAATTAAAATGCGATTGAAAGAAGTAAGCTACAAACTGAATTCTGCAATTAAAATGATTAAATCCTGTTGTAAAGGGAATGCTAAACAGTGCTCCCTTTATTTTCCGGTATTATTAAATGGCATTTTAGAAGCCATTAATTCACCACTGGCAGCTGAACTTATGTCTGAGTTATATTATGCATTAAGACAGATCTGGTTTGATGATTCTAATTTAGGGTTTAATTTAGCGACAACTACAATTAGATTGAAATCGCCTCGTTGTAATATTAATAAGGAGTGGCTAAAATATGACTTAAAACTAGCTATTTTTAATACAATATGTATTTTGAAAGAAGTTACCATTGATAAGAAGTTCACTATGACAAGCCCAGCTTTTTCATACATTTTCGAATTTTTAAAACTGGCTCTGATGTCAAAACATATTTTGCTTGATGAAGATTTAATGGCTGCAGGAATAAAAATTATAGAGCAACATGCACTAACAAGAGGTGATTCTGCTGACGGTGACATTTGGGATTATAAACACCCTAAATATTTACCAAGAATGGAAATGTTTAAGTTTTTGGTTAACTTAATAAACAAACATTCCGGGCGTGTTAAGACACAGGCTGTCGCTGCACTATTAGAAGTCGCTAAATGCAGTTCTGGAGCAGAGTTTTGTGCTTTAGCAACACAAGATGAAATAATTATATTTTTAAATGCCCTACAAAATGGTCAAGAAGCAATCCGAGATGTTTCATTGCGTGTTCTATTGATTTTATCAAAAACAGTTAGTAAAGAATGTAATGACAACATTGAATTTGCTGAACTTATTAAACGACGTCTTTGGGTAGCGAAGTTTGATATTTCGAATGTTAACCGGGATATTGCAGAAGAACTTTGGAAAAATGTCAAACTTAATCGTCCATTACCTGAAGATTTAATGCAGGATATAATACATTCTGAAATATGTATACAAAAATCCGCATCAGCTTCATTACTGCCATTGTTAATTAATGATCACAATGGCGCCAAACGTATTCTAAAAAAACTTCTCACTATATATAATGAAAAACTATTTATGATTCCACCAAAACTAGATGAGTTCAACCGTGAAATAGAACCTGCAATTGACCAGTGGCAACCACGTAGAGGAATAGCTATAGCAATATCAAAAATTTCTCAGTTCTTCTCAGTGGATGATGTTAATCATGTTATGCAGTTTATGGTGTCTACTGGTTTGGGAGATCACGAAGAAATTGTACATAAAGAAATGCTTGCTTCATCTCTTACTATTGTAGACATACATGGTAAGGATACTATTATTACCTTATTGCCAGTTTTTGAAGATTTCTTGGATAAAGCTCCCAAATCTCAAAATTTTGACAACATAAGGCAAGCAGTTGTTATTTTAATGGGTTCTTTAGCGCGTCACTTAGGTAAAGATGATAAACGAATAGAACCTATAGTAAAAAGGCTTTTAGCCGCTCTTTCTACTCCTTCTCAACAAGTTCAGGAAGCAGTGGCAAACTGTCTACCCCATTTGATACCTTCAGTGAAGGAAGAGGCTCCTGCCATGATTAAACGCCTTTTGCAATCATTGGTTAAGTCTGAAAAATATGGCGAACGTAGAGGTGCTGCATACGGTATTGCCGGTATTGTAAAAGGTCTTGGAATTTTGTCTTTAAAACAGTTCGATATTATGTCAAAGCTTACAACATACATTCAAGAAAAGAAAAATTATAAATCAAGAGAAGGAGCTTTGTTTGCTTTCGAAATTCTTTGCACTACTCTTGGCCGTCTCTTTGAGCCTTATATAGTTCATGTACTTCCAAACTTATTACAATGTTTTGGCGATTCCTCCCAGTATGTTCGTCAGGCCGCAGATGACACCGCTAAAGTAGTAATGGGAAAATTATCTGCTCATGGAGTTAAGCTAGTATTACCATCTTTGCTTGAAGCTCTTGACGAAGACTCGTGGCGTACTAAAACTGCATCTGTCGAACTTTTAGGGGCAATGGCTTATTGTGCCCCAAAACAACTTTCTTCTTGTTTACCCTCGATTGTTCCCAAGTTAATAGAGGTGTTAGGAGACTCACATACTAAAGTACAGGAAGCGGGAGCAGACGCGCTTAAAGTTATAGGCTCTGTTATAAAAAATCCTGAAATACAAGCTATTGTTCCCGTGTTATTGAAAGCTTTAGAAGATCCATCTAAAAATACCTCTACATGTCTTCAAAGCCTGCTACAAACAAAATTTGTGCACTTTATAGATGCACCTTCTTTAGCATTAATTATGCCAGTTGTGCAAAGAGCATTCATGGATCGATCTACGGAGACAAGGAAAATGGCTGCACAAATTATAGGAAATATGTATTCTCTGACTGATCAAAAGGACCTTACTCCATATCTTCCAAATATTATTCCTGGGCTTAAAATGTCATTATTAGATCCCGTTCCCGAAGTTAGGGCTGTATCTGCACGCGCCTTAGGTGCCATGGTAAAAGGAATGGGAGAATCATCTTTTGAAGATTTACTTCCTTGGCTGATGCAAACCCTTACATCGGAGTCAAGTAGCGTAGATAGAAGTGGTGCCGCTCAAGGCTTATCAGAAGTAGTTGGCGGTCTTGGAGTGGAAAAACTACATAAACTAATGCCTGAAATTATTGCCACTGCAGAAAGAGGTGATATTGCTCCTCATGTAAAAGACGGATATATTATGATGTTTATATACATGCCTGGTGCATTTCCACAAGATTTTACTCCCTATATTGGCCAAATAATCAATCCTATTCTTAAGGCACTTGCAGACGAAAACGAATATGTCCGTGATACCGCTTTAAAGGCCGGACAACGTATTGTTAATCTTTATGCTGAAACAGCAGTTGCACTATTATTACCAGAATTAGAAAAGGGCTTGTTCGATGATAATTGGCGTATTCGATTTAGTTCAGTTCAACTATTAGGAGATTTGTTATATCGAATATCCGGAGTTTCCGGAAAAATGACAACCGAAACTGCAAGTGAGGACGACAACTTTGGTACTGAGCAATCACATACAGCTATTATAAGATTTTTAGGTGCTGAGCGACGAAACCGTGTTCTTTCAGGATTGTATATGGGCCGAAGTGATGTATCACTAATGGTTCGCCAATCAGCACTCCATGTCTGGAAAGTAGTAGTTACCAACACACCTCGAACCCTTAGGGAAATTTTACCTACCCTTTTTGGTTTGCTATTAGGATGCTTAGCAAGCACTAGTTACGACAAACGCCAAGTTGCAGCTAGAACACTTGGCGACTTAGTCCGAAAGCTTGGTGAAAGAGTCTTGCCTGAAATAATACCAATATTAGAAAGAGGACTTAACTCAGAGCAAGCAGATCAACGTCAAGGTGTTTGTATAGGACTTTCTGAGATAATGGCTTCCACGTCAAGGGAAATGGTACTGTCGTTTGTAAATAGTTTAGTTCCAACTGTAAGAAAAGCTCTGTGCGATCCTCTTCCAGAAGTTCGAGAGGCAGCAGCAAAAACATTTGAGTCTCTTCATTCCACCGTAGGAGCAAGAGCTCTTGATGACATACTACCGTATATGCTGGAGGGCTTATCTGATCCGGATACAGAAGTTGCAGAAAATACATTAGATGGTTTACGTCAAGTAATGACAATTAAGTCAAAAGTGGTGTTACCATATTTAGTACCCCAGTTAACTGCTCCCCCAGTAAATACCAAAGCCCTCTCAATTCTAGTATCAGTTGCTGGAGAAGCTCTTACAAAGTATTTGCCAAAAATACTGTTTGCCTTATTACAAGCTCTTTCGGATGCACAAGGTACAGCTAACGAAATGCAGGAACTAGAATATTGTCAAACCGTGATCTTATCGGTGTCAGATGAAGTTGGTATTCGAACTATAATGGACACATTAATGGTAGCTTCGAAGTCTGAAAACTTATCTACGCGCAAGTCATCTGCGAGTTTGTTGGCAGCGTTTTGTATGCATACATCTGGTGATTACTCCCAATATGTGCCGCAGTTGTTAAGATGTCTTCTTAGACTAATGTCAGAAACAGATCGGGATATATTGCAAAGATCTTGGGATGCTCTTAACGCCGTAATTAAAGGATTAGATTCATCCCAACAAATTGCTTATGTATCCGACGTGCGCCAGGCTGTACGCTTTGCTATAAGTGATTCAAACGAAATAGAACTTCCAGGATTTTGTTTACCAAAAGGAATAACTCCAATATTACCCGTCTTTCGAGAAGCTATTTTGAATGGTCTTCCTGAAGAAAAAGAAAACGCATCGCAAGGCTTGGGCGAAATAATTTCATTAACGAGCGCTCAATCCTTACAACCATCTGTTGTGCATATAACAGGCCCGCTAATTAGAATTTTAGGAGACAGATTTAATGCAGGAGTAAAAGCTGCGGTTCTGGAAACTTTAGCAATTCTCCTTCACAAAGTCGGAGTAATGTTGAAACAATTTTTGCCGCAACTGCAAACTACATTTTTGAAAGCTTTACACGACCAAAACAGATTGGTTCGCATGAAAGCCGGCCATGCCATATCGGAATTAGTAATAATACATACACGCGCGGATCCACTTTTTAATGAGATACACAACAGTATAAAATCAGGTGATGATTCAGGTATTCGAGAAACTATGTTACATGCTCTTCGCAATGTTATAACTCCGGCCGGTGATAAGATGTCAGAGACGTTAAAAAACCAAATATGTGGAACATTAATAAATTTAATTGGCCATCAAGATGACGTTACACGAAGTTTTGCAGGCGGATGTCTCGGGGCGTTACTCAAATATTTACCTTCTGATAAAGTAAATCATGTTCTATTTAACTATATATTAATAGACGATAACGTTGATTTTTCCATAAAACATGGGCGTACGACAGTTTTGTTTGTGGCTCTTAAAGAAAGCACTGAGGTAATACTTAATCATAATCATGAAGAAATTGTACTAAAATCTCTTACATCATACATATCATCAGATAGAATTCCGATAGCGAGTAATGGAATACGAGGTGCAACATATTTAATAGAATTTTGGATGGCAAATATGAAAAATGCATCGCCTCAAGTTGTTAATGCTTTTACACGAGCTATGAACCACAACAGTAATGAAATTAAACAGCTAGTTGCCAAAAGTTGCAACCACATTGCAAAAGTTCTTAGAGCTGATCAAGTTTCTCCCGATTTAATAAAATACTTGATACCAATGCTAGTAAATGGAACAAAAGAAAAAAACGGTTATGTAAAATCTAACTCTGAAATTGCATTAATATCTTTATTACGCTTAAGAGAGGATGAACAAAATTTTATAAATATATGTAAAATTTTGGACACAGGTGCTAGAGATTCCTTATGTGAAGTAGTAAGTAAAGTGTTACGAAAAGCTGCAATTCAACCTGCTGGAAAAGACGAAGAATTGGACGAAACTCTCTTATTATATTAATTATATTAAATTTATATAGGTTTTTATTTAAATTACCTTAATAAAAATATTCATTTTGATGTTTTACTTTCTAAAAACGTGTTACTTTTTTATTTATTTCTTAAATGATTGATAATGGATCCAATTTTTGTAGATGTAAAATAATTACATTTTAACGAAAAAAGAAAATGTTCATGTGCTTAATGCGGGTGTTCATCTTGCTGAACTAATAACTATATTTGGACTTTAGAAATAACAAAATTAAATAAACTAGCAAGAAAAATAATATATTTGTATATCTACATGAAATGTAAAATAGCTCATTAAGACCTTCAAAAGGCCAGGACTCGTACAGTCCCTAACTAAAAGAAGTTGTGTATTCTTTTCTACATACCTAAAAAATAATCTAATAATTATGTCTTAATATGAACGAGTTATACGCATTTAAAAATTAAAATATTTGAATCTTTCGATACCATGTCCATTTTTTTTGAAGTATTGAGTACAAAATACTTTCTTTAATTTAATCTCATAGTTAACAGGCAAAATTACAGATATTGTTGAACAATTTTAAGGTGATGATTATTATCACGAGAAGGAAGGATTGTTTGCTTTCGAAATTCTTTTCACTACTCTTGGTCGTCTCTTTGAGCCCTATATACCTCAATCAGATAATTTTATGTGCAAAATTGCTTTTCTCTGGACCTTAAGTTATACTAACTGTACAGTTGTTGTTTTTGGCATACACTCTTCTAATTACCTTTTCTTTTGTTGTTGTTGGTTAAGTTTATCTTTGCACCGTATTCGTAATACTGTTATTTTAAATAAAGTATGTCGAAAATCCCGTGTAAAATATTTATTTATGCCAAATCAACATATCAGCAAATAAAGCGGACAAAACGATTCATTAGTTAGTATAGTGCAGAAGCAAATGTATAAGATGCAAACCAAATCAAATTTTTAGAAAAATGCCACGTGAAACTGAATTAACAGATGACGAACGTGGATTAATTCTGGGAATGAGTCAATTCGGCATGAAAGTTGGGCAAATTGCTAATTCTGTGAAGAGAAACACGAAAACAGATTTCTCTAAAAATCCCGATGACCACTGTATTAATAAACGTATCGGCTGGATATGCACTATTGATGATAGAAGCAAACGGCGCATACGTCAGCTAGCAACTAATCGCTACATGAGTTGTAGGCAAATAAATGTGGAACTTGGTATAAATGTGACTAAACAATGTGTTCATCAAATAATAAGACAATATTTGGACCTTAAATATGAGTATCGAGCGCCTAATACATATGGTATTTTATGAAAAGTATACATTTTGGGAAGATGACATTGAATCTGTGATATTCAGTTACAAAAGTTCAATTTAGAGGGACCAGATGGTCTCCACGAATATTGGATGGACGTAAGACGCCCACATCTTGTATCAAAAGGGAAGTGCAAAATAGGCTTTGTGCTAGGAAAATTGAATGCAGAAATCTACATGGATTTAATACAAAGCGAATACCTTGATTTTGCTGGTGATATTTTCACGGTGTTCTTGTTTTGACTCAAAATCACGAAAACATGTTAACATGTCAATCTAATAACAAGAATATCAGTTGTAACAAAATTTATTTACAAATTTTTGGCTGTTGATGATAACAATTTTTGTATTTGAGAAATTGAAATTTGAAAAATTAAAATTGTTTTTCGAAGATACATGAATATAAAAACAAATTTTAAACACAAAAAATATTTGTCCAAGTCTCTCAAAAATGCTATTCTGAAATAACAAAAAAATAATTTCATCAAAAAAATCAAAGATTTGTAAAAAAAAAAATATTTTTTGACCTGGTGTTCTTATTATTAGATTGACAAATTAACATGTTTTCGTGGTTTTGAGTCAAAACAAAATCATCTTGAACATATCGGCCGATTTGGCAAAGAATTACCCTTCTAAAAAGAAAGAGAATATAAAGATTGAAACTAATTTACATAAAACTGAAGACTATATAAAAACGAAAGTTGAATAAAAATCTACATAAGTGAAATCCATCGAAAAGAGACTTTCGAGCAACACCGACAGATCAACATGGAGGAGGAATTGCAGCAAATAATCGTAAAAGTGTAAACAGTTCCTAAACAACAGGAAATTAAAATAACTGTACTACAACTAGAACAACAACAAATACAATTATAACAACTCTAACCGCAACAGTTTCTAAAACAACAACAGCAGTCCATGATGAAGCCGAAGGATGTCATAGATCAGTTTAGACGAATACATCCTTATAGCCGCGACATTGGTATAACATTCTTTATTGACTCTGTAGAGCTGACTATTGTTTTATGTAACAACGATCAGCAGCTGATTGATTTTCGTCTAAATATAGTCCAAAATATTCCTTCCTTGGCTGATGCAAACCCTTACATCGGAGTCAAGTAGCGTAGATAGAAGTGGTGCCGCTCAAGGCTTATCAGAAGTAGTTGGCGGTCTTGGAGTGGAAAAACTACATAAACTAATGCCTGAAATTATTGCCACTGCAGAAAGAGGTGATATTGCTCCTCATGTAAAAGACGGATATATTATGATGTTTATATACATGCCTGGTGCATTTCCACAAGATTTTACTCCCTATATTGGCCAAATAATCAATCCTATTCTTAAGGCACTTGCAGACGAAAACGAATATGTCCGTGATACCGCTTTAAAGGCCGGACAACGTATTGTTAATCTTTATGCTGAAACAGCAGTTGCACTATTATTACCAGAATTAGAAAAGGGCTTGTTCGATGATAATTGGCGTATTCGATTTAGTTCAGTTCAACTATTAGGAGATTTGTTATATCGAATATCCGGAGTTTCCGGAAAAATGACAACCGAAACTGCAAGTGAGGACGACAACTTTGGTACTGAGCAATCACATACAGCTATTATAAGATTTTTAGGTGCTGAGCGACGAAACCGTGTTCTTTCAGGATTGTATATGGGCCGAAGTGATGTATCACTAATGGTTCGCCAATCAGCACTCCATGTCTGGAAAGTAGTAGTTACCAACACACCTCGAACCCTTAGGGAAATTTTACCTACCCTTTTTGGTTTGCTATTAGGATGCTTAGCAAGCACTAGTTACGACAAACGCCAAGTTGCAGCTAGAACACTTGGCGACTTAGTCCGAAAGCTTGGTGAAAGAGTCGTGCCTGAAATAATACCAATATTAGAAAGAGGACTTAACTCAGAGCAAGCAGATCAACGTCAAGGTGTTTGTATAGGACTTTCTGAGATAATGGCTTCCACGTCAAGGGAAATGGTACTGTCGTTTGTAAATAGTTTAGTTCCAACTGTAAGAAAAGCTCTGTGCGATCCTCTTGCAGAAGTTCGAGAGGCAGCAGCAAAAACATTTGAGTCTCTTCATTCCACCGTAGGAGCAAGAGCTCTTGATGACATACTACCGTATATGCTGGAGGGCTTATCTGATCCGGATACAGAAGTTGCAGAAAATACATTAGATGGTTTACGACAATTAAGTCAAAAGTGGTGTTACCATATTTAGTACCCCAGTTAACTGCTCCCCCAGTAAATACCAAAGCCCTCTCAATTCTAGTATCAGTTGCTGGAGAAGCTCTTACAAAGTATTTGCCAAAAATACTGTTTGCCTTATTACAAGCTCTTTCGGATGCACAAGGTACAGCTAACGAAATGCAGGAACTAGAATATTGTCAAACCGTGATCTTATCGGTGTCAGATGAAGTTGGTATTCGAACTATAATGGACACATTAATGGTAGCTTCGAAGTCTGAAAACTTATCTACGCGCAAGTCATCTGCGAATTTGTTGGCAGCGTTTTGTATGCATACATCTGGTGATTACTCCCAATATGTGCCGCAGTTGTTAAGATGTCTTCTTAGACTAATGTCAGAAACAGATCGGGATATATTGCAAAGATCTTGGGATGCTCTTAACGCCGTAATTAAAGGATTAGATTCATCCCAACAAATTGCTTATGTATCCGACGTGCGCCAGGCTGTACGCTTTGCTATAAGTGATTCAAACGAATTAGAACTTCCAGGATTTTGTTTACCAAAAGGAATAACTCCAATATTACCCGTCTTTCGAGAAGCTATTTTGCCGCAACTGCAAACTACATTTTTGAAAGCTTTACACGACCAAAACAGATTGGTTCGCATGAAAGCCGGCCATGCCATATTGGATTTAGTAATAATACATACACGCGCGGATCCACTTTTTTTTGAGATACACAACAGTATAAAATCAGGTGATGATTCAGGTATTCGAGAAACTATGTTATATGCTCTTCGCAATGTTATAACTCCGGCCGGTGATAAGATGTCAGAGACGTTAAAAAACCAAATATGTGGAACATTAATAAATTTAATTGGCCATCAAGATGACGTTACACGAAGTTTTGCAGGCGGATGTCTCGGGGCGTTACTCAAATATTTACCTTCTGATAAAGTAAATCATGTTCTATTTAACTATATATTAATAGACGATAACGTTGATTTTTCCATAAAACATGGGCGTACGACAGTTTTGTTTGTGGCTCTTAAAGAAAGCACTGAAGTAATACTTAATCATAATCATGAAGAAATTGTACTAAAATCTCTTACATCATACATATCATCAGATAGAATTCCGATAGCGAGTAATGGAATACGAGGTGCAACATATTTAATAGAATTTTGGATGGCAAATATGAAAAATGCATCGCCTCAAGTTGTTAATGCTTTTACACGAGCTATGAATCACAACAGTAATGAAATTAAACAGCTAGTTGCAAAAAGTTGCAACCACATTGCAAAAGTTCTTAGAGCTGATTAAGTTTCTCCCGATTTAATAAAATACTTGATACCAATGCTAGTAAATGGAACAAAAGAAAAAAACGGTTATGTAAAATCTAACTCTGAAATTGCATTAATATCTTTATTACGCTTAAGAGAGGATGAACAAAATTTTATAAATATATGTAAAATTTTGGACACAGGTGCTAGAGATTCCTTATGTGAAGTAGTAAGTAAAGTGTTACGAAAAGCTGCAATTCAACCTGCTGGAAAAGACGAAGAATTGGACGAAACTCTCTTATTATATTAATTATATTAAATTTATATATGTAACAACGATCAGCAGCTGATTGATTTTCGTCTAAATATAGTCCAAAATTAAAAATTTTTGGAGAAGAAAGAAAGCTGTTGGGAGATATTGTCAACATTACTTGTGACGAACTAAAGACAAAATTTTTTTTAATTTTTTCAACGCAGAATGTGACTTGAATGAACTTTACGCATTTGACCCCCTTAAACCTAAAATGTATCGATGGATATTTAGTGGACATTTTGCTAGACAAAATCGACGGGACTGTAAAAACTAACGTTATTCCGAACGAAACACTACAGGACATTATAATTAAATACACAAAACTCAAACTACTGTGGGACATTAGAACAGTAGACTATAAACACACACTTATTAAAAGATATAATCAAAAACCCATAAAGCAACTACAAACAAACAAATACAAAAATAACAAATCATCAAATACAACAAAATTACCTACCAAGTAACCACAATCACTCATACACAAAAGACACTAATAGATAAACAAAATTTCTATCCAAATAATAATAACAGTAAGACGGAACAAAATCGTTAATCCCATATGAATGTAGATCAGTCTAATTTTCTCAAAGAAACAATCATATGGAGATTGATAATATCGAACAAAGTTACGATGGTGAAGTAAATTTTACGATACCGCCTCCGGATCAAAAATGCTAATAATAATTATTAATATAGGCAAGCAAATATTAAAATGCTTAATAGACACCGGGTCGGACACTAGCATTATTAAGCTATCAGCACTCCGTGGTTTTAAACCACAACCCTTAAACAAAAAGCTAATATACAAAACAATAAACGGTTTGATTAAAGTTACACATTACATTACACATAACACACCAATACCGAAAGAGTTTAACTCAACAGGAACAATTTTATGGCAAATTATAGATTTCCAAAGCAATAATTATGATGCAATTATCGGTTAAAATGTTTTGATTCCATTTAAAGCGAAAATTGATCTATACCACCATTATTTCGAGGTATTCAGAAAGAAGTTATTTTTTCAAACTAATTTTCAGCCAATGGCTTCCAAAGAAATTCAAGTAATGGAACGGATAAAGAAAAAAACATGACCGAGTCTATTGAAGAAAAATATAAAATACTTAAAATACTAGATAAGTTTGCTGATGTTTTCTATAAAGAGGGAGATAAATTAACAGCAACTGACATTGTAGCACACTAAACTAATAAAAAAACTGACAAAGCTTTGTATTCAAAAATATACAGATACCCACAAGTAAATGAAAAGCAAATAGAAAGACAAATTAATTAGATGCTAGAACAAAAAATAATACTAAATCGTAACTCACCTTACAATAGTCCGCTTTGGATGGTACAAAAAAAAAATAGATAATTCAGGCGTTTGGTGGTCGAATGTAGACTTGTAAACAATAATACTATCGATGACAAGTTCCCAATTCCAAATATAAACAGTATACTAGATAAACGCAATACTTTACGACCTTAGACCTTGCAAAAGGCTTTTATCAAATAAAAGTAAATGCAAAGGATAGAGCAAAAATGGCGTTTTCCACTCCATTTCAAAATGCGCTTTCTGATTATTCTGTTAAAATGCAACATTTTGCGAAAAAATTTAAGATGTAAAAGCCTATAACTTTTTTGATTTTTAACTTTTTTGTATCAAATAAACTACGTTCAATAAGCCAGCTTCTTTGCTTTAAGAGCTATACATTTTTTTACCTCTGTGACTTTTAACATTTTAGATATATTGGCTTAAAAAGGGGTCGCAAATATACCCAAAATTACATATTTCGTGGAATGTAACTTTTTTCTCGGTAAAAATATTTATACCGTCTTATAGCACAACTCCTCCCCTTTCATTAAAGCATGTGCATATTTGCGCCTTTTGGAGAAAACCTTATTTTTCTGATTTAAAGTTTAATAAATTGCGTTAATTGTATGTATGCAATATAAAAAAGTAAACAAGAAATAACTTCTGAGCTTCCTAACCGATTTACATGACAAAATTAGTGACTTGCAAAGAAGAACTTGATCTCTTCTTTACTTTGTTACATAGAATCCTGTTAAGTACAGGGTAGTCCTAAAGGCCGCCAAATTTTTTAACCTCGTTTGTGGAAAATCTTGTGGAGGTTATAAATTTTGAAAATGTGAATGGTCTTTGGTGGTTTTTGCATTTAAGTAATTTACATGCAAAAGCAAAGAGAAACGTCTCTACAATATTTATAAATATATATATAGTATATAGTTTTTTTATGTAAAAGATAGTACTTTTTTTTAGAAAATAATCAGAAATAACATGCAATACATATTTTTTAATAACTAATAGTTAATGAAAAAAAAAAATAAATTGACATAAAAAAATTAAAAAATTTTTATCTTTTACCCGAAAAAGTACTTTTTTATGTATTTTTCGAAAGCTTCTTTACGTCAGTTTGTAATTTTTAAAACAAATTTTAAGAATGTTGACATAATCTTTTTATGATTAAGGTATCTTTTCTAACTCTTAGGTACAATTCCACTTGAAATTTGCCTTGGTGTAGCTCACTTATGTTAAAGATGTACCTATAAATGGTTCTCAAAAGAATTTATAGGCTAGAATTTGCGATTCCAACGGAACGTACATTTTATGTTTTGCAAGCTTGAATTAAAGAAAAAACATTAGTTTTACGGATTTTATTCGGTTGATTTTTCAACATTTAAAAAAAATAAAAAAATTATTTGGGTTAGCTGTGTTTTCAATTATTTTATTTTTTCAGTTGATTTAACGAAAACCATTTTTTGAGTGTAGAAAAGCTTTCTATACTTCAGAATGAAAAACAAACCAAAAATTTCAAATGTTTTATAAATACCAAATTAAAGCTTTATCGTTTGAAAACGAAACACACATGTGAGAAGGTTTTGTTTTATAAAAACAGGCCCTAAGTAAGTAACAACAAACTTTTCGTTCTGTATATTATTACCTAAGGTCGGATATTAGGTATTTTCACTGTAATTGCATTTAAATAATCCTAATTAATGTAAGACTCATTTGTTTAGGATAAGGTTCTAGTTAAGTCAAAGATTCCCATGATTAGTATTTAAGTAAATTCAAAGGCAAAAAAAAAGCCAGTTTGCTCGTTACAGTCGAATAATTTGTGTTTTTAATATTCGCTTTGAAGTCCACAGTTACAGTTTATACAATGCCTAAGTTTAGTTACGATATCCTTGCTAAGATTTATTTAAAAAAAAAACCAAAATGATTTTATAACGCGTGTCTTAGACAATCCGGCTTTTAAGTTATGTAAAAAAATAAAAGATTTCTAATAGAATTAAAGAAACGGTACAACGATTGCAACAGAAAGAAGGGAAGGATGTTTGATTGCAACCGGAAATGGCTAACCAATTAACTAATTTTTGAAAAGCAATCAAAATATCCGAGTTAAGTAGCAAGGTAGGCCGACCAATGTACTAGAAGGTCTTTACGACGATAGCTACATAATATAAATGAAGAAATTTCTCCAGAAACAATAAAGTAATAATTTTTGCATCAACCTGCACCCTCTAACTTGGATCTAAAACTTACAAAATATCAGTAAATGGAACTGCAAAACGGGTGATTGAGAAGAAATGCGAGGTAAGATTTGCAAGATTTATTGGACCACACTGCTGAGAAAATTTTAAGGAGTTTGGATGAACACAACATCAATAAACTTGGTAGTTGCAGCCTAACATGAATTTCTAAATGTTTATGATTTCTTTCGTTCCACTAAGATTAAGAAAGGATTTCACCGATGTTGAACTTTCAACTAGCACAACAACAAATAGTGACATATGGAAGAACGAAATATCTTCATCAATGAAGTATTACAGACCAATTAAATTTGCTTTTGAAAGAGAAACCCTCCGGCCAACTAAGTCATCCTCCCTTAAAAGAATCCATTTTTAAAAAAGCCTATGAATTTGGTTTGTCTCCACTTCATGCTAGAATTCGTTTTATGGAGCTTATATTGAAATTGAGATATGATTTAGATTTTGGTCCTCTTGGAGAAACAGTAAGAAAAAACGAAAAAATAAGGCCAAGAGAGAATAGAAAAAAAGAGAAAAGTGCAACAAAAGTAAAGTGAAATCGTTTAATTCTATAACATAAACAAAATAATTATTGCCGCTATTACGGTTTACAACTCAACTTAGTTGAGTTGTCTAAAAGACAACTTGCAAGACAACTGCTACTGATGAGTTGTAATTTGAAACAACTGCTACTGATGAGTTGTAATTTTTTTAAACTTTTGTTAACTGAACTAACACAGGGTTATAAACGGTGAAACTACAACAGAGTTATAACACAATTTAAATTAAACTTAAAATTTTTTGACAAGTTGAGTTGTAATTGATAATACCAAATTGCAAAATTTCAACTGAAGTAGAGTTGAGTTGTAAACCGTAATAGGGGCATATATATTAAAAATAAAACAAAGAGTCATTAATTTGCAACAACAAAATGTATGGGAAACTTTACAAGTTATGAAAAAAAATTGAGCCATTTAGTTAAGAATATAGGATCTATATGAAAATATTCTGATCCGTAATTAGCATTAATATTGAATTTAATTCTGCTTATTTTTAACTTTATACTTGTTAGTGAGTTATGACTACTAAACTTAATTTCTGAAGCTTGTCCTATACGGATCTTAAGGCTAAATATGGTCGATTGTTTTAACACTTTTCAGGTAGATTTACGTTTGTAATATACATACATTGTTTTATAAAATTTTAGGTTATAGTTAAAACCAATGGAACCTTCATAAATTTATAATTCCTATTCCGGGAGGGCTATTATAGTCGGACAGAATTATTGCACGAAATAAAATGGACTCGGGAAGAAATGTGAATATATTTAATGCAAGTATATGCTAGCCTTTTATCCCTTGTTATAAGGCATGATGCAAAACCGACACAAATGCTTTTTGGTGTTACCAATAATGCTGACAAATACTTCAATTTTAAAAACCCATTTTCATGCCCTCTAAACTATACTTTCCTGTAAGTCGAATTAAAATGTTAATATCTGAAGTTAAAGGCTAATAAAAAAACAGCACTAAAAAATACCAATTCTATCAAAAGTTATAGAATTTTGGCGAAATATCCCACTGTGCAACGGATTTATAAAAGTGTTGGGCACAAGGAACCACCTTAACGCATTTGTTAAGTGATGACTATAAAATAACTACAAACAAGTTGCCTTCTGAACATAGTATTACCAAAACTAATATGGATAGTGTAGAAAACCCCAATACGCAAGTTGGAATGGACAAATACATAACTGTTTCAAAAAGAGGTCGAAGCCCTAAATCTTCGCATCTTGCACCAATGAATAAAGTACATAAAGATAAGAACTCTAACGTAATAAGTTCCCACAATCGTTTTGATATCTTAGGTAGCGAAACAAGTGAACCTAGTACGGCATCCAAGTCGTTCAAACCACCTCCAATTTATTTAAGAGAAAAAATTTCGAAATACTTAACAAAAAAGGTAATTTCAGTTATTGGCGAGAACTCATTTTGCGTAATTCCCATTAAGCGTGGAAACATTGATGAAACAAAAATACAATTTATTAATGAAAGCAGTAAGAACGCTACAAAAAGAACTTTTATACCTATCAGCTAAAGAGTAGTAAAGGTCCACAGGTAGTTTTTGAAGGTGTAGACTCATATGTTGATCCAGTTGAAATCAGAGATGGCTTGCAAAATGCGAGATTTAAGGTAAAAAATCTAGACAATCTCAGAAATCGAGAACGTGTCGTTCAACTTCTATTCGGCTCAAAAATCAAGTACTCCTTTTAAGCGGCCACAATATCGAGCAACTGCTTATGATCGTCAGCTAGGGCAACCAACAACCCAACATGTTTCATAATTTGGTAAAACCCAAAAAGTGACACCGACAACTAATTCTACTCCAATTTTGCACCCAGAACCTAAAGAGCAAACACCATCTGGTAACTATAATCGTCTCGAAGCAAGCAATTAATAAAATTAATTTTTATTTTTAATTATTTTTTATTAAATTCAAACATTCCATTTGAATTCCAGATTTTTAACTCAAACTAAAAACAATTTTCATAAAACTCAATAAATTTCTTATGATACTACGATAAATAAAAATAGTTTACAAAGGAGTATTTTATCAACAAGTATTAATAATAAAAATAGGGCTTTCATATAAGAGTAAATACATAGGGTTTCTATAAAAGTGTTAATACATGTGTATAATATATATGTACGACTAAGTTATACATATAACTCCCCCATCATTAGATTGACGCTCCGAGGAAAATTTACATAAAGTGACAAAAATAATAAAATAAAACTTACATATATTTTCAATAACATTTGTTGATATTCCACCTTTAAGTTTAAAGATTCATAAATCAGTAATAAGAATACATACAGACATACATATAATAATTTAGGTAAAATTTAATTTTAACAACAATTACAAAAATTCAATTCTGCAATTTTTTCTTCCTTTTAATATCTGACTTGTAATATTTGTGACCTGTTTGAGTTACAACATGGTCACTGGCAAAACTTTTTACTTTAATTTTACGAAATTTAGCATGATTTTCTCTACCTCGATTACTTCTTAAGTACACCTCCCCAGTTTGAATCTTACAATCTTCTCGATTATGATTTAAATTTCTAATTGATATTTCTTTCAATTTCAAAATTCTTTCTTTAATTTTTGGATAATCCTCAGCTTTTATTAAACCGCATTGAAAATCAGTAGGTTTACATTTTGTGGTAGAGTGTATTGTTTTGTTATAAAACATGATTACTTTATAAATTTTCTCTTCAACCGTATCACTATCTTTTTCAGGGTCGTGTCTGAATATGTTCGTTCAAAGTGTTATGCACACGTTCTACATCTGCAATCGAAGTGTGATTATTATTTGAAGTAAAATGTATCTCAATTTGGTTCTGTCTTAAAAATTCAGTTAATGGTAATGCTTTAAAACCTAACTCATTGTCAGTTACGATATTATTAATATTACCTACAATACTCAAATACTGAATCAGGGCTCTCTTGAATTCTACCCATGATCTGTTTTGAATTTTAATTGCTTGTGTAAATTTAGAAAATTTATCGATTACTGTTAAAAATAATGTTTGTTCAAGGCTATAAAAAATATCTATATGTACTATTTGACCAGGTCTATCAGGGGTTTCAGTTAACTTAAATATTTGTTTTATTGGTTTACGGTCATACTTTTCTACATTGCAAATATGACAATTATTTATAAATTGCTGAATTTTTAATTTTGGATGATATATTTTCTTTCTTAATTGTTCAAAATTTTCATTTATACCGCGATGGTTATTTTTCTGATGTTCATTTTGAATAAATTCGTGAAGATCATTCTCATCTAAAATATCATCAAGGCATCTATTGCACTTTGCTATTTTTAGGTTACAAGTTAGAAAATATTTTAAAACTGTTTCTTTAAAAACGTCATACATTAAATTATCTGGGATAAAATTGCATTAACTTTTGTTGGATGAAAATGATTCTTTATAATATTTACTATATCAGTTTCATTAATATTATTCGCCGTTATTATTTTCCTAGAATTTTTAAATATCGATTGAGTTATTACTTTAAGAGAAGCAGAATTTGATTTTTCTATAATAAACTGATTTTTATAAACATTAATTGGAGAACTGCTTTCAGAATAATTCCTGTTCGAGGTTGGTCAATTAAATTTATTTCGGGTTCAATTCGGGACAATGCATCTGCATTCCCATTTTTTATGCCACGTTTATATAAAATTTCGTAATCAAACTCTTCTAATTTTAATCTCCATCGTACTAATTTTGAATTTGGCTCCTTAATTGAAAAAAGCCATTGTAGAGGCTGATGGTCTGTTTGTATAACAAACTTTCTCCCAAATAAATATGGGCGAAAATACGTAACAGCCCAAACTACTGCCAACAGTTCTTTTTCCACTGTACTATAATTAATTTCATGTTGGTTGAGGGTCCTGCTTGCATATGAAATAGGATGGTCGTCCTGCGATAACACGGCTCCTAAAGCGAAATTGCTTGCATCAGTATTTAAAACAAACTTTTTACTAAAATCGGGATAAACTAAAATTGGATCATTGGTAAGAAGTATTTTTAACATTTTGAAACTGTCTATGTATTCAGGATCATTTAAATTTATTTTAGCGTCTTTTTTGAGATATTTTGTTATCGGCCTTGCAATCTTCGAATAATCTTTTATAAATTTACGGTAATATCCACTTAGCCCTAAAAATTGTTTAATTTGTTTCTGTGTCTTTGGTAAGGGATAATTTATAACACATTGGAGTTTTTTTGGATTAGGTTTTATACCCTTCTGTGTTACTACATGACCTAAAAACTCTGTTTCCCTTTTTAAAAATTCGCATTTGTCTATTTGTATTTTCAAATTTGCTTTACTTAGTTTATTAAATACAAGCCGAAGTGAATTTATATATTCCTGAAGGGAAGTTGAATAGATAATTACGTCATCCATATATACTAAACAAATTTTGTTAACTAATTCACCTAAAATATTATTCATAAGCCTTTGAAAAGTAGCTGGTGCTGTTTTGAGATCAAAGGGGATTCTAAGAAATTCATAGTGACCGCCTTCAACTGAGAATGCCGTCTTATGAACATCCCTTTTGTCTATTTCAACCTGGTGAAACCCTTTCGCTAAATCCAAAATAGTAAAATACATACACCTACCAAGTTTTTCTAAAATTTCTTCAATATTTGGAATAGGGAACCGATCGTCTACTGTCTTTTCATTAAGTTTTCTATAATCAACAACTAATCGCCACTTTTTTTGACCCACTAGCGTCCTCCTTTTTGGGTACAATCCATATAGGAGCAGAATACGGCGAGTTTGATGGTCTAATTATCTTACTATTAAGCATTTCCTGAACTTGCCTTCTCACTTCATCTTTATGTATATAAGGATACCTGTATATTTTTGAGAAAACGGGAATATCATCTTTTGTAATAATTCTGTGTTTGATTGCATTTGTAAAATATAAATTAGAATTTGTTTTATAAATGAAATCAAAATAATCATTCAAAATAAGTCTCAGATTATATTTTTCCTCTTTATTTAAATGATCCATTCTAATTTTGTCAAATAAGGATATCCCACAATTATATTCTTGCAGTAAAACATCACTAACCAAATGATAATTTCGGACGTAACCGGCCACACATTCTTTTCACTAATATACATTACATTTGGACATTTAGCTACTGTTTCAACATCAACTATAAAATTTTCTGCATTATATACCCCTTCACTAAAAACTGTTTCCCCAAAATGATTATGATGTTCTTTGATATGGACTAATCCACATTCAATATTAGTAATTAATTCAATTTTACGTCATTTTTGAAATAATAAATGCACGGTTTTATTATTTATCCTAAGTTCACTTCTATTATAATCTATCACAGCTTTGTATATTCGTAACAAATCATTTCTAATGATTCCATCATAATAATTATGAAATTTACATTCTATTAGTCTTATTTTCTCATTTATATCACCTAACTCAGAAAACATGGGTACTTGATAAATTGTGTCTGAAAACACTTGATTCTGAACGGTTTTTAAGATTACTTTTGCTGAACTAACTCTCCATTTTGGATTACATAAATCCGGATTTACAAGTGAATGAGTTGCACCAGTATCCACTATAAATTTAAGATTTCCTTTTATTATTATATACGGTAATTCTCCGGAGAGGCTGGAAAACAAAAATTTTCTGTTACTATATTTTGGTTTAACAGTTCAGAAGAAGAATTATTTTGTAACATATTTTGAGGAACCGGTATTTTTCGTAAATTACTTACAGTATTACCATTCTGAATCATATTAATATCCTTAGGTTCAGAATGTTGTTGCTCTGGGAAACAATTTGGGTTAAAATTATAGCTGTAATTCTCCTTATGATTATAATTTGGATTATTTTTAAAATGATTATTATTCTGTTCATACCAATTGTTATTATAAGATTTATTAGAATACTGTTTGCTTCTAACAAACGGCTTATTGTTATATATTTTTGAAAAGTGATGCGTATTGCTAGGACCGCCTCTATTATCTTGAAATCTATTATTCTAATTATTATTTGTATTTAAATAATTTTTGTTTCCATTATCAAAAACATTTACCCTTCCATTACTTCCATAGTTAGCATATCCCGATGCAAAAAGGATATTCATTGCACTCCCAAGAGTATCAGGATTCAAGAGTATCAGGATTCCTACATGCTAGTATGGTCTTCATTGGTTCCGGCATTTTTTGTTTAAAAATATCCAGAGAAGTTCTCAAATTGTTCCTAGCAATCTGCTCACTATTTACATCTAATCCGAAATCCGAAGCTACCTTATTATTTAAACTTCTAAGTTTATCTTTAATTTTATTATAAAATTCAACTACATTCTTACTGAAAATCACAGAACGAAGTTGGTCATAAAGCTCTTCTACACCTCGATTCTCCCCAAAATAATTCACCAAAACTGATTTAATCTCCGGCCACGATCACACATGAAAATTAATTTCAATTGCCTCTTTGGCTTTACCTTTAATTTTACTTTTAATCAGATCGAGAAATAAAAGCTGGGAAGGTTCGTCGTACTGTAAAAAGAGGGGATTAATTTTATCAACAAGGGATATGAATGTATATAAATTCTTTTTCTCCCCAAAAAAATCTGGTAATCGTTCCAAAAATTTAACAGGGTCTAAAGTATGCGCCATTTTTTAATATTCAATAAATATTTTTTAAGTTTTTTTTTTTTAATTAAAAGAAAGAAAAAATTGATTATTAAACAAAATATAATTTATATGCACGTATAAACGCGAAGAAAAAGTAATTTAAATAATTATTTAATCTATTAACAATATTTTTATATAAACAAACAAATATTTATAACAATTTTAAGATAAAAATAACCACTTAATGTAACAATAAAAATAATTATTTTAATAATAATATAAATAGTAATTTAAAGAAATTGATTTTAATGAAATGCACTTTCCTTTTTATGATGTCTTCAAAGGGAACAATTGATATTACTTCCTCATATATGTATTTCATTTCTTCACAATCACTTAGCTTCTTGATATTCTTTAGGTTTCATTAGACTTCAATGTTTTGTATTATTTTTAAATTCAAAACTGCCTTTTTTTTTAAATACAATATTAAATTTTAAGAGTGATTTTTTAAGAGCTTGAGAACTTTTTTTAAAAAAAAACGCATAAAATTTGCAAAATCTCATCGGTTCTTTATTTGAAACGTTAGATTGGTCCATGACATTTACTTTTTGAAGATAATTTCATTTAAATGTTGACTGCGGCTGCGTCTTAGGTGGTCCATTCGGAAAGTCCAATTTTGGGCAACTTTTTCGAGCATTTCGGCCGGAATAGCCCGAATTTCTTCGGAAATGTTGTCTTCCAAAGCTGGAATAGTTGCTGGCTTATTTCTGTAGACTTTAGACTTGACGTAGCCCCACAAAAAATAGTCTAAAGGCGTCAAATCGCATGATCTTGGTGGCCAACTTACCGGTCCATTTCTTGAGATGAATTGTTCTCCGAAGTTTTCCCTCAAAATGGCCATAGAATCGCGAGCTGTGTGGCATGTAGCGCCATCTTGTTGAAACCACATGTCAACCAAGTTCAGTTGTTCCATTTTTGGCAACAAAAAGTTTGTTAGCATCGAACGATAGCGATCGCCATTCACCGTAACGTGCATTTTTCGATATCCAAATGCGGCAATTTTGCTTATTTACGTAGCCATTCAACCAGAAATGAGCCTCATCGCTGAACAAAATTTGTCACATTTGAACATTTCGAACCGAACACTGATTTTGGTAATAAAATTCAATGATTTGCAAGCGTTGCTCGTTAGTAAGTCTATTCATGATGAAATGTCAAAGCATACTGAGCATCTTTCTCTTTGGCACCATGTCTGAAATCTCACGTGATCTGTCAAATACTAATGCATGAAAATCCTAACCTCAAAAAAATCACCCATTATAATCAATTTCACGGTTTATATTACATATAAAATTTAAATTTAGTTTTTAGTTTATATACTTTCAGTTTTTCTATCGATTGGTTTTTAATATATACATACATATATTATTATATACGCACTATTATTACTTTTGATAGTTTTGAGTCTTTTTTTTTTATATTATTTTTCAGCTGCACTTATATCAAAGTTGATAAAATTTAAAATGCTTGAGATTTCTCTAAATTTTTTATTTTTATCGTGTTCTTTCATATTTTTTTTAAGATTTTCTTTTTAAAAATTTAAAATTCTTTTCTTTTTCTAAATTTCTGAAACAATTTTTATTACATATTTATATCTTTATAATTTTGTAATGATATCCTGGAGGGTCCCTTAGGAGTCGCAGGATTAATTAGGATTATATTTTTTTTTTTTTATTAAAATTGCTTATTCTTTTGAGTCTTTTTTACATGCACACACACATTATTATATTTTTTTTGGATGTTATATTGTTCCTTTGTTGTATTTATTTTCTTCTTAAATCTTTTTAAGTTCAATGATTTTTATTTCAGTTTATGTTTTATTTCTTTTAAATTCATTTTCATCATTTCAGAATAATTTTCTTTTTTTAAGGATGAGTTCATTTTTTTATGTAGAATTTCTTTTTAACCAAATATTGTTGAAATTCAGTTTTTACTTACGGTTCAATATTTTCTTATTGTAATAAGTTTTACTTTTCAAAATTTTCTAATTTTTCTTTTCATGAAAATTATTTCAAAATTTTTATTGTATATCATTAAAAATTTTCTTTTTTTAAAATATTTTTTGGACACTTATTTTATTGTTTTTTCTAAATTTTCATTTTCGTTCAAATTCCTTATCAATAGTTTTTTCTAATTTTTTTGTTTTGAATTCAGTTTTTCTCACCGTTCAATTTTTCTTGGTGGAAAGTTTAAGTTTTCAAAATTTTTTTACATATGTATGTATATGTATTTATTTTTTTAAGGATTTGATGTTTTTTTTAATGTTTTGTGTGTGAACTCACACGATAGAATATATATATATATATATATATATATATATATATATATATAGTTAATCAATTTATATAGTTTAAATGTCACCTGATCCTTTTTAATAAAAGGACTGCGCCAATTAATAAAATTAATTTTTATTTTTAATTATTTTTTATTAAATTCAAGCATTCCATTTGAATTCCAGATTTTTAACTCAAACTAAAAACAATTTTCATAAAACTCAATAAATTTCTAATGATACTACGATAAATAATAATAGTTTACAAAGGAGTATTTTATCAACAAGTATTAATAATAAAAATAGGGTTTTCATATAAGAGTAAATACATAGGGTTTCTATAAAAGTGGTAATACATATGTATAATATATGTGTACGACTAAGTTATACATATAACTGCAAGCATAGAGACATTAGTGCATGTGTTAAATAGTTTTATGAGCTCTATGAGCAGCATGATGCAAGAAATGGTACGCATGCAATATAAGATGTTACAGGCGGTACTTAACAAACCATGAACTGTTTAAAAATATGTTTCTGGAACGCAAACGGCTTACGCCAACAAAAAATGAACTCGAATACTTCCTGAAGAACCAACAAATTGATGTAATGATGATTTCAGAGATTCATGTGGCAGAGCATGTGGTGGTTCAACAATACTAATAAAGTCCGGAGTTAAACATCATCTAATTTGTGATTTTTGTGAGGACTACCTTCAACCAACAAACATCTGCATTGAAGAATATCATCAAAACTTCGGTATTTCTTTGATTTATTCACCTCCTAGATTTCAAATATAGCGACTTCTACAAATCACTAGGTCCCTGTTTCATAGCATCAGGCAACTACAACGCTAAACATATCTTTTGAGAATCAAGACTAATTACTCCAAAAGGTCGTGTTTTATTTGACACTATTTCAAATGCGGCTGAATGTGATATCGAGTGGACAACCCACCTATAGGCCTACTGATCGACAAAAAATACCTGACGTTATTGATTTTTGTGGGGTTAAGGGTATTCCGAGAGAAATGATTAAAGTTGAAGCGTCACTTGAATTATCCTAAGATAATTCACCCCCCTTTGTCTATATATGGAAAAAGCAAAATATCGTGTCACCAACTAGCACAAGCATTAATTGGCTGAAATATAGAAAGTTTATCAGTACTCATTATTCGGAAAACATACCGCTAAGAACACCATTTATTACTTGAGTACTTTCCCAAGGAGTGGAAAGTCTCTTTGATTACTATCATTCCTAAACCAGGAAAAGACCACACAGAATTAGAATCATACAGACCTATAAGCTTTTTATCAAAAATATCAAAGCTGTTTGAGAGAATATTAATAACTAACCTGAATCCAATTCTTAGCGAGAAACGATGTATTCCGAACCACCAAATCGGCTTTAGAAAACAACATAGTACGATCCAACAAACATACAGATTTGTAAATGTAATTAAAATGTAATTTTTATCGATGTTTCTCAAGCATTCGATAAGGTTTTGCACCAGGGCCTAATATATAAGTTAAAGCTGAACTTGCCCGAAAACTTCTATAAGCACATAGGATTTTTACACTTGAATACATTCTGTGGAAACACATGGAAGATGTTGAAAAACTGAAACATTTATTCACGCTTGCAACATCTAAAATCATGATTGTGTCAAAATGGTAAAAACTTACATTGTTGTCCATAATTTATTAATCAAATAGTTCCAGAGTAATCATTAAAAATTAATAATTGAATTAAATGTTGATTATTATTGTATGCCGATTCCTTTTTGCAATAAATTATTAAAAAAACATTCAAAATATGTACATATATTTTAATCAAATTATATATTCCTAACAAACACATATGTATGTATATACAGGGTGGGCCAAAAGAAACCAAGGGCTCTCCAAAAATTTGTCTTAAAAGTGCCATTGTGTCTCGGGCAGTATGGGCAGTGGCTCCGTCCTGCTGAAACCACATACCAGGTCTGTTTTCAAGAGCAGGACGTAAAAAATTTTCTATCATAAACCGATACCGCTCTCCATTTACGGTTACAGCACTTCCATCTTCATTCTCGAAGAAGTAGGGCCCAATGACATTTTCAGATGTGATCCCACACCATACTGTACACCTGATGGGGTGCAATTGGCGTTGATGAATGGCTCTTGGATTTTCAGAACCCCAGAACCTACAGTTCTGCTTATTAACAAAGCCATTCAAATGAAAATGAGCTTCATCACTCATAATCAAATTTTCAATAATGTCGGCGATATGCTCTTTGCGTTAAAATAATTGATCTCTGGTTTAAATAATACAATTCCAAGTGTTGTCTATATAATCTGAAAGAAAAAATAAAAAAAAGTTAATAAACAAAAAAGTTATTAAACTTTTACACCCCTTGGTTTCTTTTGGCCCACCCTGTACATGTAAACAAATGATTACCCAACAAACCAAATGCAATCAAACACAATACAACTTGAGAATAAGCTTATATAAAACAATGTATTTTAAGCTTTTCTAAACTCCACTTATGATAATATTTATTAAATGGATATTCACAACCATTTTTAACAATGTTTGATAAACTACTATTATATACAACTGCTTCTTAACAATTCGTTATGTTTCCTGACAAATTCTGTTGGCAGAATTATTCTTTTTAATGTTGTTTGCAAAATTTTGTTGTACCAATTCTTGTCCTGGCTAATATAATACTGTATACTCTCAAAAGATGTTTATTGTAAGGAGGTGGCAATGTACCTGGATTATGAGATCCTAAAAAGCTGGTTGATGTGCTCCATTGATCTTCATATTGATTTAGTTGTGGAAATTAGCCACAATTATGTAAATATAATAAGCTTTGCTATACAAAAGTTAATACAATATTGTTTCAGTAAGCTTATTCTTCATTCGCAATGATAAGCTTATAGTAATCATGCACATATAATATTTTCACAAGGGTTCCGTTTTGATTTTTCTACAATTACGATTTTTTCAATATATTCTAAAGTCATTTTTAAGCTTAAGGCTTATGTAGGTAAACTTTTTATAATATTTTTCTGAAGTCTTTTGGTTTGTTGGGTAAATTTTTTTCAAATATAACTGCCATTTTATTATTGATGACACTAAAATATTCGAAATATGTAAGATGGAACAAAATGATATAGGAACATTTTGTAAAGATGTTGAAAATTTTCGAGCAATAGACCCTATACAATTCGTATGGGAAAATGTTAACATCTTTGAGAATTGATGGTAAATGTTAGATGTTGATAAGTGTGAAAAGGGTATAAAAAATTATTTAACGAATCGCCAATTTTGACTAAAGAAGGTCATTTTTTAAGCTCGCCACAGCTCATTGAAGCCGGAGTTCCCCAAGGTAGTATTTTGGGATCAATTTTATATTTACTGTACACAATTAGCACCCGAGTCCACACATCAAAATTTTTGGATGACACAGCTTTTTTAAGTATCCGTGAAAGCGCCCAAGTAGTACTTAAATTGCAAAAATGGTTAGAAAAATGGAGAACAAAGGTGAATGAACAATATGTACTCAGATAACTTTCACACTGCGTAGGGACTCATGCCCTCCTATTCGCATAAATAACCAAATGATACCGCAACTTTCAGATTTTAAATACCTGGGTATACATCTTGACCGTCGCACGGTGGTTCAGAATTAATTTTCATTGGCCAAAACCTATATTTTTTGTTGACACAGATTCTTAAAATTTTTATGTCACCAGAAAGAAAACAGATCAAAACTAAGGTAGCCGAAAAATTGGGTCAAAATATTCGCAGTAGTGGGCGTGGCATGCTGCTAAAAGCAAAGAATTTATGTTAATTTAAAAATAAAATAAAAATTGTAATATTTGATCTCATATTAATTGCGAGTTCTTAAAAACTGTTATCGATATTGAGCTGCGGTTTTTTTTGTTATGTTGGGTGAACTGTTGTTTTTAAGAAATGGTATATGCGCACCCTGTATAATTTGTAAATAGGGTGTTATGTTTAAAATTGGAAACCTCCATATATTCGCAAAGTTTGAAGTTTAGAAGTTATATACTAACTTCTAAAGGACAAAAAACCGAAACCACCCAAAGAAAGGCAAAAGTGTTCTCTTTAAGCCCGCCCGGATCCGCCCGTAGAACACTTTTTCTATTTTAATGAAAATACCCAACATTTTTACAAACAAATTTCTCTCAAAATTGCTAGTAAATTTACTTTAGAAGTCATTCACTGCAAAAAGTACAAATTGCAGATAGCAAAACGTAAGGGGAAAGAGAGGAATCTAACTAAAAAGTTAATTTTATTCGAAAATTGAGAATGTTAGTACACAAAACAATTTTTGGTAAAATTTCCTTAAAATCCAGTATAAGTTGTATATGACAAATTTTCCCATAGAAAACTTGTATAAACCGAATCAACTTAGGTAGTTAAACTTAGTTTTTTGTGTTTAGGTAATCTACTTTAGGTTTAACATTTTTATATGTAGTATAAATCACAATAATTTGGAAATAAATTTTATTTCGGTACAAGTATTCGATTTAAAAAGGCAAATTTATTATACGTTTTCCAAATCAGCTTAGGTAGTTCAACTTGGTTTTTGTCTTAAAAAATTCCATACAAAAGAAAAATACCTGAGCTAGCCTAGGTAATAATAGCTCTAATATTTTTTTGTGTGTACGTAATCTACTTTAAGTTTGACATTTCTTTATTGAGTATATAAGGACAAAAATTTGGAAATAAATTTTACTGTCAGACAAGAATTCGATTTGAAAAGGTTGATAAATTTTTGGAAGTTATTTTTATAGCATTTCAACAAATACATTATTTTCAGCTTAATTAAAATATGGAAACTTTCAGCTATAATGAATTGACCGAAGAATATTTTAAAAACAAAAACAAAGAAGATGTTCTAAACCATATTGAAAGAAAATTGAACATAAATGCTATCAGCAGTGAAACGCAATTAGAAATAAAAAACAAAGTATCTAATTTCGTAAAAATATTGCAAAAACGCTACAAGGAAGTTCACTATAGTAAAAGTAAATTTTACAAGCGCTTTGAAAATTGGTTACAAGGTGAACCTAGTATCCAGGTAATTTCAAAACCACAAATAAGAAGAGTGGTGGAAGACCAGAAAAATCGCTAGATAACTGTAGCCATAGATCTAAGACACGAAAACTTATGAATATAAATGAAGAAATCGGATGTGAAAACATTAAAGATAGTTTTCTTTACAAGCTGCGATCACAAAAACAATTAACGAAAGTGGATATCATTGAAAAAGTCATTTCTGCTAGTTCGGTGAGAACAAAACGGCATTCCGACACCAAACCAGGAAAAACAGTTCACAAATGAGGAAGCGCTTGCATTATTTCTGGATTTAAAGTTAACAAAACAGCAGTATACTGAACTCAGATTACGTGCGATCGAAAAAGGCTCAAATTTATACCCGTCATATCATCACATAATTGCAGCTAAAAAGGAGTGTTATCCTCCAAAGGAATCTATCAAAATCACACCAATTTCGGCACAGGTACAACTGCAAGCTGTACTTGATCATACAGCCGAAAGGTTGCTAAAATCACTTAAAGTAAGTGAGTTGAAAAAATATGGAAACTGCAATTTAACTCTTTTTTGTAAATGGTGATGCGATGGGTCTTCTGGACAAAAACAATATAAACAATTTTTATGTGAGGATATTTCTGACACAGATATGTTCATGGTGTCATTTGTACCATTGCGATTGATAAAAAACTTAAGAGGACTCGGAACCTTCGTCCAGCACAGTGCAAACAAGTCATATTTGGAAAAACCAAACTCCATCGTCTACAAAATACTGCAGACCAATAAAATTTGAATTTAAAAAGGAAACTCATGATACCATTAATAATGAAGTAAGTGACATTAGAGCTCAAATTTCAACACTAAATTTCAACATTAGAGTTAGAGATAGAGGAACAGACTATTAAATTGAATTACCAATTAATACTATCTATGATAGACGAAAAAACTGCCCAGGTTTTGACTGATTCAAAAGCTTCATCCAGCTGTATTATATGTAAAACAACATCAAGTCAGTTAAACCAAGAACCGACAAAGTCGGAGGATAGTATTGATGCATTTGAATTTGGATTATCACCGCTACATACGAGGATAAGATTTATGGAACACATACTGAAAATAAGCTATGATTTGGACTTCGGAGCTTCAGGATCAGTAAGAAATAATGACACCAACAAAGAGATAAGAAAATTGAAAAAGAAACAAGTTCAAGATGCATTTCTCAAGCACGGGTTGATTATAGATCAACCAAAACAAGGATCGGGTAACACAAACGATGGCAACACCGCAAGAAGATTTTTTTGGATCCCGAAACTACATCTGATATAACAGGTGTTGATATAGATGTTATTTCAAGATTTAAAACAATTACTGAAGTACTTGCGTGCAATGAACTAATTAATGCTAAAAAATTTGGTGATTACGCCAAGGAAACCGCTGCTATATATACATCCAAATATAAATATAGAAATATGTCATCAACAGTGCATAAAGTTCTTTATCATGGAGAAGAGGTCATTAAGCACCATTTATTACCAATTGGAGATTTGTCAGAGGAAGCCCAGGAAAAAAGAAACAAGGATTACAGGTTTTACAGAGAACATAATACCAGAAAAATATCACGAATTTCTACAAATGAAGATTTATTTCATATATTATTGGCAACTTCAGATCCCTTCATCTCTAGCACTCGAAGTCAATGGAAATTGAATCATTCGGAACTAAATGCCGAAGCTAAGGCACTGCTACAGGACACAGGTAATACAGAGCAGAATATAGAATATTTACAGGAAATATTCCAGCCAAATGAATAATAATTATAATTTGAATTTAGTATTTGAATAAAATAAAGTATACAAACATTAATATTAAATGTTATTTTATTTACCTAGAATCTATTTATAACTATAAATAAATATGTATATAATTAAAGAAAAATTAAATTACACTGTTTTGTTTTAAAATTGACCAAAAACTAGGAAATATGTAAGTATTGTTAGGCATAAAGTTGAAATTTGGACAATCCTAATGAAAATACGGAAAATACCTCAGTGAAAATATTGTATTGTATTGTCATCCGTGGACCAAATTTTAGCCAAATTGTTTAAGGAAAAGTGGGTCAAAAATGAGTTGGCACATTTGAAACGGAATTTCAAACAAGAATTAGGAAAAGCAAATCGAAAGTTCAACTTTAGGCTTGAATTTCTCAGCAACTGCTGCACCGATTTTAATAAGGCCTAAACTCGGTAAAAGCTTAAGATGTTGTCTATTGACTAAAAAAACTACTAAAAAATCTTTATTAGTTAAAAAGTTACAGAGTTTTGGCCAATGAAAAACGTTTATGAACCACTGTGCGTCGCCTTACTTGGAAAAGCCACATAGATTTCAAGTTAACACAATGAAATTAGAAGAAGTACAACTAAATTGGCTTGAGCTTAGATTGTAAACTTCTACTGTACAAGTTGATCCTCAAACCAATTTGGTGTTATGGTATTCAATTATGGGGCAATGCCTCAGCTAGCAATGTAGAATAAATTCAAAGGCGCCAAAATAAGATTCTACATATGATATAAAAAACTCGAACATCAACAAAGACAAAGACAGAAATAGCTAAACATGCAGTAACGTATCTAAAGAAGATTGAATCTCATCCAAACCGTAACATACTAAGTGAACCTGGTTACATTCAACTAAATAGAAGAGATACTGCTTTTCTAGGCCGTACATCAGAGGGACGACGCGCAAAAACCGTAAAACAAACATTATTTTTTTGACATAAAAAGTATATATATTTTTTTTTTTTTTGTTATTTTAGACTTAAGATATGAGTAATTATCGTTAGTTAAAAAATATTGAAGATACAATAAATAATTAACAAATAAAAAAAAAATCAAGGAACAGCGTAAATTTGTAAAGAAAATCTTAAGGGTATTCATACAAGCAACATTAAAAGGCCGTTCAAATTTTCAGGTACTGGCATTCGTGCTCATGATTATGATGAACATTCACTTTAACTAAGCTGCTCTACAAATTAATTCAATAACCGAAAACGGTGGCTTCGTCAAGATAAGCATTGGCGAAGTAGAGGTTGTTAACGGAACGACTACAATTTTGCATATTTTCTATTTTGCATAACGTCGCACATAGGGGTATTGTAGTGTACTTCACAAGTGCACAATGCATACACCATCATGAAACTATCAATATTGATGACCACACAGAAATTGAGTGACACACATTTGAGTATCACAATAGATGAGTTTATTTCAATGCACATTGAAATACACTAATTTGTGATTGGTTATTAGTATTGGTAACATGATCCTACACAAATTCCATAATACTGAATAGAAAGTAAGAATGAAAGAAATAGATAATTGTACAATTGTAGAACAGTTAAGAATTATTTTCATGTTTTGTATATAAAGGGCTTAGCGCCACTAATAAAACAGATTTGGATCTAAGAACTCAAATTGGCTATACCAAGCCGTTGTTTTTATTTTTAAAATTTCAAGATTTCGGCAGTTCTTCTGAACGCCTATAGTTGAGCTGGAACCCTTTCAGCTGTTTAATATAAATACAAGGGCTACAGGGAAATTAACAAAATTTTTAAAATACATATAACATTACATTACATGGCGATCCTGCAAACGGACCAAATCCTCTGATCCTGCAAACGGACCAGATCCTCCGATCCTGCAAACGGACCAGATACTCTAATCCTATAACCAAGACTCTTGATCCTGTGGACCTTCCAATGCCATCAAAGAAAGAGATTGACGAAGCTTTCGCTAAATGGGAGAAATTGGCACTGGAACTAAAACAAGTTGAAGAATACGTACCAGCAGCAGAAAGTAGCAACATTGCGGCACCCATATACAAACCAACCCCATCAAAAGCAGGACCAAATGCCATTACCATAGAGGAATATAAAAGAAGGCAGAAAAACCAATGCCAACAACCACAAGAAATAAAAAAGATAATTAAGAAGAAGAGAGCAGGAAAAAAGTACCAAGCGAGAAAGCATGTTGCAATGCTTTACAAGGATCTAATGCTAGCAACTTCAAAGGAAACGCAAAAATTAATCAAGAACGAAATTAAGAAAAGAAAATTAGATGGTAGGACCCATTTGGGGAAATAAACCAAGCAAAATGGGCAAACCACAAGAAAACATAGTCAATAATGGTAACGCACAGAATGAAAAACAAATATTACCGGAATACATTATAACAATAATTATAGTAGCACTTATATTATATGTAGCTTATAAGATTAACAAATATTTTAAAAACTATGTATTAAAACATAGAAATAATAATAATACTATAGCAGATATATATAAAAAAAAAAAACTTAAAACAAAATATCCTTAAAGTAAAACTTAAAATAAAATATTATTAAAATAAAATATCTATATATTTGAATACAAAATAAAAGATTAATGGAATGGCAAAATATATTAATAAAAATTAGGATACTCAAAGAAGAATTTGATAGATCATATAAATGTTTAAATTTGGACAGGCCAACTAAAGATGAAACAATAAAAAACAGTTCGACTAATAATAATTAAAATTTTCAAAAAAAAAAAAACAATAAAACAACATATAGAAATTCTATTAAGAAATCTTGATAAAATTAGAATTATATTAAATGTAAATTATAATAGATTAACAGCAGCACACAAAGCAGCGGCAGACGCATTTTTCACAGACATTAGAAATAAACTAATTTATATAACAAAGAAAAAAGGTATAATTTTAGAATTACCAACTTCTCTACACGAAGAAACACCATTGTACCTTAATCTAGAGCAACAAACAACTACCAACATGGCAACTTTTAGTTTAGAAACAGCTTCAAAGACATTACCATTATTCACTGGTAACTACCAGGAATTAGAAAGTTTCCTAATAACATGTGAGCTCATAAACAAAACTTTATCAGACGGTGGAAAAACTGACTTATTACAGTACATTTACCATGCGAAACTAACATCTAACGTCAGAACTGCAATAGGAACCTATATAAAACCTGAAAGGTTTGAAGATTTACAAAAACTACTGAAAGAAAAATACAAAAGCAATAAGACAATTCCAGAATTACAAACAAGACTAAATATAACATATCAAGGAAAAATGTCAATTAGCTCATACAAAGAAAAAATAATGACTATAATAGATAATATGTATAGCCTCGGAATTGAAGAATTAGGAAATAGTGCTACAGAAGCAGAAAAAAATGTAATAATAAGATTAAACAACAAGTTAGCTTTAGACACATTTAAGAAAGGCTTAAATGAAAATCTTAAATCGACCATATATGCAGCTGGACCAAACAATTTACAAGAAGCATCCGAACTAGCATTAGAATTAGAAAATGAACAAAAAACAAATAACAGTTCCATATTGCATGTTAGAACACAACAACCACGGTATCAACAACAATACCACACTAGATTCAACACATACACAAGACATGATAACAATCAAAATTATAACAGATCATACAATACTAACAAGAAAAATAACAATTTTAGCAACAACTTTAGAAATACTAATAATAATTTCAACAACAACAGAAATAATAATAGCAATAATAATCAATATACCACACATAGAAACAACAGATACCAAGATAATTACAATAATAATGATAATCAGAATAGAAACAAAAGATTTTCAAACTATAAAACAAACCAACATAATAACAATAAACACATACATACAATACAAAATGCGGAAAACGAGATGGGCCAGGGATACATGGTCATCCCGGAGAGCAAAAATTAAACATTTACAAAGTTTCCGACAACAATTCCAATTATATCAATGTAACATATAAAAACAAAAATTTAACTTTTCTTATCGACACTGGCGCCGACGTATCACTTTGTCGCATGCGTAATGAATTTATAGGCGAACAATTTAAGCCAGAAGAAAAATGTAAACTAACAGGTATCACAACAGAAGAAATAGAATCAATGGGAACAATTAGACTTAAGTTAAAAGCATCGGAAGAAACATGCGAACACACATTTCAATTGTTAAAACAAAGCTTTCCAATAGAAACAGACGGTATATTAGGAAGAGATTTTTTAAGAAATATCTATGCAAGATAGATTATGAAACATTTACAATTGCCCTATTTATAAACAATGACACTATTGTAATTCCTATGCAAACAAAATCAATTAACACCTCAGAAATAACAATACCACCAAGAACAGAAATCATTCAACCCATTAAATTAAACATAACAGAAGATTGCGTCATATATAACAATGAAATACAAGAAGGAATATTTTTAAGCAATTCAATCGCACCAAAAAATGGTATGACACACATAAAAATATTAAACACAACGACCGATACAGTAACTTTAAAAAATTTTAAAATACAAACTGACCCACTTTCAAACTATGACATATTATATTAGACAAAAACTAAGAATAACGAACGTTTTGAAGAAATACTAAAAGAGCTAAAATTAAATGAAAAAGATGATTACGCAAACAAAACACTAATAAATATTTTTAGGAAATATCAAAATGTTTTTCAACTAGAGAATGAAAAATTAACAGTAAACAATTTTTATAAACAGAAAATCATAACCTCAGACAATACACCAGTTTACATAAAGAATTATAGACTACCACATGCACACACTGACGTAATAAATGAACAGGTTGAGACAATGCTTAATGATGACATAATAGAACCATCAGTTAGCCCATATAATGCACCACTCCTTTTAGTACCAAAGAAAAATATTGAAGACAAAAGAAAATGGACACTGGTAGTGGATTTTAGAAAGCTAAATGATAAAATCATCAATGACAAATTTCCACTAACTAGATTAGAGGATATTTTGGACAAATTAGGCAGAGCCAAATGGTTTTCTACACTTGACATGACAAGCTCTTTCCACCAAATTGAATTGGAAAAAGACTCAAGACAATTAACAGCCTTTTCAACTCCACAAGGACACTATCAATTCAAAAGACTCCCATTTGGACTAAAAATTTCTTCATATAGTTTTCAAAGAATGCTTACAATAGCATTATCAGGATTAGAATCAGAAGCATTTCTCTATGTAGACGATATAATCATATACGGTTGTAGTTTGGACCATCATAACCAAAATTTAATTAAAGTATTAGACAGACTTCAGAAATACAACTTAAAACTGAACCCAAAGAAATGATGTTTTTTAAGACCAGAAGTAATTTACCTAGGACACTTAATAACAAAAGACGGAGTAAAGACAGACCCAGCAAAATATGACGTAATAAAAAATTATCCAATCCCAAATAATAAAAAATTATCCAATCCCAAAAAACGCGGACGAGGTTAGACGATTCGTTGCATTCTGCAACTATTACCGAAAATTCATTCCTGATTTTGCTGAAATTGCCAAACATCTAAACGCATTACTAAAAAAAAAGACAAAATTTCTATGGACAGACGAGTGCCAAAACGCTTTGAAAAACTAATGAATCCACCATTGCTACAATACCCAAAGACAGACGCTTCAAACTACGCGTTAGGAGCAGTTTTGTCCCAAGGCGAAATAGGCAAAGATTTACCAATCTCTTATGCCAGTAAATCATTACAGAAACATGATTTAAATAAACCCGTAATTGAAAAGGAGCTCTTAGCGATTCATTGGAGCATAAATTTTTTTAGACCATATTTGTACGGTAGAAAATTCATAGTAGTAACGGACCATAGACCGTTAATCTCACTATTCTCGCATAAGAACCCATCATCTAAAATGACTAGAATAAGACTAGATTTAAGCGATTATGATTTTACAATAGTTTACAAAAAAGGAAAGATGAACACAAATGCGGATGCACTCTCTAGAATAGAAGTTAATTCAGAGATGTTGAAACAAATGATACCGCAGGAAAGTGATGAAAAAGAAAAGAAAATATTAGTAACAACGAGGCCGATGAAAAATAAAATCAACGAGGCAAATAAAAGAGAAAAATTAAGAATAAATAATGAGGCAAAAAGTACGAACAAAGAAAATAAAAGAATAAAAGAAACGCGCGCAGATAAAAATAAATTGGAAAACTGTACTTCTCAGGAGCCTGATCAACTTCAAATATGGGAATGCACCTCCATTAATGATATAAAGAATATGAAGCAATTGCAATTTAATAATGTTGAAAATATAAAAGATATCGATATAATTATAAAAAAAAATATAGTGCACATAGGATGTGACGAAAATTCATTCGGAACCAGTTCCATGAAGAAATCACATGCCAAGGATATAAGTAATAATGAAAATAAGCTAGCCAGATTCAGTGATAAATCAGCGAAACTAGATTCGATACTGAAGAAACTGATATCTAAAATGAAGGAAGAAAAAATTAAAGAATTAGCGGTACCGAACAATGATAAAATATTTAAAGAGTATACAAAAGAAGAATTAAAAGAAGCCTAGAAGAAAATAAATACAAAAGATAAAAGTCCTCAACTAAAAATATTAATATACAATGCCCCAAAAAGAATAACAGATGATATTCTAAAATACAAATTAATTGATGAATTCCATAATACCACACACGCAGGCCACTTAAGAATTAGAAAAACGGTCATAAAACTAAAACAAAGATACATATGGAAAAACATGAACAAGATGGTCAAGAAATTTGTAATGTATTGCGACAAATGTAATATAAACAAACAAACAAAACATATCAAAGAACCACTTACACAAACAAACACACCAAACAACAGTTTTGAAGTGATTTCAATTGACACCGTAGGACCCCTTCGGATCTCAAACGTGTACCGATAAATACCAACCATGCAGTGTGAACTGACTAAATTTGTTATCGCGCATCCTATGTCAACCAAAGATGCTCTTACAACTGCCAAAACATTAGTTGAACAATTTATTTTAAAATACGGACAGTTTAAGGTACTTAAGTCAGATAGAGGAACTGAATTTACGAATGAGTTAATGAAAAACGTATGCTTACTGTTAGACATCAAACAAACATTTTCGGCACCCTACCACCATGAAACTTAAGGATCAATTGAAAGAAACCATAGAGTTCTAAATGAGTTTTTGTTAACATCTGCAAACAATCATGAATGGGACAAGTGGATTCCATATTTTACTTTTGCGTATAATACGGCACCACATGTAGATACAGGCTATTCACCCTTTGAACTAGTTTATGGGAAATTGCCATGCTTGCCATCTGACACTCTAGAAAACACTAATAAAATTTATGACTATGACAATTATGTAAATGAATTAAAAATCAGATTACAGTTTGCTTTAAATAAAGCAAAAGAATTAATCGTTAATACAAAAGAAAACAGAACATCAAAATACAGATTTGTAAATAAATTTAATCTAGAAGTAGGAGATTTAGTTTTAGTAAAAGTAGAAAATAGAAAGAAAAACCAAAGTCCATACAAAGGACCATTTAAAATAATAAGTAAAGAAGGTGTAAATACCACAATAGATTACAATGGTAAAGAAAAAACTTTACATAACAATAATCTTAAGCCATACAACACATTGTAAAATAAGTATCATTATACATATAAGATAACACAAAAAAATGTATATATATAACACACTTTAAAATCATAAATACGTCATTAACCATTTATTCTTATTACTATCACAATACATACATTTTATTTTACTTTATATTTATTTTATTACCTTAACATTACAATTATCTTTGAATAAATAACCCTATATCAATTTATATATAAGCATATTAAACCAATTATGTAACAGCACTATGGATACAGTAAGAAAAATTATTCCCCTAATTTCTCTCTTAAGGGTAAGGGTGTAGTGTACTTCACAAGTGCACAATGCATACACCATCATGAAACTATCAATATTGATGACCACACAGAAATTGAGTGACACACATTTGAGTATCACAATAGATGAGTGTATTTCAATGCACATTGAAATACACTAATTTGTGATTGGTTATTAGTATTGGTAACATGATCCTACACAAATTCCATAATACTGAATAGAAAGTAAGAATGAAAGAAATAGATAATTGTACAATTGTAGAACAGTTAAAAATTATTTTCATGTTTTGTATATAAAGGGCTTAGCGCCACTAATAAAACAGATTTGGATCTAAGAACTCAAATTGGCTATACCAAGCCGTTGTTTTTATTTTTAAAATTTCAAGATTTCGGCAGTTCTTCTGAACGCCTATAGTTGAGCTGGAACCCTTTCAGCTGTTTAATATAAATACAAGGGCTACAGGGAAATTAACAAAATTTTTAAAATACATATAACATTACATTACAGTATTTTGCCAATCTAGCCGGACATTACTTTTTTTTTAGCTTATATTGGCTCTAAAAATGTACTGAGTGCCCCTAGGTTTATGAAACTTTGCAAAAAATCTGTTAGGGTCATAGGCTGTCAAAGCTATCAAATAGGAAAAATCGGATCAAGGAGAAAAAAGTTCTCCTTGGAAGAACTAAACCTACCTCAGAAAAATGCAAGTTTTTTTTTGATTTTCCCGTCAAAGAATGTTCAAAAACTTAAAGTTGGACGCAAGAGATTCTAAAATGCCATTTTAGCCACGCCCCTTTTGTGGGCGGTGAAATAAAAAATTATTTGCAATTATTAAAAGTAATAGATTACATACTTCTTAAAACCGTAAAATTTTATTTTTATGGCCAGGGAGAGGTATTCCTCCAATCCCACCCCCAAAACGTCCCTGTGAAGAAAAAATGTTTTTATTTTTTTTGTCAATTTCCTAAAAATATTCATTTTTAAGCTTTCCAATGCCTAACCAATCACCGCCTCCCAAGAATATTTTAAAAAAAATATTTTTGTAATTTGTTACTTACTAGTATTTTATTTATCGGAAAATAATTAATTTATTCATAGTTATAACTTATTTATGATTGTAACGATAAATTTTATTTAAAAATAAAACAACTTCTCCTTTGCACTAAAATGGTGATGAGTGCCATGGTTCTTCTTCGTCTGATTCTTCAAAGACCTCTTCCGAATCTGAATTCGTTTCAGCGTTAAGTACAGGTGGAAGCATGAAAGAAATTGCTTCTTTCGTAAAAGGTAATGACCATTTTTTGAAGTTGGTCCAGTAAAGAGTGGGTCAGAACTTAGCAAAAGCCTATGAATAATATATATGTTACACTGAACCCTTGAAAACTCTCTAGCAAAATTCTGGCTGTGAAGCCGGAAATGTTTGTTTCCTGTCTCAGCCGCTTCTTCTGATAACAGCCTAACAATGCCTCATTAATAACAGTTGCACCATGTATTAAAATCTTGTGCATTGTAGGTGTCATAGGATGCCACTCATATAGAGTAAAGTAAAGTTTTGCAGTATCTAAGCAATAATCGGCAAACTCGTGCATTTGGATTTTGTGACCACTTTATATTACTTCAATAATAACCTTGATTCGGTATATGAAATCAAACTCAATTCCAGTTATTTTTGCAGCTAATTCAGGATTGGAAAAAAATTTTCTGCTAGTGTTACCATCGTTGGTGTTTCCAAATCCAGCTTTCGGTACACCCACTATTAGACCTAATTCACTTCAAAATTTTTCTTGGATATTTTTTTCCTGCCGTAACAATGGCTTTGTCGGCATCAGATTTTATTTTCCATTTTTTCACTGTCAGTTTATATGACAGGTGTAATATGCTCTCAAATAGGCGAATTCTGGCGTGTAAAGTAGTTATTCCGAAAGAATTGGCATCTACGTCTATATCTCTATTGATATTTAAATTGTTTTTTGTACAGGTAATAACATTGTTAGATGTAATGATTTAAATAAATAGCATCTACCTTCAGTTATTAAAAACCAAAACATTTTATGAATATGCTCGTATTTACCTATCCAAGAGAAGAAAAAACATAAAAAGGGAAAATTTTCAAGAAATCGCAAAAAAAAAATGGCGGAATAAAGCGCAACGTTGTTTTTACAGTATAAAAGTAGAGATCGTAAATTTTGTAGTGATATATAACATTTTTAGAATGGCGGTGGAGATCACGCTTAAAAAGCTTTTCACTTTTTTTTTTGACAAAAAATTTTACAAAAAAAAACCTTTTTTAAAATTTGGGGTGCTACCAAAAGAGCTTTCTTTTGGTAGCACCCCCAGGAGCAGCAGCTGTCACAGCTTTCTTGGATTTTGATCAAAGATTACATACGGACGTTGCAAGCTGAAAGCTTTCTCAATAAATTAAACCAATATCAATGCCCTTACTAAAACTATTGACATTTTTATATATAATAAGAAAACTATAAATGAATTTGGGTGATAATTCATTTGTATTTGGGTATTTTTTCACAATTTTTGGGCCAAAATTCCATTTTTTTTTGGGCAATCTTTTATTTCTTTAGGGTGATTATTCATTCGGCAATTTTTCATTTTTGTTTTTGGGCGATTTTTTATAGGGCCATTTTGCATGCAGCCGTTTATAACTATAACTTAAAATAACCGGGAAAAGCTGAAATTTGGTTCAAAAACCCCAATATTAAAATCATTGCCGCTACTTCTTTAAGAGCTTCCATCGGCAAAAATTCAAAGTGCGTTACACAGTTTTAGAATCGGCTGAATGACAGAACATCGGGTTGATGGTTTTAAGAAATTGTTTAGCAGCACAAACAAATGTAAAAAAAGTATGTACCCTGTAGGAAACTCAGTTAACTAAAAATGAACTTTAAGCTAACTATTTCGCAACTAGTGCTGACGGACACTTAGATTACTTTGCAATGAAAACAACTAACTATTTTAACATTGAGATGTCCTAGGCCGGCAGTCAATTGTCTGACTCTGCATTACTTTGTAATCAACTTAAAGTTAACTTTCTTAAAGTTAGCTTTCAGGTAACTTTCTGTAGCTAGCTGTAAACTAACTACTTTTCCGTTGGCTATAAGTGGTTTTTTTTTAATTAACTATAAGTTAGTTAGATTTAAGTCAACTAAAAGGTAATAGTTCAGACGTTAGCTGAAATCTCACTTTTTGTAGCTAGCTGCAACCTAACTATTATTTAGATAGTTGTCATTTTTGTTTTTCAAAGTTAAAATTATTAAAAAATTTTAAAATAAATTTTATTTTGAAAAACTAACTAAATAACTAGCTACAAAAAGTTAGTTTTCAGCTAACGTCTAAACTATTAATTGTAATTTGTTGTAATTTATAAAAGTAACATTTATTAAAAACATAAATATACAAAATATTTGATTATTTCAAAAAATTTAAAAAAACAAAAATTAAATTTTTAAAAAGCCTTAAGTGCCGGGGCACACAGAATCCGTCAAACGCTATACGTCGTCTTTTTCAACTGACAAGTTGAAATACAAGTTTTGTTATGAGCGTTGTCATAATCAGCAAGTCTTCGCCAACGCAAAGTACGAAAGTTGGGCAACTTTTAAAGTGCCCTGGAGACGTTCAAATAATCCCATCAAAAAAAACGAAACCAATTCACACACGAAAATCTTTTAAATGAGTTGAAGTTTCAATGCAATGATGATTACGGAAATTTTTTACGCATGGACTCTCAGACATTTGATGAAATTTTATACATGGTCCAGCCATTAATTGAAAAACAAAACACGGTAATGCGAGAATTCATATCACCAAGCATGCGTTTGTCTGCAACTTTAAGATATTTGGCGACTGGGGATAAATATGAAGACCTCAAATTTATAACAGCAATTTCTCCAAGATCTCTTGGATTAATTGTTGTTGAAACATGCGAGGCTATCAACACATGTCTCTCAAAATATATTAAGGTATACATATGTACATATATTCTTTAAAAAAAGTTTGAAGTTGTAGGTTATAGTATAGTCGACGGGGATACCAAATTAAGGGTATAGAAAATTCCTTTCATATGGTGTATAAAAAATATGGATCCAATGGATCACTGTAAACTTAGAGTCAAAAATGTGATTTTTTAAGCCGAATCTTTTCACAAAATTTGCTATTATCTCGAAAACTGGCAGGTAAACCGATTTTTCGATTCATATAACTTTTTTAAGGTAATAGAATGGTCTTTTATTTGACATATCATTTATAGGTGGTACCCTTAAAATGTAGAAGATATAATAAGATAAATATGGAACTTGTGTTTCTTGTTTATATTATATTAAAATTTAATTACTTCGCTTACTTATCTCCTTTAATACAGAAAGTATCTTTTTCCATTTTTGGCTTATCATATCGTTGACATTTTAAGGGTAACACCTATATATAACCTATAACTTCCTATATATATTACCTATAAATTATATACTACTGCGAACACAAAAGCTTGTCACCCAGGGATGAATTAACCTGATATTTCACCCAAAATAATAAACAAGAGATCTGATTTATGTAGTTATATAATTATATTGCATTTTATTCAAATAAATAAAAAAATTATAAATAATTCATTAAAAGAGATTATTTAAAAGAAATCATTGAAAAAATTATTCCGAAAAGGACGAAAAGAAACGTGAAATTTGTGAATTGGAAGACGTTGTATCTTCAATATATAAAAATTGGCTGTTATTATGCCCTGTTGTAGAATTGCCATAGTCAATTTAAGTTGATGTTTTGTAGTGGGTGTCAACATTTATCCCAGAATCTTCAATGAATGAAATGTTGCTCATATTATTATGTATTGGTGTAGAACTACTGCTGTTTAATACACTTGATGTTTCATATTGGGTATCAACATCCTTCGAACATAATGTCTTCAATAAATTTTTCGCAGAGAATACGTTGGTCTTTATTCATTCTATCTAATTTAACAGCCCAAGAATCTGTTATAGCAGTTGACTGTTTTTTTTTTCATTTGATGAAAATCTTTTTGCGGCAATTTCCAGTAGAGCTTCAGCAGGGTCAGGTTTCCTTTCGACAGTTTTTGACACAGTTTCTTTGCGCAGATTCTGAAATGATACAAAAAAAATATTTTTTACTTACAGATGCCAGAGGTAGAGTCTGAATGGCAAGATATAGCAAAAGGTTTTTATGAAAATTGGAATTTTTGGAGCAATTGACGGCAAACATATTGCTATTAAAAAGCCACCCGAAAGTGGTTCACTATACTACAATTATAAAAGCTTTTTCAGCATTGTTCTAATGGCAACTGTAAACGCAAATTATGAATTTATAGTTGCAGATGTTGGTACGAACGGACGTATTTCTGATGGCGGTGTTCTAAAAAATACTGATTTTGGAAAGGCCCTTTATAATAGATTGCTGCCAATTCCACAACCAACTCTATTACCAAATAGTGACAAGACTTTACCGTATGTGTTTGTTGGGGATAATGCGTTCCAAATGCAAGATAATCTAATAAAACCATATTCTGGCAACAATTTCTCAAATAAGGAACGCATTTTTAACTACAGGTTAAGTAGAGCCCTGAGAATTGTGGAAAATGTTTTTCGAATATTGGTGTCGAGATTTGGTGTTCTGCAAACGACCATTGAAGTGGCACCAGAAAAAGCCCAAACAATTGTCTTGACTTGCTGTTATCTCCATAATTTTCTGCTTAAGAAACAGTCGTATATATTTGGAGACTTAATAGACAAAGAGTGTACTAGCTCTGGTAATATAATTCAAGGAGCATGGCGAGAAAGCGTCATTCTGAATTCATTAGAATATACAAAAATTGGAAATTCCTCAAATAAATCGAAAGAAGTTCGTGACGCTTTCGCAGACTATTTTCTAAACGAGGGTGCAGTGCCTTGGTAAACAAAATACTTAAATTAATAAATACATAAGTACGTACATATGTAAATATATATACAAAATAGTAAATAAATAAAATCAAAATAACATTAAAAACTATTTTTCGTTGCATTATTTTTATTCTACTTACCATTGTGCTTTTTGAAGCACAGGGCGTTTCTACGTCATTCAGGAACTCCATTTCAGAATAATAAAATAAATTTGGTTCTTGGATTCATCCGCACCGGCTCCACTTCTACTGCATTCAATCAGCCTTTGCTTTTCGTACCGAAAATTTGTTCGTAAAACATAAATTTTTTTTTACATCATCCACTGTGGCGCATGGGTATTGTTCCTTGTAAAATTGTAGGAGGATATGATATTCACCCTTATTCTATTTGGCGACGGCAACATCGTCGGCAATTATATGGCAACGTCACTTTAAGGCAACATCAATGTATGTTTGATATTCCACAACAGTCTTGTGACGATGTTGCCAGTTTATCGGTAATTCAAAAAAATGAAATGCACATATCTAATAAATAAATTTGTTTACAATTTTAATTAAATAATTTTAGTTTCTATTTTTGTTTTTAAGTAAATAATTGAATTAAAATGTTTTTTGTGTCCGAATCTGATAGCAGTGATGAAGAAATTAAAAAAAAATTAGTAGTGCAAAGAAGAATACTAAGACAAAAGTCTGATGTATTTAATTTACCGGATGAAAAGTAAGTAAATCATTTCTTTTTTGCAAGACGTGAACAAATTTATGTATGGTTTTATTTTTTTTTTTGCAAGATTTCAAAGCTATTTCAGACTAAACAAATCCGCGTTTAGGTATGTGCTGGAACTTGTGTCTCCTTTATTAAACAGTGGTGTTAGATCAACGTTTATTCCAAAAGTAATTAAGTTGGCAGCCACTTTAAGATTTTTAGCACAAGGATCTTACCAGATAAGCGTTGGTAATGACTTCAATGTGGGACTATCACAACCTATGGTGTCAAAAGTTATTTCCGAGACTATAGATGCCCTAGAAGCCAATCTAAGTCCTCAGTGGGTAAAGTTTGCAATGACAGCTGATGAAAAAAATGAGGCAAAGGTGTACTTTTTCGAAAAAAATGGTTTTCCAGGTGTTATTGGATGTGTAGATGGGACCCACATCAAAATTTTGGCTCCAAAAAAGGAAGACCAGCACCGATATTTAAATCGGAAAGGATTTTTCAGTTTAAACGCCATAATTGTACGTATGTCAAATATATAAGTATGTATGTATATATTACATCATAGATATTTCCTCTCATGTAGATTTGTGATCATAAAATGAAAATACGATATTTTGATGCCCGACACTCAGGTTCTGCTCACGATTCCCTAATATGGAACGTTAGCTATGCCAAAAGACTGTTGCAGGAGCGATATAATGCTGGAGAACGGAATTCATGGCTATTAGGTAAAAATTTAATAATGATTTTGATGTAATTTAATAAATTAAATTTCTCCAACAGGCGATGCAGGATACCCTCTTGAACCATATCTAATGACGCCATATCGTAGTGCTGTTGGAGGAAGTGCGGAGGCTATATTTAGTTCCAAGCATTCTAGTGCAAGAAATATAGTGGAGAGATCGATCGGAATACTAAAAAACAGATTTCGATGTCTTCTTGGAGCGCGCCAACTCCACTATGTACCTGCAAAAGCCATAAAAATTGCCAATGTTTGCGCAGCACTCCACAACATTTGCATTGAGTATGGCGTATGTTCTTTATGTGAGCCTACGGACAACAACCAACCTGAGGCAGAAATAAATAACGATGCAGAAAACACACGTTCTGAAGCATCTCAGATAAGAGACCAAATAAAACAAAGTTTTATCTAATTTCAATGAAGTTTTTTTTTTATTTTTTAATCATATAAAATGAAATATCTTTAATTAAAAACAAACAAAAAAGAAACAAAATACAACGTTTTTCATTTAAACTAATAAATTAAAAATTCAAAGTTTCCTAAATACTAATAACTAACTGATACTAACAACTAATCAATGAATACTAAAAACAAATTATACATCACAAAAATTAATTTTAATTATAATTTAAAGTTTGGGCATTGAGAGCTTGAAGTTCCCTTTCCTTTATTAAATATTCAATTTTTTTAATTTTAATTACATTTTCATGTAACTCTTTCTCTCTCCCACTTCTTTCCACTTCTAGCATCAACCTCTTCTGCTGAATATCTTTTAGGTGTTTGAGCGTTCTTTTCATTGACGACATCGAATTTGATATGCCCGCCAATAGTCTGGCTTGATCTTTACTGTGTGCTTCCAGTAATTTATAACGATCCACAACTTCTGTCTTTTTTTGTGTGGGGGAAATTTTCCTTTTCAAAACATTTTTTATTGTTGATGGTGTTGTTTGTGCTGAGTCTATTGCGGATGATGTTGTTTCTGCTGATGTTGCGGATGGTGTTGTTTCTGCTGATGATATTGTTATTGTTGTGGATGGTGCTGTTGCTGATGATATTGTTGTTGTTGATTTTTGCCTGCTACTATTGGCGGCAGCTTCTTCTTCCTGTAAATAGAAAAATATTTGTTGGAGACTGTATGCCTTTTTGCCGCTATACTTACTTCTATATCTGGATTTGGGGCTCCTAAAAATACACCTTCAGGGTTTATTTGCTTCTCAAATTGAAGTAAATTTGAAACAGCTTCCTCCAGAGGGCTCAATATAATCTGTTTAAATGTGCCGCCTCCAGTAGCTGTGCACTCAGCTTTATTAAAAACCATTTTTTTCTTTACCTTAAATTTAAGGTCGCGCCAAATCTATAAAAAAAATTCTGCAAATTAAGACATTTCTATAGCACTATTTACTATACCTTTTGCCATCCATCACCAGTTCTAATTGGTGGCCCAAGTGCGTTTAAAATAGTGGCAATTCCCTCCCACTGTCCTTTAAAATCTACAGGAACAGTGCCCCTGCGAAAACCAGTGGCAAGAGTTGGATTTTTTTCCAACTCTTCCACTAGCTTTTGAAATTGGGTGGGATTTGTAATTTTAATTTTTTCCATTTTTTATATTTTTACTTTTTAGTTTACGTATTTCAAAATTTAAAGAAACATTTTTTACGCACAACACCAAAAATCAAAACGACAAAATTAACTGCAATTCAATACAATATCAACGTCACTTTTTCTTACAAAATACCAATTATATATTGACAGTTATCGATAAGTGGCAATATTGCCAACTGGAATACCGATTTTCAATAAACGATAGAAATTGATGTTGCCCTGTATTGCCGTCGCCAAATAGAATAAGGGTGATTGTTTTCTTTTTTCATCCCTATTACTATAGGCTTCCACTTTTACGTTCCATAAAGCTGGTAAACACTGGCATTTCTCAATAAATTGCAAAATGAATTTTTTTTCGTTTGTACATTTCTCTATCGCGCTAGCAAAATTTTGTATAAACACAATTTAATTTATACGAAATATATTTTTTTTATAATACAAAATTATTTTTTTAAAATATTCACAATAAAGCACAAAATATTAATTTTTTATAACAAAATATTATTTTGTCATTATCCGGGTATATTTTATTATTTATTTTTTTTATCCGTGTATGTGTTCATTACTACAATATCGAATCAACTGAGAAAATGCTTGTCAATCACAATTGGACACGTTCAAATAAAATGTCATCAAATGAAAAAATCAGAATTTTTTGATTTTCATCAATCAATGACAACAACATGTATGTGTAAACGAAAAAGTACGAAAACACGCACACATATAAGATGTTGATGATTTTATTTGAACGTCTCCAGGGCGCTTAACTTTTGACGTAGGTTAATTAGTTTGATAGCTATCAATTGATTTTTGAGTTGTAGCAAAAATAAAACAAATACAACAAAATAAAGAAATTAAATAAAGTAAAATGGAAAAAAAGCTTGTAAAATGTTTAATTTCCTGATGTAATATCCGTCAACAAAGCACTCATTGTGTCAACTTCGTCCGTCCTTACCCCCTTTTGTTAAGACATTAACATGCCATAACAAAAGTCAAACTTAATATAAAAAAAAAATCATTTATAATACTGGTTTGTTTTATATGAAGTTTGACGTTTGTTAAGACATGTTGATAGCAAATGAAGAAAAGACGGGGGTTTACTTTGATATCAGTTCAATACGTCAAAGTATAACGCATGACCCTTCCTTAACTATGTGCCCCGTCCTTAACACCTCTCATGATTGTTTATAAATTCCAATAACATTAAAAAATTAACAACACTTTTTTTTTTGTTATTTTACATATGTAAATAATAACTTTAAACCACTTTAAACCTTTTTATTTTTAAACTTTAAACCCACTTTATTATTTATGAAAAAAATTTCAATTTTAAGCCTGGTACTCTGTTCAGTTTTTCATGCGGAATGCTGACAATTTACATACATAAAAAATTTCTATGAAAAAAACATGAAAAAATGTTGCAGAAGTAGTACTCTGTTTTTGCTGTGGAAAATTTATCAAAGCTGTGAAATAAAGCAAAGGGGCATTATTTCATGTGGAATCGCTTGACTTTTGTTAACTTTTCTAAAACAATGTCAAACCGCGAGATAGACACCACATTTTAAATGTCAAATTTTCCCTGTAAAATAATAAATATTGCTCAACATTTTTCACAAATTCGAACAGAGTACTAGGCTTTACCCGCGAGAATATTTACTAATAAAAACTCTAAGCTGTTAACTGAAGTCGGCGGCGTCAACAACTAGTCGGTGACAGTGGCCGGAGGCTGTATTAATGTAATAGTAACAAAATTAAATTAATTTTAATTTAGGAATTGAGTAGATTAAAACAAAATATGTTTGTACATGAATGTCTTAATTTCACAAAAATATTTAAGATACATATACATAGAATAAACTTTCTAACTTACTAACTTACTAATTAATTGAAGATTATTATCGATTATTATATAATTATTATATAGTTATTATCATATAATTCTTATATTATTATTATATAATCATTATACAATTATTATTATATAATTATTAGTTTTGTTACATAATCCTTTACTTGTAATATAAAAATAAAATGTGTACCTACGCAAGTGCACTTTATTCCGACGGCTTAGCCGACGTTACTTAGTAAATAAATCCTTGGAGGCGTTTCATTGCTAATCAACTTTGACTTCTTTCAAAAGAACTGTCCAGAATATACACTTCAGTTAACGAAAATTTTGCATTGTATAGTAGTTATCTTAAAATTAGTCCATAAAAGTTAACTTAAGGTTAGTGTTTTTTGTAGTCAGCTACTTATTGTCCGACAGGGTATGTATATATGTACATATATTGTAATTAATTGTCACGAATTATTTTCCGGATACACGCAATGTGTAGTTTTGCTGGCATCATCATAATAAACGGCCATGTTAAATATTAACGTCCAAGACCTTGATTATTATAATTATTAATTATAAATGTTATAATTATTAACATAAATATTAAATTAAAAAAAAAAATTTTTTATTTTTCACCTTAACAGTTTTTAGTACACAGAGATCTATCCTACACAATCGTACGAATCAATCACAAAAAAATCTGACAGAATTCTGTCCTACTCAAAAAATTGTTTCAAAATGGCGTTGTAGATGCCACACTATCGTACAAAACAAGATTTAGCAACTCTGATCGCATGGAAAATACTATTTTATGAATTCTTTCAAAAGATTATAAAATCGTACAGATTGTCAAAAAGTCTGTCACACACATACAATTTTAATCCACACTATCATACTTTTTGAGCACACATGCAATTTCTTACAAATCGTATGAATCATGGCCTTAACATAAACCGCAACTCTGTGACATACACAACATTTAGATGTTTTAAGTCATAATCGAAAAACAAAATTAAGTTGTGTTGTAGCCAAGACAACACTGTTGCTCTAATCACATAGACGACAGCAGACAGCAAGCAGCAATATGTCAAAAATAAAATCCATGTGTTTAAATGAAAACTATTATTTTGACGACAGCACAGCAGCACGACTGCACAACAGCATTTGCTGCTGCTGCCAAATTAGGCTAATATCTATTTTGACAAGCAGCAACAAACAGATAAAGTATTGCCACTATGTATATAAATTAAAAACAATAAGATGAAAAGCATATTTTTTAATGTTTAGCATAAAAAATATTACAAAATTGAAGTAAAGAAATAAATTTATTTGTCTTTTTTAGATTTTCGTGATATTATTACGTTTTTGATCAATAACTTCAATTTTATTTATTATAAAATATATATGTGGCATCTCTAAAACTTGTTTTGCTAAAATACTCAGCTGTTCTTTTCTAATTTCATATTTTGTTTTTCGTTTGAGTTAATTTTTGTTATATTTTATTTAATTTTTAGTTTTAAGATGATGGTAAGTATTTGTTTGATTTTCTGTTGTTTTTTTTTTAATACTTTTGTAAAATTTTGCAGATTTTGTTACTGCCAAGCGTGTCTCGACATCAATGGCTTTTCTGTTAGAAAATCGCTTCAGTTTTTCCTTTAATAGTTCCAGTAGTAAATTGAAACTACCTACGTTCATCCTGCTTTAAAAAAGTGTTCTTCATCTTTTTCTTTTAGCTGTTGTACACATGTTTTGTAAAATCCCTCTTCATCACGGGTAATATTTACTGGGCGAACCCACCATCTTCGGTTTCTTGTACTATTCGACTTATGGACTTCAGATGTAGTATGAGCTATTTTAACAATAGATGTAATTAAATTCATTAAATTTTCTTTACTCATTTTTTTTATTTTTAAACTTTGAAGTAATTTTTAATATTTATCAAAAATTTGTTTATCAGCTGTTTATAATGTTGTTGCTGTCTTTAAAATATTTATGAAGCTCACTTCAGAACAGCATTTAAGGTTGACAGCATTTGAAGCCGTGAAGTTATGAAGTCTGCTGTCGTCTATGTGTTTAGAGCATGTGTTGTAAACGACAATCGAGTCAGAAAAACGGTTGCCAGTTTTCTTAAAAGTAATGAACACTAGAAAAAATTTCAAGGGCGGCAATAATCAAGTGCTTTCCCAAGCAGACAAGCGAGCAACACTGATATGATTTTGGACTAACCTTCAGTAAAATTGCTGAAAAAACTAGAAGGCATAGAAAAACGGTTACCAGTTTTCTTAAAAATAAGGAACACTGTGGTAAAAATTTCAAGGGCGGCAATAATCGAGTCCTTTCCCAAGCAGACAAGCGAGCAATACTGTGGAAAGTATCAAATTCGCACGACTCGTTTTCGAAAATCACACCTAGAGACAAAAAATTAAAAAAATACTCCAGGTAATATAGTTACTTAGAAAGGAAATACGCTCGAACGAACATGACTTGGTCTACTCAGTGGCATAACCTAGCGTTTTCAGATGAAGAGAAATTTAATTTAGAAGGGCCCGATGTGTATAATTATTATTTTCATACCTACACAAGGAGGGGCATCATTTGGAACGCTTGCACTGCCAGGTGGGAGGTGTGATGGTGTGGGAATAATGGCACCTGAGAGTTACATTTTTTAAGATCACGTATGAATGTAGCGAACTGCAATAACGTTTTGAAAACGGCTTTTCCCCACTTTCTAAACTTATTTTCAAATCTAAAGAGTCATTTTTAGCACGAGAATGCTCCAATCCACACAGTCCGATCCGCTAAATTGTGGATTCAGCGCCAAAAAGTTAAAGTCCTTGAATCGCCACCATACTCTCCCGACCTTAATATAATCGTGAACGTCTGGAGATGGTTAGCTAGAAAAGTGTTCGAGTCGGGTAAACAAAACAAAAAGTGAATTAATCAAAGGCCTCAAACACACTTGGTCCACAATGTTGTTGAATTATATTGAAAAACTTTACAATTCAATTCCCAATTTTAAGCAAAGGCGGCACCACGCATTACTAGTTATCCTTAATAAAGTTTAAAATATAATATGTAAAAAGGATTATGGTTGCTCAAAACAATAAGTTTTTTAATAAATTGTTTTTAAAAAAATGAATTAAGATATTATATTGAATGTTACAGCAGTCATTACCGTAATATTTTAAAGGGAACTGATAAGAGTTTACTGGATAATAACTTTAAGGCTATAGCTTAATTGCTTCAGATAATATTTAACATTAACAATGAGAGGGGGTACGCTAACCTGATGGCGCGCACTGTATCGTCCCAATTACAACCATTAGCAACAGCCTAAAAAGTCTCAATTTTAACTGCATCATCATCATAAAATTCATAATACTGTCTATTAACAGGCTGCGGAATTCCAAATTATAAAAAAATATAGGACATTAAAACTGGCCAGCCAAATTTACTAAATCACTAAAATGACACCATAAAATAATTTAGTACAGAACAGCAATCATGACACATGTCAAAGTGTGTAGGCACAGAATTATGCGTAGGTTGTACGCTTTATATGGGGTAAGTCAGCGGCGCACTGTGGTCAATATTTTGAGATAGCGGCCAAAACTCCTTTTGGTTTTTGTTCTCTGATTTTAAAGTTATTAGACTCATATGAAAGTAGACAGTAGTAAACCTCGGGAGCCAAAAAATTAGAACTCTATTTCAACTATTTCACTGAGAACAGGGTGGTCCAAAATGGGCTTTTTCAGAATTTAGTAAATTTATGATATTTTTAGTTAATTTTAAAGTTTAAATTTTTTGGACGAAAAAAATTTTGTGTTGTAACTTAACTTATTTCCTATTACTGGTAAAAAAAATTAAAGCTCTACTGTTTTCAGAACAATTTAAATATTTTTTTTAAAAAAGGTCAAATTTCTCGGAAATTTCCTACTTCATAGAGCACAACTCCTGTGAGTCAAGCTGAGTCAAAACACAAATTTACTATTTTGTAGACCTAACTCTCCCCTACATTCCTATATATACATGTCCATGCATCGGGACTGCACTTTTTGAGCTACAGCAATTTTTCTGACCCAAGGTAAGATATTCGGTACAAAAGCACGTCATATTTTTTGAGAAGTTATTTGTATGTGAAAGTGGCTATTATGCACATATTTTGATGAAATTTTGTACAAGAGTTCTTATTGACCCAAAAAATTAAGAGAAAGTTGTTGAAATTAAGAGAAGTTGGCCCATATTTGGACCTAGTCCACATAGAAGGGTGTATCAAAATTTTGACAAAAATGACAATAGAACTCTCAAATTATGTGGTATCTGGCAATTCATTTGGAAAAGGTAAAAAATGATTTTATTTCCATCTAATATTACATAACTTAAATACCTGAAAATTGCAAATAAATTTAAAACCAATGGAAATAACTGGTAAAATCAAGTACCTGTTATATTATTATAAGAAGCATTTGCACTATTTTTGGATTTGAAAATGACTAAAAACCAATATACAAAATTGCAGAAGCGAACCAATGAAAAAAATTGTGGAATTTTTCCATCATATCGAGATATAGTTTCTGCCAAAAAAGATTGCTTACCTTCACCAACTGCTATTAGTGTAACTTCAAGTTCAGCAGAAATAAAATTGCAGGATCTTCTTCAACACACTGCAGAACGATTATTAAAGACATTTGATGCTGACTATTTAAAGAAGTTTAAAAATTGCAGCATGACTTTAATTTCTAAATGGGGATGTGATGGGTCCTCTGGCCAGAAACAATACAAACAATGTAATGCGGAAAATTCATCAGATGCCAATTTATTCATGATTTCTTTCGTTCCATTACGTTTAACAAAAACTTATATTGGTTCAGAGCCGTCAACTAGTAGAGCTGCACAGATAGATGTATGGAAGAATGAAATTCCCTCGTCAACAAAATTTTGTAGACCAATAAAGTTTGCTTACAAAAAAGAAACTAAAGATGTCATAACTGAAGAAGTTGGCAAAATAACAGATGAAATTAAAGAACTTCAACCAGTGATATTTGAATTTAATGACCAATGCATCGAAGTTAACTTTAAAATGTCACTTACAATAATCGATGGAAAAGTTGCACAAGCTTTAACCGAAACAAAGTCTTCGTCAAGCTACACCATATGCCAAAAAACATCAAGTCAATTGAGCCAACCACCAACACAAGACGATAGTTTTAACGAAGCATATGAATTTGGAATGTCACCTTTTCATGCTAGAATTCGTTTTATGGAGCATATTCTTAAAATGCGATACGATTTGGAATTTGGCCTGTTAGGCGAAACAGTGAGAAACAACAAAGAAAATTTGGAAAAGAGAAAGCAAAAAAAAAAGATATTCAAGAAAAATACCGTAAGATAGGCCTTATAATTGACCAGCCAAAGCAAGGAGAAGGAAATTCTAATGATGGAAACATAGCAAGGAGATTTTTTTCCGATCCAGAAACTGCAGCTTCTATAACTGGAGTAGATTATGATTTAATACGACGATTCCAAATCATATTAAAAGTTATAGCATGTAGCAAAAAGATAGATGCAAAAAAATTTGGCCAGTATGCTAATGAGACAGCAACCCCTTTATAACCAAGAATATTCTTGGAGACATATGCCAACCACAGTTCACAAAATTTTGTTCCATGGATAACAAATAATTCAGCACAATATGCTTCCAATTGGAGATCTCTCAGAAGAAGCGCAAGAAAAAAGGAACAAAGACTACAGATTCTTTCACGAGCACAATACAAGAAAAATTTCCAGATATTGTACTAATGAAGATCAGACCCATATATGTCCAGTATTCGACAAAAATGGAAATCAACCTCATTAGAGTTAGATGAAGAAGCTAAACAACTACTGCAAAATGAAAATCAAAGCTATTTGGAAGAAATTTTTACTAATATTGTTTAATTAATACTAGTTTAAAAATTATAATTTGTTTCTAATTTTAGTATAAATTTTTATTAATACATTTAAATAAAATATATGTGCACTTTAAATCAATAGTAAAAGTTTACTTAAAATTTTATCGATGTTGTGTTCTATATATAATATATCCAAATGGTATTGATATTGTTGGGAATTTCAGTGTTATTTTTCAGTTTAATCCTCACAAGAATTAGCTTTCTTCCAAAAAAACCAACCTTTGGCCCCTGTGAATATTGAGACTAAATAAATGTCAGGGGCCAAATGTTGGCATTTTCTGACCAAAATTAAGTTTAGGAATAATAAATAAGTATTGGTTGTAAAATACGATTGAAGAAAATAAGAAATTATAAAAAAATACCTATTTAAAATGTCAAAATATTCAACTTTTACATGGAAACTCAAGAAAAATTAAAATGCATTTTTAACTCCACATTACTTACGTTCCTGTCAGTCGATTTTTACGTTTGAACACGCAAATTGAAGCTTAAAGTCCATCCTATTGAACAAAACAAATTGCTTAAAAAAATATCAATCCGGTCAAAAGTTATAGAGTTTTGACCGCTATCTCGCGAAATTGACCACTGTGCGGCGCACAGTGGCTGAAAATCTTTTTTCGTTGGCCAAAAGTAAATTTTTTTTGTCACCGATTTTTAAAATTTTTACGTCATTTTGTAGTTAATATATCCAAATTAAGGAAGCCAAAAAATTATGTTAAAATATTGATAATTGTGGGCGTGGCATGCTGTCAAACTCAACTTTTTTTTTAATTTCAGAAAAAGGTGTTTTTCTTTGGTTTTTTTATCAAAATTAAATGGTTACTACTCGCAAGCTATCATCGATAATGGTCTGCGGTTTTTTTTATAATGTTGGTAGGATTATTGTCTTTAGTTGTTGTAAGTAGACACAGCTCTAGCGTTTAATATTAGGAGCGTTATGAAATATTTATGAAACTACTATATTTTCCTCAAATTTAAACTTTAGTGGAATAGAACTTCTAGGGAACAAAAGGGAACAAGAAACGTATACAACCACGAGAAAGGTGAAAGTGTCCTCTTTCAGGCTATACATACTTTTGCACCCGCCACGAGCCTCCTGTAGAACACTTCTTTCATTTTAATGAAATTACTCGAAAAAAATTCATATACAATGGTGTATTAAATTTTCACTTTTTTGCCTAAAAGTTTATTTTTTTTAGTTTAGGCTACGTATAACTAAAAAATAAATATAATACCTTCGAAAGGGTTTTAATGGCTTTGTTTTGATCAGCAAAAAATAAGTAATAAAATTATCACAATGGGCTCTACAGGAAGCATCTTTCTAAATTTACCTGTTATCAAATGTTAGGGTCAACCAAAGTCATAAACAATTTTATAACAATAATTGCGACATTAAACCACTAAAGTTAAATAACAACCCCATATTGACGCATGAGTGCAGTTTTGTTCAATTTAAGCGCTACCTGCTATGAAATTAAAGATCAGTGTGTGAAGAACATGTATCTAAAAATTTATAAAAGTACGGATTCGTTAAGGGATTACTCAGTAATAACTTAATCCTTTAAGTGTACGGATAAAACATAACAAACGCAAATAAAAATATTCAAAAGAAAATGGAGAGCTTCAGTTATAAAGAACTGGCCGAAGTGTATTTTAGAAACAAGAATCAGGAAGATGTTCTTAGTTACGTAAAAATAAAATTAAACTTAAATTCGTGTAGCACCGAAATGCAAGAGCAATTATATAATTTCGTCAAAGCACTAAAAAAACGCTACAAAGAAGTTATGTACAGTAAACAAAAATTTTATATAAAAAGTGCAAAGTGAAGATGTCATTAAATATCATTTGGTGCCACTTGGAGATCTGTAAGAGGAGGCTCAGGAAAAAAGGAACAAGGATTACATATTTTATAGAGAGCACAATACTAGGAAAATTTCACGGAATTCAACAAATGAAGATCTATTTAATATATTATTGGCAACGTCAGATCCGTTCATATCCAGTATTCGAAATCAATGGAAAGTGGACCATCGGGATTTAGATGAAGAAGCCAAAAAACTACTAAAGAACAGAAATAGCACAGAACAAAATATGGAATATTTGCAATTAATATTTAAGTCAAATGAATAAAAATTATATTTGCTTGTTGCTTGAGGTGAAGGTAGCGCAGAAGATCCGAGTACATTTTCCATTCGTCATGAAAGCTTAAAAATTAATTTTTTATGCAATCTAGGCTTAGGTAATACAATTTGTTAATTATTGACACTATTTTTCATATAATATGCTATTCTAGAACACCTCTCCGTAACTGACCAAAATTGTAACTTTAAATAAGCAAATAATAATCGGCCTTATTGTGTAATAGTGCGTTTCCATTGTAAGCAAATCGTTTTGAGCAAAACATGTCGAAGTGTTTCCATTATCCCGTAAGTGTTTTCATGTTCGAATTTTCTATTTTGAGGTTTATGTTTAAAATAGTTTTATTATAAAATAAAAAAATGCATTATTTGAAACTTAAATAAAATAAACTGTAAAATAAAGTTTTTGTTAAATTAGTTATATGGTGTATAAGAATGATATGATGACAAAAGTATATAATCACTTTACAAATGCTTCAATTTCATGTCAGCAACAAATCCAATTAACTATGTCGGCAAAGATTTAAAAAATCGCATTAAAATATATTTTTACTCTATACTTATAATAGCAATACTTTATACTTATAATAGCAATTACTTTTTTATGTATTATTTATTTATTTACAATATATAAATTAATTCATAGAATAACGCTTTGATTTCCTTAGTCCTTAAAATACGAACTTTTTCGATAAAAAAAAACAACGAAAATTATAAAATAATAGGTGATTGTTAATAAATTCATAATAAAACTTAAAAATAGTGGCGGCTGTAAATGTTTTAAACGTTTATCCCCAGCTGACGCTTCCGCAGTAGCTACAGCATCATATTGATGTGTAGTAGACGTTGAAGATACCATTGGCACGGACACGTCCGATGACATGCAGAACATTGAAGGTGAAGAGATTGTTGAAGTATTATTAGTATGGGCTGATAAAATAAAAATCAGTTCACGGCTATTAGAATTAGAACTTTGTGGCTTATCTGCATCATTAGATTTAAGTCTAGCTGCTCTTTCTGGTGGTTTGAGCAAATCAAGTGTTTTAGTCAAAATCACGTAAATGGAAACGCACTATAAGGAGTTGTCGTAAAAAAACTAGGAGTTTTAAAAAATACGTTTGAGTCGATCACACCAAAAAAAAAACGACTTAAAATGTAAATCTACTACAATTTTCCGTGTCGTGTATGGCGTTCTTTCTATTAAAATACGAAAAAAAAAACTTTCGTTGGAGTTTTTCATCACGACTGAAATAAAAACAGCAATTTTAAAAATTAAAAACAATAAGTAAGTCTTCCAAACATATTAGTTTTCTTCAAAAGTATTTTCTAAAAATGATTTGGTTAAGATTCTTTGATTTGTTGTTTTTTTTTGTAACTTGTTGTAAGTATGTAGTATGCCTACTATTTTTTTTTTTGTTTTTTGAGCTACTTCGCTAATTAGATTTGTTTTTTGTTTTGCTTCGCTAATTACATATCTTCGTAATTTGCTTTATTGCAATTTACTTCTTAAAAATATTTCTGTGGATCGATCTGTAAAATAAAGATCAAATTCACTGAAGTATTCTGCAAATTTGATTTTTCATTGAATCTTTAAATGTAACATTTTTTATAATTTTAGAAATTCGAAATATCCGAAAAAGCTGAACAGTAAATATGACATTCGCTCGAAGCAACTCATGGTCTAATATGAGTTATTAGCCAGGTGAAGCTCTCATTTAAAGAAGTCGAAAGGTATAATAGAAAAAGATTCAAAATATAAGAAGAAACTAAATAATTATTGTAATTTTTGACCTTTATAATAATTTTATAATTATGTTTTTTAAGTTTTAGGTCTCTTTTTTTATAAAAATTTTTAAAATTTATTTTTATTTTCAATATTTCGCTACACCATTGGGTAGCATCGTCAGGAAATTAAAATAGTTATATAACATTTAAATGAATATAATATTGAATGAAAAAAAATTTGAAATGAATGAAAAAATTTTTCTCAATCAAATTTCAAAAACTAACATTTCAAAACATTCAAAAACAAATAAAAAGTTACTACAAATTTGAAAACATTTTTAAACATATACATACATACATACATACATACATACATACATACATACATACATACATACATACATACATACATACATACATACATACATACATACATATATACGTACATACTTACATACATATGTGCATAAAGTTTAAATGTAATATAGTCCACAATGTTGGTTTTAAGTTGTTAGAACACTAGTGTACATTTTTATGTAATGGTAACTCGTATACTTTGTGTTTTTGTCTATAAACAACAAAGTATAATTAATAAAGTAACATTGAAACTGAAAACCCATTGCTTATACATTGATAATACATAGCAAATTGGCGACAAGAATGGAGCAAAGCGTTGCAAATCTCTGCAAACTATTAGAAACGCAGCAGCAATTCTTCGACCGGTTTTTGTCAGATGTCGGAGATGCAAGTTCTTCTAAGAAAAACATACCAGTGTTCCCTAAATTCAATATGGACACACACAATTTTAGTTCATATTCTGCACAACTCACTGAGCATTTTAAAGCCTACGGAGTTGCTGAGAGTGATCAAAAGCGGTAGTTTTTTATTTCATGGATGGGAACTGAATTGCTCGAGTTAGTTGGAAAGCTGTTTGGCAATGAAAAGCTGGACTCAAAATCGTTCGAGGAAATTATTCAAAAGGTGGACGAATATTTTAAATCAAAAATTCACATTTTGGCCGCAAGATATAAGTTTCAGAACAGGAGGATGAATGAAGGTGAGGCCTATTCAATCTGGATCGCAGAACTTCGAGGTTTAACTCGTAACTGAGCCTTAAGCTGCAAAAATTCAGACTGCAATCAAGATTTTTTACATTTTTTTACATACTCCTCACGAAGCTGTAAGAACTGCTGCACTACAGAAACGAAACCCAACATTGGCCGAAGTTATATCTTTAGCAGAGACGATTTTTGTACGTCAGTACAAAAATCGCAAAGGACCTTAATTAATAGTTGCAAATACTTACGAGAGTAGTAATATTTTTGGAATGGACTGGTGCGATGCTTTTAAGTGTTTAGCTGTAGCTTAAGTGGTTAGCACGTTGACTACTAAGCAATGGTCACGAGTTCAATTCTCAGCCTTGGCAACATAAATATTTGTGATATGTATTAATTTTTCTTTATAATAATGTATATCACAGAGCCCTCCTTCGCCGGTATTACCACATAGTACTAAATCGCCGGCGAAGTAAAATAATTATAAATTGGCTATGCTAGCTTCAAACTAATTCGCGTAAATAACACTAGAGGCGCTGCAATACTGTTCTAAAAATAATTATAACGTGCAATTACAGTGTTGCCAGAAGCTTTACTATCACACTAACCATCTGTCTTACGTAATCCTATCCCTTTCCGAATAAAGTAACACATTTAATATAGACATTAATTGCCTGAGTGTTACTTCTCTTTTTTTAAAAAGTAAATAAAATTCCGTCCATGGGAAACATAGAATCGGTAAAGTTAAGAAAGCTTTGTGAGAAATATAATATTCTTTTCTCGGACAGCTTAGGCTTTTGTAACATTTTTGAATCGAAATTATATTTAAAGGAGAATGCAATTCTCAAATTTTTCAAAGCCAGACCCAAAGCTTTTTAAAAAGGAAGCATACAGATTAGAGCACCTTGGTATATGGAAACCTATTACCTATATTTCATGGGCATTACCAGAGTATGCGCAGACATCAAACAAACAGTAAATCCACAAATAGATATGAAAAAATATCCAATTCCTCAATTTAAAAACCTTTCATATAAATTGCAAGGAGGTATTGCGTTTTCCAAAATAGATTTATCGGATGCATATTTTCGAATACCAATGGAGGAAGAGTCAAAAAAACTACTTGTGGTAAACACTTCCTTAGGCGTATACCAATATCAAAGACTGCCATTTGGAATATCTAGTGCATCCGAAATAGCTCAAAGATGTCTGGAACAGCTTATTTCTGGTAAGCCAGGGTGTGTAAACTATCTGGATGACATTGTGGTCACTGGAAGAACAAACGAAGAACATCTGCAAAATTTAGAAAAAGTGATCGTTATACTGAAAAATTGTAATTTAAGATGCAAATTGTCAAAGTGTGCATTTATGCAACATAAAATTAAGTATCCATCAGTTTCCGTCATAAAAACAATTCAAGAAATGCCGATACCAAAAAACCTAAAGGATATTCAAGCTTTTATAGGTAAAGTGACTTATTACATGAAATTTATTCAGAAAATAGGAAACATGCTTTATTTGCTGAAAAATGGAAATAAAATTTAAAAAAGACATCAAAATCAAATTCAAAAGTGTTTTTCAAAGTCGAATCGGCAAAAGCAGTGTACAAGTAATTGTTCGTTTAATGAAGCTTAAAGGCTTTTAGCATCAAATGCGGAAACTTCAAATATTAGATCGCCTTCTACTGCAGCAATACCAAAGTCAACTTTCTCATCTTTTATTCCAAATACAAATGAACCAAATACAGATCCCATAACTTCAAACCTGTCTCGACAGTCAACACCAATATCTTCAATTCCACCGCGTCGTTCACAAAGAATAAGGAAGCCGCCTAATCAGTATTCACCACCCCTGATTTGAAAATAAGTACAGAGGAATTGATTTATTTAATAAATTTTAAAACATTTATTTGCTAAGTGTATATTTGCATAAAGTTTTAATGTAATATAGTCTACAAAACTGATTTTAAGTTGTTAGAAAACTAGTGTACATTTTTATATAATGGTAACTCTGTTACTTTGTGTTTTTGTCTATAAAAATTTTTCTAAGACTCACTCGCTTTTTGGTAATTAATAAAGTAACATTGAAACTGAAAACCCATTGCTTGTATGTACATTGATAATACATAGCACATACATGTAAACTTTTTAATTACAATGAAAATAACAAAATATAATTTTATTAAATCTTTAGCAGAGACATACGAGTCAGTACAAAAATCGCTATCAACTTTAAAGCAGAATATCACTGAAGGGAATTTGATCGAGCCTAACCAGAAAAGAGGTAAATTCCAAGGTAACAATTTTTTTCGACAAAAGCAACAACAAAAGAATAAACTGCCATTTTGTCCTGGCTGTTTTAAAACTCACAAAAAAGAAAATTGTAGATTAGACGTTAAAGTAACATTAGGTGCGGAAACAAAGGACCTTAAATTAATAGTTGCAAATACTTACGAGGGTAGTAATATTTTTGGAATGGACTGGTGCGATGCTTTTAAGTGTTTCGCTGTAGCTTAAGTGGTTAGCACGTTGACTACTAAGCAATGGTCACGAGTTCAACTCTCAGCCTTGACAACATAAATTTTTCTGATATGTATTAATTTTTCTTTATAATTGTACGATGAGGAGCTTTTTACACACCGGCAGCTATTTAGAGCAATTCAGTAATTTCGAACTGTTGTCTATATGCCACTGAAATGTTCTTTGGGCAGTGATATTTAAGTTTACCGAATTAGCGGACAAGAACAACAGGACAATAATGAAAAAACTATATTTTTTGTTTAAAATAATCTTTAACTTAAACCTAACATCAATGTATGTATGTAAATAAGAACTACATTGTTTGTTGTTGTTTTGCTTCTCACTCCCAATGTACCAACTAATAATATGTATTTATTTATTTAAATGTACCAACAAAAAACATTGCATTTTTGTGGAAAACAACAACATAACTTACATCTTAAAACAATAACTTGAGAAACAAATATGCAAAACTAACGGGTAAACATCAAAAATAAGTTACAGTGGTTAGCAAGTACAAAATTAATATCAAATTACAGTGGACCAAAACTAAAAAAATTTAAATCAATTAAAATGAATAATTAAATGAAAAATTAATACAAAACAAATTAACAAATTTAATAGTATAAAAGAGTAGTGTTATACGGTGACCTAACATGCCGGCCCCATTGAAAGGAAACTTTCAAGAAGATGGTAATACCGCCAGTCTGTGGATAGGGCGACGTATGAACCCTTTTGTTGTTTTGATGTCGACAACCCTGACCCGATCATCTCTTCCGCGTATTATATTGGTGATCTTGCCCTTGAGCCATCGTTGTGGTGGTAGATTATCCTCTTGAACAATAACTAGAGATCCGGTGGTAATTTTAGGATTGAAGCTAGTCCATTTGTTGAGCATTTGCAGCTCATTTATATAATCATGTGACCATTTTTTCCAAAATCTTTGTTTGATGGTGCTTATTCGGGACCAATACTCAACATTATTTATTTGCTTCAAAGGGACATCACGTTCTGGCAAACTACGTAAGGGAGCGCCTATTAAGAAATGGTCTGATGTAAGGGCTTCAGAATCACTGGGATCGGAGGATAGAGGTGAAATTGGTCTTAAATTTAAAATGGCCTCTATCTCGATCATAGCAGTTGCGAGTTCCTCGAATGTTAGCCTAGTATTAACTAGGGTTCTAGATAAGTGACCTTTGGCCGATTTGTGGTGCCCTAGGTGGAATAAAACGAAAATTAATAAATTGGTTTGAGCAATAGTTCGATATAAAATTTTGTTTTTTTGGATCAAAAAGGAACGACTTTAATTGAGCCAACTTAGAATTTGCACCAACAAAATTTGTATTATTATCACAGAAGATGTCTGTGGGCAGACCTCTGCGTCCAATCATCCTTTTCAGGGCGGCAATAAAGGCATCTGTTGATAAATCCGATACTACTTCAATATAGACTGCTTTGGATGCAAGACAGGCGATGACAGCAATATATGTTTTATATGGTACCTGTTGAAGTGTAGGGTAACTTTGTTGTCTAGGTATGTTGTAGGCATGGAAGTACAATGACTACTCTCCTGGAAAGTAATTAGTTTTAGTACTCAGCCTCTCATTAACATATATTCTGCTTGAAGTTAATTATAATGTAAGATGTTTACTAGTGTCAGTCGCATTGTAGAAGCAGAACCCATCAGTGTAAATAAAGTGGATTTTAAATTATAAACCAAAGTGGATTTTGTGAATTATTTATTATCAAGGTTTATTTATATTCAAGGATTTAGATAAGAGATTTTGCGCCCCAACTGAACATTTTGATCCAAACGACCCAGATCCTTCGATCCGCCCCCAATTAAGCAGCGCAAAAAACACTTCTCTGAAGCAAGAAATCAACTATCTTAAAACTAATTAAATACAAGAAAAGGTACGTTGATTTAATAGTTATAATTATAATGAAAAAAAAAAATCATATAACAAGGTGTAAAATATCGATACATAATAATTTACATAATAATGAACGGTAAAAAAGTAAGACGGCCCATTATAAATTCAACAAAATAAAATTTCCCTGTCTTAAAAGCAATGAAATCCACAACTCAATATTCATTGTCATAACAAAAAATAACTCATTATACCTGAGTCTTTATAAATTCTCTAGTTTTAAACGCTCTATTTAATTGAGAAGAAAACAATAAAATAAACTGGAATATATGTACATACATATCACAGATATACGAAATCAATATCACTCTTGAGTGCTTTTTAGCGCGGAACTCATTTCTTTGTAATTAAAGGACTCAATAATTTTAACTCAGCAGTGCATTACAAACTGTTTATTGGATATTTAATAAAAAACAATTAAAGCAAACAGAAAATTCATTGCAATTGTCTACACCAATAGTCCAAATACTCAACTATTTAAATAACTGAGTGTTTATAAAATATTATTTTGAACCTGAAACAAACAACATCAGATCTTGCCATAAAAATTGATAATATAAACCACATCGAAGTTTTGTTTAAGCCAACAGATTTTGATATAAAGGTGGTGTATTTGCTAAAGAATTTTATTTAAAAAATTAATATAATACCTATCTCTTCTACGTCCACTTATTTATACTCACTACAACCCCCATTTAAAAATAGTTCTTTACTTACGTGCTTTAAATCAAAACACCCCGAAATGTCCCTACTCGATAATTTTATAAAAACATCTGGTAAAGTGGTAGAATTTGAAGCTTTTTTCATCAGTCTACCCCTTACTAGTCATAACATTTATTCCTTGGAAATTCATAAAGATGAAATAATATTGCTCTGGGGTACTTTTCGTTCCGCCTATGATAAAATCCTTCTCGACTACGGATCTCTCGAGGAAGAAGTAGATGTCGAGTCTCTTAAGGATAGGTTTTACAAGACATACGCTTCTCATGTTAGAGCATTGTCCAAGGTTAAAGAGATTTTAGACTCGCTTTCAGAAAAAGAATGTTCAAAATCACAAAACGTTGCTTCAACGTCAGGTCACATTCCAAATATAAACCTTCCCCCGTGCGATGCAAACATTTTTTATGGGGACTATGTGTCCTGGCCAAGTTTCCGCGACATGTTTACTGCACTTTATGGAAACAATCCGCGTTTGACCAATATCGAGAAACTGTGCCACCTTCTAAAAAAGACACATGGAGAGACACACGAAATTTTAAAAACTTGCCCCTTGAACAATGAGGGTTTCCAAATGGCCTGGCAAAACCTGATTGACAGGTATGAAAATAAAAGAGTCCTTATTAACGCGCAACTTAAAATACTGTTTAACTTGACTCCAGTAACTAAAGAGTCAGGCCCAAATATAAAGCGAATCCAACGCACAATCAATGATTGCGTTTCTAATCTTTCGCTTTTGGACATTAATACTAACAATTGGGATGTTATTTTTATTTTCGTCTGCTCCATTTCCCTTCCCGATTTAACCCTCAACCTATGGAAACACTTCGCGGTAGTTCGAACCTAGCCACCTGGCAACAGTTGGATTCATTTTTGAAAGCGAGATATCAGACGCTTGAGTCCGTAACTGATATATGATCATCCCTAAAAAGCAGTTTTCCACCCAATATACCCAATAAAACCGCGAATAAGAAAAGCAACCCCCCGAAACCCGAAAATTTAATAGCTATCAAACAAAAGTTTCCTCAAATCTTACTAACAAATGTACCCTTTGTGACTCCTCCCATCCCCTTCGGTTATGTCCTTCATTTTTGAAAATGACAGTTGATGAGAGTATGAATGTGATTAAAAGAGAAAGGCGCTGTTCCAACTGTTTGGCCACCTCACATCTTTTTAAACAATGTAAAAGTCAATATGTTTGCATTTTATGCAAACGAAAACACAATTCCCTTCTTCATCGATCTGATTCGCCCACAACTGCTACTCAAATGCAACCTAAGCCAAGTTCCTCAAGTCAAGCCTCGTCAATGAACCCCGTTATACAACCCCCCTCGACGTCAGCTCGTACTGAAGAAAGGCTAATACACACATTTTCTTCAAATTTACAGTCCACTCTAAATCACTCTATTATACTTGGCACGGCTCTGGTTGACATTTGTGTATCTAATAGCAGATGTACTGTTCGTGCTCTTATAGATTCAGCATCCGAAGCAACATTTATTTCCAAACGGCTACAAACCTTGCTCTCTTTACCCAGTAAACTTTCACAAACTCAAATAACAGGCGTAAGCGGTTCCTTAACTGCCATAGCCACCCGATTATGCACTATTACCATTAGCTCTCCTGTTGAAAAGTTATTTAAAATCGAAGCCGAGGCGTATGTTGTAAATAAACTAACTGGAGAGTTATCTTTCCACGAAATTTCGTCGCTTTTAACTTCTAAGTTTCCAGATATTCCACTGGCGGATAATTATTCCAACCGAACTGCAAGTGTAGATATACTATTAGGAGGGGACCTCTACCCCAAAATCATGCGAGATGGAGTTCGTTATGATTCAGATCAATCCATCGTAGCTCAAAGAACTATATTCGAATGGATATTAACTGGAAAACTTGATTCACCTCCCCTTCGTTCCATTTTATCTTTTATGAACACTTTGGAAATAAACCAACAATTAATCCAATTCTGGGAACTCGAGAACTTGCCCAACATAACAACCTTTTCGCAGGAGGATACCTTTAGTGAAAATTTATATAAAAAAACGACTTTCAGAGACTGCAACGGTCGATTTATTGTGTCCCTTCCTCTTAAGTCTGATTATCCTGACTCCATATGTCTGGGCGAGTCTCGTAATAGAGCTCTATCACAATTTTTTAGAAACGAAACTCGATTACTTAGAAACCCCACTCATAAATTGGAATACGACCATGTTATAGAAGAGTATTTAGCTCTATGTCACATGGAGAAGGTCCTAGCTACTCGGTCTCCTCCATCTAACAACAGTTACTACTTACTCCATCACGCAGTACTCAAACCCAAAAGTACTACTACAAAACTACGCGTTGTGTTTAACGCATCTAACTCCACTTCAAATGGTACCAGTTTAAATGATGTTTTGTACCCTGGACCAACCCTACAGCAGCATTTGACAGTTTTGATCACACAATGGCGCCTATTTCGTTTTGTGTTCAATGCTGATATCGAAAAAATGTATCGACAGATTTTAGTTCACCCACATCACACCCCATATCAAAGAATTCTTTTTCGAAGTTCCCCAGCCGACGAACCCCAGGACTTCGAATTAAAAACTGTCACATTTGGAGTAAATAGTGCACCGTATTAAGCAATAAGAAACTTGCTAGAGCTTGCGAATCAATGTGAAAATTTACACCCTGAAGTTGCGAATATTCTCAGAAATTATATGTACGTGGACGATGTCCTGGCCGGCGTTCACGAATTACCCCATGCTCTAATTGCTCGTAACAATTTAATAAAAATTTTAAGCTCTGCTGGATTTTCCCTTCGCAAGTGGATTTCAAACGACCCTGTTCTTTTAGTAGAACTCAACCCCGAACACTTGTAACATTCTGATTTTTTAAAATTGTCCGATAATTCAACGACAACAACTTTAGGATTAAGGTGGAACGCAGGCCACGACTACTTTTATTTTAAACCATCACAGCATCCAAATCGACAAACAACCACGAAACGAGAAGTTCTATCGGAAATTTCAAAACTGCTTGATCTTGCAGGGTGGCTGGCGCGAAAGATTATAGTTGCTAAGATGATTATGCAGCAGATATGGGTCGATCAAACCGACTGGGACAGTAGTATAAAGGAAAATACCCTACTGAAATGGCATTCATTTCTGGACGACTATCACCACATTGAAAAAATCAAAGTACCAGTTGAATTACATGGTTTCTGTGATGCGTCGGAAAAGGCATACTGCGCTACCCTGTACTTAAAAACCGAAACCCCTAACGGTGAAATCTCTACACATCTATTAATTGCTAAAACTAAGGTAGCCCCAATGAAATTTTTAACCCTCCCGAGAAAGGAGTAGTGTGGTGCAGAGCTATTAACTAAAACCGTTCAGTCATTGCTCTCCCAATTAAATCTCGCTAACTGCAACACCTACTTCTGGACAGATTCAAAAATTGTATTAGGGGGGTTAAAAAAGCACCCGTCGCACTGGACCACATTCGTTGCCAACCGAATTGCATTCATTGTAGAAAAGGTCGGAAATGACAACTGGAAGCATGTTTCCTCTAAGGATAACCCAGCCGGTATAGGATCACGAGGCTTTTCCGCAGAGGGATTAGTTTTTGACATCTTATGGTGGCATGGTCCCCAATGGCTACGTCAACCGCATGTTAATTGGCCCTCTCACAGGTCTATTCCGGCAACCAAGGAGGAAATGCAACCTGTTAAAGCATACCAGACTAATTTGCCCGAAGCAGAAATTCTATCCCATTTTTCAGACCTATCCGGGGCTATACGTGTTATTTCGTATATATTCCGTTTTTATAAGGCCTCTCATCCAATCTTGAAACAAGACTTCTACTGCAATTCCTTAGAGCTGCAACACTCGGAAACTAAATTTGTCAAATATCGATTGGTGGCTCTGTGCCAGAGTCGGCACATAGCGGAATATTCTTTATTAATACAAGGTTTAAAATTACCCCGTAAGAGCCACCTCTTAACACTAAACCCCTTTATTGATTCAAACGAGTTTTTAAGAGTAAACGGAAGACTGTCTCAAGCCCCCACATTGTCTTATTCGGAGAGATTTCCAATAATTCTTCCGTACGCAGGTCGATTTACACGATTATATTTCGAACTTCTTCACAAGTATTCAGTTCATGGTGATAACGCCCTCCTTCTACGTCTCATGCGTTTAGAGTTTTGGGTACCAAAGCTTAAGAATTTAATAAGGACTATTATATTTAATTGCAAACTTTGCGTTCTTTATAAGGCACAACGGAGTCAACAGATTATGGCGTCACTTCCACCAGAGATGACCACACTTTTACGTGCATTTACAAACACCGGCCTAGATTTTGCGGGCCCGTTTAGTATCAAAACCTTTGCCGGCAGAGGATGTAAAATCACAAAAGGCTATGTCTTGGTATTTGTATGCTTTTCAACAAAGGCCATACACCTGGAAGCTACCAGCGAAATTTCAACACAGGCATTTTTAGCAGCTTTTGCAAGGATTTTCTCCAGGCGGAGTACCCCTAGCGCGATATATTCAGATAATGGCACCGCTTTTGTAGGAGCCTCAAATATTCTCACAAAGGATCAAACTAATTTTCTTACTTCCGTTAAACAAAATCTTCTATCTAGAAACGCTTTCCAAAACCTACAATGGCATTTTATTCCCCCAGGCGCCCCCCACATGGGTGGATTATGGGAAGCTGGGATAAAAAGTCTCAAGCTTCGCCTCAAGAAGCTAACTCATGCCTAACATTTCACTTGAGGAGTTTGCCACCATGCTGGCTAGAATAGAAGCATGCCTTAAATCTAGACCACTGAGCTCGATGAGTGATAACCCAGAAGACTTGTGTGCCCTAACACCCGGTCACTTCCTCATTGGAGCTCCCCTACTATCCCCCGCTGAACCAGACTTCAGCAACCAGTCCTAAGTTTCATTAATCGGTGGCAAAACTAAAAATTCTTCATCATCATTTCGCCTGCAGATGGAAGGAAGAATACCTTAAAGAAATGCACAAACGTATTAAATGGAAGTATCCCCAACGAAACTTCTCCATAGGTGATCTTGTTGAGGTAAAACAAGATAATCTTCCTCCTCACGAATGGCGTATAGGCCGCATAGAAAACTTATATCACGGCAAAGACAATTATGTCCGAGTAGTTTCTATTCGTACATCTTCTGGACTCATTACGAGACCTATAGTAAAATTAGTCCTCCTTCCCTCACCTCATACTGTTTAGTAATTCCAAGATATTTGTATTTTATAATTCCAGCACTATGTCACCATGTACTTATCGATCGAGAAATGTTTCGCCTCTCGCAGAAGAACGACGTCCAGAATATGACCGTAAACTACCTGATTGTCGTCTATGTAATAAAGACCACCCTATAAGGATATGTCACCAATTTCGAAATTTAAATGTTTTAATAAGGATGCGAATCGTTAAGAAATACCGTTATTGCCAAAACTGTTTGGCACACAGTCACTTATTAAACAAATGTCGCAGTACAGATAGATGTCGTCAATGTGGCGCACGACACCATACATTATTACATCCACCTAATAAAGTTCGAGTTACTTTAAATACACAGCGGAGTGTTAACCAAACTATATCCTTTGTAAGCGCAGTGACCCTAATTCCTACTGTTATTATAAAGGTCAAATTGGGTAACGATTGGTGTTATATTCGTGGCCTTTGGGATCCATGCACTGAGTTTACAAAGGTAGCAGAGCTTTTACAAAATCGATACGACCTGCCAATTGAGAGGTCTGGCTCCGACCGTTTGTGCAAAATTATTTTTAAACCACATTTTGATGATGGACCCATCTTCACCGTAAACGCTAAAATAGCGCGTGATTTGCCCCGTAAGCTTCGCTTAGAAGACCTTGATGAACAAGTAGCTGAACGGTATAAAAATCTCCGTTTAGCTGATCCCAAATTTTATAAAAGGTGCGACATTAACATTATTTTAGTTGCTGACATATATCCTCGAATTTTGAAACCAACTATTTACCAAAAACACCTAATTCAAGACACATATCTGGGTTGGACATTAATTGGAAAATTTGGAATTTAAGGCGATATCTCCGCAAAAAAAATCTGATATCCTGATTATTATATGCATTTTTAATTTTATACAATATATTAATATTTCTAATTAGAATTTACATCTGCATAATTGAAGTAACAGATTGTATGTAAATAAAATATTTAATGAATTTATTGTCCTGACCCTACCTCTATGTCGTTGCGCCAACGCAAAGGGGGCGGGATGTTGAAGTGTAGGGTAACTTTGTTGTCTAGGTATGTTGTAGGCATGGAAGTACAATGCCTACTCTCCTGGAAAGTAATTAGTTTTAGTACTCAGCCTCTCATTAACATATATTCTTTAAGTTAATTATAATGTAAGATGTTTACTAGTGTCAGTCGCATTGTAGAAGCAGAACCCATCAGTGAAAATAAAGTGAATTTTAAATTATAAACCAAAGTGGATTTTGTGAATTATTTATTATCAAGGTTTATTTATATTCAAGGATTTAGATAAGAGATTTTGTTGATTAGACCACAAAAATCAACAGCACATCTAGCGAAAGGCCTTGAAGGGTTAAGTCGCTCTACAGGCAAATTTCCCATCATTTCTTGCAACAACTTCGGACGATAGCGAATGTATTGTTGGCAAGAATTTACAATACGACGGCACAAGTTTCTAGAGTTAATGATGCAAAATCTCTGGCGGATTAACGACATTAATGCCTTGGCTGCAGCGTGATAGTTGGTGAGGTGGTAAGTGGCGCACATACCAATGGACAAAATGATTTTTACTAGGCAATATTATTGGGTGGTTTTGACCTTCGGAAATTGCAGCGAATTCTAAGCGACCTCCAACTTTAAGTAGATTGTAGCCATTTGATGAATCAAGGAAGGGGTTCAGACACTTTAGAGCACCTTTCGGATCTTCTTTCTTCATAGCCCGATTTATGTCATCTTGAAAATGGTACTCTTGGATGTTAAACACTATTTTGTGCAAAGCATTTTCTAATTCCTGGGGCTGTAAAGAGTCAGAATTAAAAATGTTACTTTTTGTTTTTTGAGCAAAACGAAGTATCCATCCGACAATACGAATAATTTTCAAGAATGAACTATATTTTTCAGTTAACTCCAAAATGTAATTAGATTTCCTTTCGGTGAAAAGTACAGTTTTACGTTTTTTTTCGATTTCTATTTGATTGTCATCGGAAAGTTCGTCTATTTTATCTGTAGGCCATTGAGCAGAATCAGAGGTAAGAAATGTCGGGCCGTGGAACCAAATCGTTGAAGCAAGTTCTTCTAAAGTTGAACCACGGGAAACGATATCAGCAAGATTGAAATTTGTTGGAACATGTCGCCAAACACAACCATGAGTGAGATCCTGAATTTCTGATACCCTTGTAACGACACGTTTTCCGCTGGTTGCTGGGATAGCTGCATCGGAGTCCAGGGTCGTTTATATTATGTTTTGTTACCTACCTCCTCTTATGGATGTAGAAATGAAACCGCTCTGGTTTCTTAAACGTTATAAATCTTACGTTCTGTTTTATTCACTTTTAAATTTTAATGATACAACGTTGGACAAGTTGCGGTCGACGATCAAATATCGTGGTAATTCAGGTTAGCGGTCTTCGATAGGCTGTGGTGATGAATGTGTGCAGCAGCGCCCATAAATGTGGTACAGGGGCGATGCCATGGGGCAGTTGCGGTAATTGGTGGCGTTGGCAATAGGCAACGGCACCTAGTGGTGGTATAGAGTGGCAGTGACCAGTGTACGTACCAGGCAATGTGGCTGCTGTCTGTGGCGGTACAAGACGACGGCGGCAGTGGTACAATGCGGCAGTGTCGATGGCCAGCGGCGGACCCGGCGGCGAGGCGCTTGGTAGCGATGCCGGGTACGGGCTGCTCTGGCAGCGTTACGGGGCTGCAACTGGCAGCAGTAGCTGTACAAGAAGACGGCGACAGTGGTACAATGCGGCAGTGGCGATGGCCAGCGGCGGCTGCTCTTGGCAACGTCGGTTCCAAACGACGGAGGCACGTAGCAGCGGCGGCAGTGGTACAATGCGGCAATGGCGAAGGCCAGCGGCGGACCAGACGGCGAGGCTCTTGGCAGCGGCGCCGTGTACGGGCTGCTCTGGCAGCGTTATGGGGCTGCAACTGGCAGCACTAGCTGTACAAGACGACGGCGGCAACTGGCAGCGGTACCTGGCAATGGTACAGGGCTGTGATGACAACGGGCAGCGGTACCTGACAGTGGTACAGGGCTGCGACGACAACTGGCAGCGGTACCTGGCAATGGTACAGGGCTGTGATGACAACGGGCAGTGGTACCTGGCAGTGATACAGGGCTGCGACGACAACTGGCAGCGGTACCTGGGAGTGGTACAGGGCTGCGGCGGCCACGGTACAGTTGTGGTAACTTGCAAATGTACAGGACTGCGTGGGCATCGGCGGTACCTAGCAACGGTACAGGCGGCAGCGGCGGTACCTGGTAGCGGTACAAGCGGCAGAGGTACAGGCGGCAGTAGCTGTACCTGGTAGCGGTACAGGCTGCAGTGGCGGTACCTGGCAGGGGTACATGCGGTAGTGGCGGTACCTGGCAGCGGTACAGGCGGCATCGGCGGTACAGGCGGCAGCGGCGGTACCTGGAAGCAGTACAGGTGGCAGTGGCGGTACCTGGGAGCGGTACTGGCGGCAGCGGCGGTACCTGGTAGCGGTACAGGCGGCAGTGGCGGTACCTGGCAGCGGTACAGGCGGCAGCGGCAGTACCTGGTAGCAATACAGGCGGCAGTGGCGGTACCTGGCAGCGGTACTGGCGGCAGCGGCGGTACCTGGTAGCGGTACAGGCGACAGCGGCGGTACCTGGCAGCGGTACAGGCGGCAACGACGGTAAAAATAACACACTGTACTTAGCAGTGGCAGCGATTGTAGGGAGTTCTAGGCCGTGTCCAAGAGTATGGCCGGAATATAAAATTCCACACCAGCACTAGTCACATGGTCGAGCCAACACCGGTGGAACATAAACTTCTGTGGTGTTGGTACTTCCACCAATTGCAATTGTCCTGCAGATAAGAAGTTGTTGCGGATATAAAATTCCTCCAAGAGACTTCTTACCTGCAGGCGAGCTGCTTGCTATCTCCTGTTTTTCAAAATGTTCGCCCTTTTATACCCATGCTTGTGCACACACATTCTCACACACACCTACATGACCGATCGTTTGTTGACATCGGTTGACGACCATCTCAGCTGTGATGTTACATCTGTTTTAACAGCTGACTGTTTTGATGGTTTGTTTGTTGGTGACTTATAGGTGGCGCTGAATTACCCGACCGTTAATTTAAATAACGTTATAATTAATTCTTAACTTAAGAAACAATATTGAAGTTAACAAATGATAATAGAACAAATAAAAGAAATAAATAATAAATGTTAAAAAATAATAAATGTTAAAAAATAATAAATGTTAAAAAAACAATAATAGTTGTAGGCGAAAACGAGTGAACGACTTTCGCCGTAACACCCTGTTGCCAACAAAAACGGATAATGTTGAAGAATGCTGCTTGAGCCAGTAAAGCACTATTTTAGAATCTGACCAAAGAACCACTTCAAGACCTGGTTTTGTAATGAGAATTTTAACTTTAGAGTACAATTTTGCTAAAAGCTGCGCTCCACACAATTCCAACTTTCCCACTTTGGCAATGATTTTGGTTTCGTTGGGGCAACTCGAGATTTCGCGTTAAAAGCCGAACATAAACTTTTCCTGAAGAAGTTATAACTCGAAAGTAAAAACAGCATCCATAAGCGTGAATTGATGAGTCACAGAAGCCATAAAGTTGAACAGATTGAGATTCAGCAGCGAGACAAAAACGTGGTATTTTAAGATCTGAGACAAAATTTTCCCACACTGAGTGTAGTTCTTGGGGTATAGATTCATCCCAACCAATTTTTATAATCCACAAATCTTGTATGATTATTTTAGCTTTTATTATAAGGGGATCAAAAAGTGATGACGAAAGCGACAATATAGAGCGTTTGGTGATATTTTCTTTTATAGGAATTTTTGGAAAAAGAAATACATCTCTTTGTTGATCCCAAGTAATAGCTGATTAATCAATATTCAAGTTTTTTGTAGTTTTATCATTTTGAAAATCTTTATGATTCGAGTGCCATTTATCTAATTGAAAACATCCACGGGTGAGAATTTCATTCACTTCGATTTTTATTTAACTGGTATGCGCGAATCTCTTCTTCATCAGAATTTCTCCACAAAATATACTGATATTTTCGATCGCAAAATCAATCAGCACTTGCCGGTACATTTTTTCTATATCAGCTGTTGTAGCATAACGATGAAGGCGAAAACGAAGTAAAATTTTGTACAGCTCATCTTGTATCGTTGGACCAACCATAAGAATATTATTGAGAGATTTCTGGGAAGATGTGTCAAAGGCAACTCTCAACTTGGTTGAGGTACTGTTGGGCTTGAAAACGCAATGGTAAGGAATGAAGTAATGGGGCTCATTTAAACGTGGATTACGGACTAGGCTCATATGCCCACACTCTTCATATTCCTTCATAAAAGCAACATACTCTGTTTTTAGATTGCTGTCACGAGAAAACCGTCTCTCTTGAGAAAGAAATCTTTTAAGGGCAGTATTACGAGAAAAAGGGCAATTTAAAAACAATCTTACCAGTTGATTCACGATGAACGTTATTGATGTAAAATGATTCACAATCAGACTGTTCGGGAGATAAAACATTTGAGTCAGACTTAATCACCCTTATTCCAGTTGGCGACGGCAATATTAAACGACGTCGTTTTTTATAGTTTGTTGTAAATCGGTATTCCCGTTAGCAATATTAGCATTTATCGATGACTGGCAACATGTGTTTGGCATTTTGTAAGGAAATGTGACGTTGATGTTGCCGATAATTGGCTTTGATATTGTCGTCAGTATTTTTGGTGTTGTGTAGAACAAAATAATAACACACATTAAAAGAATAATAAAGTTTACATATGTAAATAAAATTTGTTGTTAGATTTACTGCAAAAAATAGAATTGTCAAATTGGAAAATATCCTTTATGGGTAAAATACAGATGTTGGTGTTTTTTACTTTAAGTTAAAATATTTATGCGAGTTCCGTCCATCAAAAGATGTAATTTGACTTCCTTTTTGCAGCATGTATCATGTCGATCTTCATCCATACGGGATTAGCTTTCCATTTATTTCATGGCATTCCGAGTTTTAGACAAAATCTTCGACATCATTGGCGACATTTAATTTAACACTAACTTTTTTACGTTAAGATGTTTAATTTTACTTTGAGATGTCTTCTGATCATCGGAAATAGTAAATATTTTGATTTTAATGTCATACACTTTGTTTAATTTTATACATTTTCATTTTTTTATAAACCTTTTTTACCGAAAACATAAACCAAAATGAATTAATTGGTTCAATGATTTGATATGTGTGGTGTATTTTATTAACATTATCGATAAAATGGCAACGTCGTCACAACATTGTTAGGGAATACCAAATTAACATTGATGTTGTGTTAAAGTGATATTGCCTTAAAATCGACGACGATGTTGCCGTCGCCAAACAGAATAAGGGTGAATATCTTCAATTTCCCACAAGCGTTGCAATTTAAGATCAATCTCGTCTTCTATTGACAGTATACATGAGGAACCAGTTTCTGGTTCCTCATGTATTCGAAACATAACGACCTGCTACAATCCATCCAAAAAGTATTTTGTGTAGTTTCGGTAAATTAGGACCAAGTTTAATCTGACCTACTGACAGAATATCGAAAAACGTTTCAGTACCAATAAGCAAGTCGATTCGCTTTGATTTAAAAAAGTTTTCATCGGCAAGCTGGGTATTTGATGGCAAGTTCCACGATGAGACATCTAACTCAGAATCAGGTTGATACGATATACGAGGAATATAGAGGATATAGAGGAACAGTTGTTGACTTGATGCCCTTTTGACAAACAATTTATACATAGACCGATATTTTCAAAACTTTGACTGACGTTCATATCTTTAATCGAGGACAACGACTAAACAAAGGCTGCAAACACGTCTTGAAACCGAGAAAATGTAGCCTGGCTTTGAATTTTTATATTTGGACTTACCAGATTGATGATTCTCAGACTTACGAGGAGTCACGTGGGTGTGGCTGGTGTCAACCGATTTCAAAAACTGGCAACGTCTTTCGAGAACTTTGGAGCAATCATCCCAAGATGGCAATTTGGTAAAGTCCAAAGAATCTTTCCACTTTCTTTTAGTCTCTTGATCAACTTTTTCAAGCACTATGTAAATAAGCATTGAATTCGCAATGTCACTATGTGAGCAAGAGATAGTAGAGAGCTATAAAGAGCAGAAACGTTATCAACAAGATCAGTGAGCTGCTATCGTAACGCGTTTTTAGCCTTTGGGTAATTTTCATTCGTAATCTGGAATGCTTCGACCGTTTCCAATGCTTGCCCATGAAGGCAGTTTAGCAAATGGTTGAACTTTTCAATATTTGATAGGCCGAATTCACGTTCGATGATTTGGTTAAACGGAGTTATAATATTTTTATATTCACTGTACTTGCCACTCAATGTGGGCAATTTGAGCTGAGGTAATTTATGGTTAGCAACAGGGAAACAAATTGTAGAATCAGATGTCGTTGTATTATGTGTATCTTCACCTAGTTGCGTTTGTATATTAATTTTTGCTGCAATATACAGATCTTCAATTACGGGCCTACTATTGTCATTTGGATCATATTTCTCAATTTCAGTTTGATACATTAATATCTGCTTAAAATATGACTCCAAAATTCCCAAACGGAACATCAATTCGGCTTCGATTTGATTTTTAATTCACATCTTCCAAGGTCATTTTATAAATTTTAAAAACGATATATTTTTACAAAATAAAAATGTATTTGATAAAATATTAGCCAGAAGAAGTACTACAAATGTCCAAAAATACGAGACATAATTTTGATCACTGTAACCGACGCCAAAAGATTGCCCACCAAAATGTCATATATTGCTTTTATTTATTTAATTGATATACTGGAACAGTAGAACGGTATAAGCGACAAAAATATGATGTACAGAAAATTTTACACTATGTACTGGAACCAGCCGAGTGCACAACAGTTAATTTTTTTATGTATATGTGTATATGAATGTTTAAACCGTCGTTAAAATTTAGAGTAACTAGTTTTTTTTATTGTTTACAAAATTTTCTGTCTCTATTGAGCCCACAGGATATTTTAATATACAATTTTATTTTGATGTACATATACCACGAAAAAATTTTAAAATGTTTTCGATGCATCACACTTTTTTTATTTGCAATTTTTTAATTTATTAAAACTGTTTTTGTTTTTTTTTACACCACTTAACTACCTGTACACTTTTATTTAAGATGAATTTCAACGACAAAGTTTTTGAATTTTCTCGAACCGCACAACAACAATTAAGAAAAACTTTAAATGATCACTTGCCCCACGTTGGGCGCCAAAATGTACGATGAGAAGCTTTTTCAACACCGGCAGCTATATAGAGCAATTCAGTAATTTCGAACCACTGAATGCCATTGAAATGTTCTTTGGCAATGATATTTAAGTTTACCGAATTTGCGGACAAGAACAACACGACAATAATGATGTTGTTTCTACCCGTTTAAAAATGTAATTTTTTATTTTAACAAATTACCTTTGTTTTATATTTTCAAAATTGTAAAATTTTTTTTTAATTTTTATCGTTGAATTGAAAAGAAGACAACAAATGTAAGATATTTTCACATTTTACTTAAAATATTAATTAACATATTGTATCTTTTTCAAGTGAATAAACATCGTTATTAAAACTGTTTATCAAGAAATTATCTTTTCAATTTCGATTCCAACATTTTTATTCAATTTAAGGCGAGATTTTTGAACTATCACGTAATTCCGATTTGGCAGTGACGTCCTCTCTTTGTTCTGTGAGAGAATCACTTTTTGTTGAAAACTGATTTTGCAGTGACGTCCTCTCTTTGGTCTGTGATATAATCACTTTTTGTTGAAAATAGATTAAAGTCTCCTGTGTGTCCTTGTGGAGCTTTGATTAAAGACACAATTGAATGAATTTAAGAAGCCGATCCATATCAAAAATGCCACTAACACGTTCACCACAGCGGTCGAATAACGATCAAATAAGTAATGCAAATGTAGTTGCTGTTCATATTCAAGAAGACTCTCTGCCTGAGGCAGGTAACAGTGACGCAGATATTCCAAGCATTTCCCAAGCTAACCCGTTACTACATAATGACATGTATCAGGTAACATTAAATTTAGCTAAGAACATGGAAGCGATGCAACGTCAAATTTTTTCTATACAAACAATGGTATTATCGAATAATGCCGAAATTAAAAAGTCCATCTCCTCCTTATCAAGCGAAATAAAAAATATTTGTACTCAAAGCGATAGTACTCCCCAACCTACCCTTCCGTTATTTTCGAATGATGTAATTCTCAATCCGCCTACTAACCCAAATTCCTTCATTTTCAACAGCAATATCGCATTAAACGAAATGCATAGCTGTTCACTTCCAAATGTGCAACAATTTTTTGTAAGTAATAATAACCAAATGGAAGATGCTGTTTTTTCACATCCAGAACCATCAATTGTTCAAAATCGCCAAAAGAGCGACTGTTGAGCCACTTCTATCGAATTCAAAAAACGTTACTTCCATAATCGATATTCTGGCAGAAACGTATGGACGACCAGAACAGTTGATTAAATCTCAAATTCATAAAATCCGTTCCATAAAACCGGTGGAAGAGTGGGATCTTAACTCCCTTATCATTTTTTCTAATAAAGTGATAAATATGACAAAGTTTTTAGAATCAGTAGGAGGAACTCATCATATAGCATATCCATTACTATTAAGTGAACTTGTTGCTAAGTTGCCAATTTCAAGGCGCCTGCAGATAAATTTTTGAACTTAGGACAAATGGCCACAATTGTTGATTTTTCAAATTGGCTTGGTGAGTTAAGAAAAGTTGTGAATATGGTAACAGATTTTCTTCCTCCTTCTTATGAAAAAACAAAATATGCCTGTCTATCAGTTGAAATAAAAATATGTAAGATTTGCAAAAAACAATGTAAATCACTATCACTTTGTGAACAATTTTTAAAACTTTCTATAGAATCTAGATGGGAAAGGGTAAGAGATCTTAAGGTTTGCTTTAGCTGCCTTAAAGAAGGACATCAAGCAGCTAAATGTTTTTCAAAAAAAACAATGCGGACAGAAATCATGTTCTAGTATTCATCACAAACTCCTACACAAGGATCGTCCGTCTGTTACCCAAACCACTGAAAATAATTGTCAAAATAGTTCAATGCAAAACAACACTACTATTCAATCTCGGAATTGTTTGGCTGATAGTAGTGCAAAAAAAATTCTGTTTCAAGTCCTCCCAGTACGATTGTATGTGCCTAGAAAGAACATAACATACAATGATTGATGAAAACATCGTGAACAGTTTACGTATAACAGGTCAAAGTGATATTTTAGAACTTCAGTTAATAATTAATCAAGTCACTCGTGAACATACTAAAGTGATAGGTGTCACTTTAAGTGGTATAGAGGATAATGCACAAACATATGACATTAACAATGTCTTCGTTACATTCAATATGGATCTGCCTCAACAAAGTTTTAATTCGTCCATGGTTTCCCATGAGCTAAGTGACCATTGTTGGTCGGGAATCTTTCTTCACAATTACGCAAACGTTAAACCCAAAATGATCATCAGCTTAGCCCATGCGTTTTTGACTGTTGGTGTAGAGTCACCTAAAATGTTATCCTCTACAGGACTTATTATAACAAAAACAAGGTTGGGATATGTAATTTACGGACCGATTAAACAAACACGTGAAAAGTTTGTATCTTGTCATGTTTGTAAGACGCAGAATGATCAAGAATCACTCGACGAAGTTGAAACCTTGCTAAAAAGTTATTTTGGGTTAGAAAATTTTGGAGTTCGAGAATCGGTTAAGCCATTGTTATCCAGAGACGATCAAAGAGCTTTGAACATATTAAATAGTACTACAAAGCGTCATGGAGAAAGATTTGAATCGGGTTTGTTATGGCGTGAAAATTTTTTTATCATTTCCGGATTCTTATTTAATGGCCCTTAAGCGATTGAACACTGTAGAGAAAAAAATGACTAGAGATCTAGACTTTACCAAAGAATATCGCGCTAAAATCAATGAATATGTGGAAAAAGAATACGCTAGAATAATGTCAGAAGAAGAAGCTAAAATTCGATCAAATAAGACTTTCTACTTGACACATTTTGGAGTTAAGAACCCTAATAAGAATAAAATTCGAATAGTTTTCGATGCCGCAGCGGAAATAGAAAAGGTTTCACTAAATAAAGCTCTCCTATCGGGTCCTGATATCAATCAACCGCTTCTAGCAGTACTTCTAAAATTTCGACAAATGAATGTGGCTGTTTGTGGTGATTTGAAGGAAATGTTCCACCACAGCGTTTTCTGTGGAGAGATGGAGACCCTTTAAAACCTATAAAGACATATATAATGTAAAGAATGACTTTCGGAGCCACCTGTTCACCCACTATGGCTCAATATGTAAAAAATTTAAACGCTCAGGAATTTATTGGGAAGTATCCACGTTGATGATTATGTGGATTGCTTCGAGACTGAAGAAGAAGCTATAGAGGTTGTTCAATCCATAAAAAAAATTCACAAAGCAGGAGGTTTCAAAATGCATAATATGTTAACAAATTCAACCGTTGTGGCCAAGGCATTAGATATAACAAACAGTAATGACACGGTTAATGTCGGGAAAAAAGTGGAATGTATTTTGGCTATGCATTGGGTTTCAGAATCTGATACTTTTATATTTGTCCTAAAATTCCATAAGGTTCCAGTTGAGGTGCTAGAAATGAGAAGAATTCCAACAAAAGGAGAATTACTTTGTATTGCGATGTCTGTATTTGATCCATTTGAGCTTGTTCCAGATTTTATGATTTTCATTAAAATACTAATGCAAGATGTCTGGAAATGTGGCATTGGCTGGGACGAAAAGTTGCCTACAGAAATTAATACAAAATTTAAAAATTGGATGGAGAATTTAAGTACGTTGAAAGATTTTAAAATTTCAAGATTTCATTTCAAAAATTGTATCAAACCAGATATACAATTGCATATTTTTTGTGACGCAAGTAAGCCATCAATGGCAGCTGTTGCCTACTGGAGATGTAGTACCTCAAACGGAATACTAGTTTCATTCATAATAGGCAAAACATCATGTGCTCCTTTACGTTTTCATTTAATACCAAAGCTTGAGCTACATGCAGCCGTAATGGCAGTTCGTTTAAAGATTGCTATTCTCAAGTACCATGAAGTACGTGTAAGTAAGGTTACATTTTGGATTAACATACCGTAATTCGTTGGATACATTCAGATCATCGGAAATACAAGCAATATGTGGCAAATAGAGTTTCCGAAATATTAGAAAGTTCGGAAGAGACTTAGTGGAACTGGTGTTCAACTTTAGATAATCCAGCTGACAAAGGTACTCGATTTATCTATCCTATCAAGTATAAATCAGATGGTATGTGGTAAAATGGCCCAAAATTTCTTTTAGAGGGAAAAGAAAATTGGCCAGTGAAGTGCGGTACATTAAAAGACGATGACCAATCAAAAGATGAAATAAAAGCAAGATATTTTGTCATGTTCCTCTCTAGTTCTGCAGAAATTACTAACCACATAATTAACCGATCTTCAAATTATTTAAAAGTTCGTAGAATCCATTCTTGGGTTCTAAGGTTTCTTAACAATATTCGTCAAAAGAATTATAGAAGAAATGGCGAATTAACCATAGAAGAAGAATTGCAAGCTGAAAAAATAATTTGTCGTCAAATTCAAAAGGACAACTTTCGAGAAGAATATGCTTGTGTGGAACTGTCCAAAGTAATTCCTAAATTAAGTGAACTTTTGACACTTAGTCTATTCTTAGATGATGAAGGTATCGTAAGAGTTGGTGGTCGTCTCGACAATGCAACCTTTCTTCCGTTATATACCAGAAGATTTATACTACTTCCAAAATCGCATCGAATATCTCGAATAATTGTTGAATATTACCATAAAAGAAACTGCCATCAAAATTCTTCGAAGGTTACATGTGATGTAAGGGAAAGGTTTTGGATACCATCAATTCGAATATTATTAAGAAGCGTTGAAGCAAAATGCTGCTTCTGTAAATTAAGAAAAGCTAGACCTGAACAACCCCAGATGGGAATCTTACCCAAAGACCGCGTAACACCCTTTGTTCGGGCGTTTTCATATACTGGTGTAGATCTCTTTGGTCCATTTGATATCCAAATACGTCGATTTAAGGAAAAGCGGTGGGTGGCCTTGTTTACCTGTTTGACGGCACGCGCTGTTCATTTAGAAGTGGTAAACGATTTGACATCGGATTCATTTGTAATTTGTCTTAGAAACTTTGTAAATCGACGAGGTGTTCCCATTCAAATACGTAGTGACAATGGAAGGAATTTCGTAGGTTTAAGGAAAGAACTGAAGAACGAATCGAATTTTTTAGATCATGATAAAATACGCGCTCGTTAACACCATTAGGAATAAAATGGGTTTTTAATACTCCATTTGACCCAAGTCCTGGAGGAGCATGGGAAGATCGAAATGGAGACGTGGGAGAATTATAAGAACGTATAGCGGTTCCGATGGAGTAATACGATCAGCTGATATTAAAACTTCTGAAGGAGTTTTCAAAAGATCTGCATCAAAATTAGCACTTCTTGATTAAGGAACCTAATTGTGAATTTTCTTTAGATAATTCACGGGGGAGAGAAACTGTTGTTTCTACTCGTTTAAAAATGTAATTTTTTATTTTAACAAATTACCTTTGTTTTATATTTTTATATTTTCAAAATTGTAAAATTTTTATTAAATTTATATCGTTGAATTGAAATGAAGACAACAAATGTAAGATATTTTCACATTTTACTTAAAATATTAATTAACATATTGTATCTTTTTCAAGTGAATAAACATCATTATTAAAACTGTTTATCAAGAAATTATGTTTTCAATTTGGATTACAACAAATGAAATAAAAATGCTACCAGCTCAATTGAACTCAACTATAACAATATTCTTTATTTAAAATTATCTTTAACTTAAACCTAACATCAATGTATGTATGTAAATAAGAGCTACAGTGTTTCTTGTTGTTGTTTTGCTTCTCACTTCCAATGTAACAACTAATAATATGTATTTATTTATTTAAATGTACCAACAACAAACATTGCATTCTTGTAGACAACAACAACATAACTTACACCTTAAAACAATAACTTGAGAAACAAATATGCAAAATATTCTATTCTTTTTTCGGACAGCTTAGGCTTTTGTAACATTTTTGAATCGAAACTATATTTAAAGGAGAATGCAATTCCCAAATTTTTCAAAGCCAGGCCCATTCTATTCGCATTGCAAGAGCTTTTTAAAAAGGAAGCATACAGATTAGAGCACATTGGTATATCAAAACCTATTACCTATATTTCATGGGTATTACCAGAGTATGCGCAGACTTCAAACAAACAGTAAATCCCCAAATAGATATGGAAAAATATCCAATTCCTCAATTTAAAAACCTTTTATAGAAATTGCAAGGAGGTATTACGTTTTCCAAAATAGATTTATTGGATGCATATTTTCGAATGCCAATGGAGGAAGAGTCAAAAAAACTACTTGTGGTAAACACGTCCTTAGGCCTATACCAATATCAAAGACTGCCATTTGGAATATCTAGTGCACCCGCAATATTTCAAAGATTTATGGAACAGCTTATTGCTGGTATACCAGGGTGTGTAAACTATCTGGATGACATTGTGGTCACTGGAAGAACAAACGAAGAACATCGGCAATATTTAGAAAAAGTGTTCGTTAGACTGCAAAATTCCAATTTAAGATGCAAATTGTCAAAGTGTGCATTTATGCAAGATAAAATTAAGTATCCATCCGTTTCAGGCATAAAGGCAATTCAAGAAATGCCGATACCAAAAAACCTAAAGGATGCTCAAGCTTTTTTAGGTAAAGTAACTTATTACATCAAATTTATTCAGAAAATAGGAAACATGCTGAAAAATGGAAATAAAATATATAAAAGACAATATATAAAAGACAAAATCAAATTCAAAAGTGTTTTTCAAAGTCGAATCGGCAAAAGCAGTGTACAAGTAATTGTTCGTTTAATGAAGCTTAAAGGCTTTTAGCATCAAATGCGGAAACTTCAAATATTAGGTCCCCTTCGACTGCAGCAATACCAAAGTCAACTTTCTCATCTTTTATTCCAAATACACATGAACCAAATACAGATCCCATAACTTCAAACCAGTCTCGACAGTCAACACCAATATCGTCAATGATCCCACCGCGTCGTTCACAAAGAATAAGGAAGCCGCCTAATCAGTATTCACCACCCCTGATTTGAAAATAAGTACAGAGGAATTGATTTATTTAATAAATTTTATAAAATTTATTTGCTAAGTGTATATTTGCATAAAGTTTTAATGTAATATAGTCTACAACATTGGTTTTAAGTTGTTAGAAACATAGTGTACATTTTTATATAATGGTAACTCTGTTATTTTGCGTTTTTGTCTATAAACCAAATTTTTGTAAGACTCACTCGCTTTTTGGTTTATACATTGATAATACATAGCACATACATATAAACTTTTTAATTACAATGAAAATAACAAAATATAATTTTTTGTTTCATATTTTATTAATATATGATTAATAATATACTATTTAGTTTAAGCTAGTTCTATGTAAATAATATTAAGCATTGATTTAAAATAGTTTTAAGCACTTTTAAACAACTTAACTTTAATTTTTAACAACTTTGGTTCTAAATAAATAATATTAAGCATTAATTTAAAATAGTTTTAAGCACTTTTAAACTTTACTATCTTTGGGCAACTTTTCAAAAACGACTTCATTTATGATACACGGACAACTGATTGCAACTTATCTCAACCGCTGATCATAATTAGCTATCTTCTTTATCAACCGTCAACCTTGATGTGTGGTGTATTCAGCAACTAGCTTTAACCCTTTAAAGCTAACTTCCTTCCTGCTACAAACTGAGTTCGTTTGATAGCAACCAAATCACCGACCTTGTATTCTATATAGCTTTTCCGCTTTTTATCGTATTGCTTCTTGTACATTTATTGCGCTTTTAAAATTTGCCTCACTTCGTAATTGCTGGCGATCTTTAGCGAATGGGTTAATGAATTCATCCTGCAGTATTTCGATGATACTGTTCTCAAGCATAGTCTTCATTTTAGTACCGAACATAATTTCAAATGGTGTAAAATGTGTAGAATTGTGTACGCAGGAATTTAACAATTTTTGTACCTGCCCAACGTACTTATATGATGTAGACGAGTCTTCATGCGAGAGTTTCGCAATAAAAGATAAAATACAGCGATTTACGCGCTCAATCTGACCGTTACCTCTTGGAACGCCTGTTGTAGTCAAAACATGTTTAACTGCATTGTACTCACAGTACTCTCTAAACTGCTGCGATAAGAAAGCTGATCCTTTATCACTGAAAATACGACTCGGATTTCCAAATGTGTTAGACCATATTGTTAGATTCTTCACAACTTCATCAGCATTTGTCGTCTTTGTAGTAAACAACCAAACAAATTTAGAAAAACTGTCAACCACAGCGTCCGTTGGCCCTAATTGGGCGATGGGTATTGTTTGCAACGGCAAAGCGCGATTGTAGATTGCCTTCCTTTTACCAAGCTTTTTGTTATATATAATGCATTTTATACAATTTTGGGCAATCTGTGAAACCTTTTTTCTCAATATGCGGTATGTAAAATTGTTGTTGTAATGCGTGAATTTTTGTTGCTACTGAAAAATCAAAATTTTCGTGACAATTTCTTCTTATTTGAACTTCCATTGCTTTTGGAACCAATAACAAATCGTTTACTGTCTTATAGATTAGACCACCTTTGATTTGTATATGTAGAGTAACATATTTTTATACCCTTCACCACAGGTGGAAAGGGTATATATAAGTTTGTCATTCCGTGTGTAATTTATACAATATTCATTTCCGACCCCATAAAGTATATATATTCTGAATCCTTATACATAGAGAAGTTGATTATGCGATCCGTCTGTCCGTGTTAGTGTTGTAATGTCATTTGCCAAGGCAGCAGAAGAGATACAAAAAATTTAAGTACACCAATCTGTCAGGCATAGATTCGAAAATTTTGGTATTGTAATTCAGCAACATCGGATCATTCCTTTGAAGGCTGCGGGCCAAAAATCACGCCCACCTATATTTTCTTTACGTTTTTTTTTAATTTTTTTCGGCTTTAATGATTCTGTTTTGCCTTTTTTTGTCAAATAATTATTACACTGTGACAGGTAGAGGAGTGCATACAGATCTCGGGGGATCAATAACCCCCTACGAGGGGCGATTTTTGTTTGTTTTTAGATTGGTAGGGTTTTTCTGCTTTGATTTGTATTAGAGACCTTAATAGAAAGCAATACACATAGAGGTAGCCAATGGACCCACAGGGTAACCACTAATAAATAGGAGCAGTTAAAAGGACCCCCCATGTGTCAATATGAGGAAATTTTTTTGTAAGGATGTCTTTTTGCTTTAGTCTGACCATTCTAACTCAATATAGATTGCAGAAAGCTTCAAAATTTAACAAAAAAATATTTCAATAAATTTAAAAATTTTTTTTTTTAAAAATGTACAAAAAAAATTTTTACAAAAAAATTTACAAAAAAATTTCAAAAAAGATATTTTACAGAAAAATATTAAAAAAAACAATTTTTTTAAAAAATTTTCCAAAAATTATTCGAATAAAATTTTACAAAAAATTTTTAAAAATTATTTTTACAAAAAATTTTTACACACAATTTTCGAAAAATTAAAACAAAAATTTCAATATTTCTTTGAAAATGAAAATCAAGACTGTAACATAACATATAATTAATATTAAGAATATACATATGGATGTATGTGTGTATATAGAGTAACATATTTTTATACCCTTCACCATAAGTGGAAAGGGTATATATAAGTTTGTCATTCCGTGTGTAATTTCTACAATATTCATTTCCGACCCCATAAAGTATATATATTCTGGATCCTTATACATAGAGAAGTTGATTAAGCGATGTTCGTCTGTCCGTGTATCCCTCTGCCCGTGTTAGTGTTGTAACACTAACACGGGCATTTCTGTCATTTGCCAAGGCACCAGAAGAGATACAAAAAATTTAAGCACACCAATGAGGCATAGTTTCGAAAATTTTGGTATTGCAATTCAGCAACATCGGATCATTCCTTTGGAGGCTGCGAGCCAAAAACCACGCTCACCTATATTTTTTTCACGTTTTTTTTTATACAGATCTCGGGGGATCAATAACCCCCTTCGAGGGCGATTTTTGTTTGTTTTTTAGATTGGTAGGGTTTTTCTGATTTGATTTGTATTAGAGACCTTAATAGAAAGCAATACACATAGAGGCAGCCAATGGACCCGCAGGGTACCCACTAATAAATAGGAGCAGTTGAAAAGACCCCCCATGTGTCAATATGAGGAAATTTTTTTGTAAGGATTTCTTTTTGCTTTAGTCTGACCATTCCAACTCAATATAGATTGCAGAAAGCTCCTAAATTTAACAAAAAAACATTTCAATAGTATTAAAAAAAAATTTTTTTTTTAAAAAATATACAAAAAAAATTTTTACAAAAAAATTTACAAAACATTTTCAAAAAGATATTTTACAGAAAAATATTCAAAAACAAAATTTTTGTAAAAAATTTTTAAAAAAATTTTCGAATAAAACTTTTAAAAAATTTTTACACATAATTTTCGAAAAAATAAAACAAAAATTTCAATATTTTTTTGAAAATGAAAATCATGACTGTAACATAACATATAATTAATATTAAGAATATACATATGTATGTATGTGTGTATATAGAGTAACATTTTTTTTAAATGCGTTTGATTTTTAAATAGATGATATCTCTGTTTTAAAACCTAGGTACATTAAACACATAGACATCATCAGGATACCGACTACAAACTGTCAAAAATAAAATACACACGTTTATAGGTTAACGATTATTTTGAAGCCAGCAAAGCTACATGGCTACACGACCACCGTTGTGGCTGTCGTCAACTTAGGTTGATTTCTATTTTATTCAACAAAAGAAAATGTCACAAAATTGCAAATTACAAATTCATATACAAACAAAAAGTTTTGGAGGAAATATTTATAAGTTTTTGAAAAAGTTATTTAATTTTATAAAAGCAAAATAAGTATTTCTACAACAATGTCAGAGTTTACGATGTAGCGTCGGCTTCAATATCATTAAGTAGCTGACAACACGGCGACAATTGTAGCAAACGGAATTTGTTTTCATTTGTCTTCTATTTCTTTAACTCATGAATAATGATTTTTTCTTATACAACTTTATTTAAGTAAAGAGTCAACAATATGGATAATGTCTGTGTAAATAAAATCACCGTGGTGAAGGGTATAGAAGATTCGGCACGGCCGAATATAGCACTTTTACTTGTTGTTATATATAATGCATTATATACAATTTTGGGCAATCTGTGAAACCTTTTTCTCAATATGCGGTATGTAAAATTGTTGTTGTAATGCGTGAACTATTGTTGCTACTGAAAAATTACCATTTTCGTGACAACTTCTTATTATTTCAACTTCCATTGCTTTTAGAACCAATAACAAATCGTTTACTGTCTTATAGATTAGTTCACCTTTGATTTTAAAATTTTCATAATCGTGCGACTGAAGTATTAACGATATTGCTTTAATATACTCATCAGTTTGCTGCATACGTTTAATGCGAGCAGTTACTTCTGTAGATATCACCATTACACTGATTAGGTATTTGCTTAAGCAATCCATATTCTTCATTCTACTTCCTGGTCGAAAAATGTTGTAGGTACATAACCCACCGTGCCACGTCTCTTGGGATATCCTTTTTAGATATTGTTTGTTTAAAGGCTGAACAATCGGTCACTAATTTGAATTTAACACCCAACAGATAGTGTCGAAACTTTTTAAAAGCAAGATAAGATGCTTTGACTTCCATAATATAACTGCAGTTTACACTCTTGCGGGGAAGCTTTTTTGCTCCAATAAAAAACAGGATGTAGTTTTCCATCAACAATTTGGAAAAAAGTTGCTCCAAACTCTTCTTTAGAGGCGTCTGCATGCAATTCTGTTTCAGCGTTTCTATTATAAATTTTTAAAACTGGTTCATTGGTAATGATTCTTTTTAAATTTTCAATTGCTGCTAACTCTGTAGTAGTCATCTGAAACAGTGTACCTTTCTTTAACAAAGTAGTTAAAGGTTTTGCGATATGGGCATAATCCTGGACAAATTTTCTGAAATAGCCTGTCAAGCCAAGAAAAGCTTGCACGTCTCTAACATTCTTTGGTGTGGGAAATTTTTAAACTGCTTTACTTTTTGTTTTTCCGGGTGAAATGCTACAATTCTCAACTGTATAGCCTAAGAATTAGATTTTGGTTTTCATAAATGAACACTTTGACCATTTAAACTTTAAGTCAAATTTAGCGGCAGTGTCTAACATGATTTTTAACTTTTTAAAACATATGTCAGCAGTTTCGTCATATACATGACGACGTCTGAGTTAATAAGTTTTTGGAAAATATAATTTACGTATTTGATGAAATAAGCTGGGGAGTTGCAGAATCCAAATGGTGATTTGTTAAATTCGTACAAACCTTGTTTTGTGATAAAAGCTGTATACTTTTTACTGTCTTCGTGAATAGAAACATGTAAAAAATCATTTTCAAGATCCATTACAAAAAAATGTTTGTAATTTTAGTAAAACATCTTCTATGAGAGGCACTGGAAAACAATCTTTTTACACCATTTTATTTAACTGTCGATAATCTATATTTAACTCGATAGTCACCGCACTTCTTTTTAGTCAAAACAACTCTGCTGGCCATATCCGAAGCTGATTCTCTGATAATTCCTTTTTCAAGACACTGCGATTTGATTGTTCAATTTTTGTTCTTGTTGAATAGGAAACGACTCGATGAATGACGAAACGGTTTAAAGTCATTGTTTGTTATGATTTTCATCGTTATCGGACATTCCTTACGCGGTACTACATTTTATACGACATTATTAAATTTTCAACTTTTCGTTTATGAACACTGTCAACATCTATTTCTACCGTTTTTATATTATACACGTAAAATTCATTAACTGTTTCATTAAAATTTTTATTTTCAAAAGTAAACCCATTTTCATTACAATAAAATTTTAATTTCTTTGCAAAATCATAGCCTAAGATGGCATCACATTTATCTGCATTATTTCGGACAACAATGAATTCATGTTGTGTTTCTATTTCATCCACTGTAACTTTTCATCTTAAACGTCCAAGCGGTGTTGTCTTTTTATTACCGAAACCGAAAAGTAAGGATTTACTGTCTGATATATCACAATTTTTAAAGTTTCTTTTGTCACATATTCTCTTACAAGTAAAACATCAGAACCTGTATCAACAAGGCATTCAAGTTTTTTATCGCTCAGCATTATTATTTTATACCGATTTTTGTCTACAATCACATTAACCGTCTTTTCAACCTCTTTTTTATTAAACGGACTTGCAATTTTCCCAAAATTATTGCATTTAAAAAATTTTGACAAAGTTTTACATTAAGATCTTTTATGATCTGTAGAGCCACAGTTAAAACATCTTTCTTTTTTCACTTCCGGACCTTTAAGTTGTTTGTTTTTATGTTCATTAGAAAAATCATTTTGCATATGTTCATAAATTTCATATTTTTTACGGAGCTCTTTGAAAGAGGTAGCCCTGTATAACTGATATTTCAATTCCGATTTTATTTTCAACCCGTCCACTATATACCTAATTGTTAAAACTTTGTCGAAATTTCCTAATGTTGCGATTTTGCGCATCTGTAACATGTACTCGAGGAACGATTCACTTTCTAAGTTACGTTTGTTAGTCAACATTTTATGCACTTCGTTACAATTATATATTTTGCTAAGCTCGTTTATCAATTGTTGTTTTAATTCACTATAATTGAATAGTAATGAATATATTGTTTCATATTTTATTAATATATGATTAAAAGTAATAGTATTTAGGTATCCAAAACACTTATTTAGGTTATGTTAGTTCTAAGTAAATAATATTAAGTATTGATTTAAAATAGTTTTAAGCTCTTTTAAACAACTTTACTTCGATTTTTAACAACTTTAGTTCTGCTTTACCAACTTTTACTTTGGGCAACTTTTACAAAAACGACTTCTTTTATGATACACGGACAACTGATTGCAACTTATCTCAACCGCTGATCATAATTAACTATCTTCTTTATCAAACGTCAACCTTGATGTGTGGTATATTCAGTAACTAGCTTTAACCCTTTAATGCCTTTACATACATACACACAGTGTAATTTTGTAAAATTGGTTCTGTTAGAACTTCGTAGCCTCGAGGAGATTCGAAGGAGAGTCTTCGCAGTATAGTGTAGGTACATACCTCTTCCCACCCTGAGAGGAAATACTTTTGCGGTGGTTCCGCAGGGATTGTGGAATAGTGCATTGAGGTTGTTTAGCGTGTTAAAGGCTCGCACTCCTGGCGTCTTGGGAGCCAGAGTCTTTTGACGATTTTTACCTCATTTAAAAAAAAAACACACATACATACATACATATATACATACATACATACATACATACATACATACATACATACATACATACATACATACATACATACATACATACATACATACATACATACATACATACATACATACATACATACATACATACATACATACATACATACATACATACATACATACATACATACATATCTATATAAAATTTCTTATATTAAAAAAAAAACACATTCAAACACGTTAAAAAAAAAAACAAAATAATTTCAAATTCATTATCATAAATTACACTTGAAAAGTTATAAAAAATTAAAGATTCTATTATAAATGTTTGATACAATTTCATGTTATTTTTTATGCAATAAATGTCTATAATTCTGTGAAACATTTTCTGTATCTGCCTTAAAATTCTTTTTTCAATCGGAACTTTAATTATTTGTAACATTTCTAACATATAACGACGTTTATAATTATTTTCCAATTTATACATTTTCAAAGATGGGATAGTGATTTCTTTTTGAACAATGGGGAGACAATGCTGTTTTTGAAATTGATGTTATCCCTGGTCTGATTTATGTCCAGCTATTCTCATTTTCAGTTTATTCTTCGTTGTACCTACATATACTTTATTAAAATTCTCTTTGTCATTTACTTTACAAGGTATTTTGTACACTAAATTTGACATATATATTTTTTGTATTTTATATGCCATCTTGTATTTAATAGAGTCAAATATTTTTGATTTTTCCAACCGTTCATAGAAATCTGGTACATAAGTTATTGATTTATATAGAGTTAACTAAAAAAAACTTTCACATCAAATACCCGTCGCCAACTTAAAATATCTCTGCAGTCCTTTAAGATTTAACGGTCAGACTAAAAGCAATTTATAGCCAAATGTATCAGCTTTCTATAACATTTGTTGATGAAATTAAAGAATTTCATTTTAATAGTGAAAATAAATAAAACTCAAAATACCCCAATTTTTGATACCAAAGAAAAATTTGTACACTTAGTTTTCCTTCAGAGGGGTGCAATAAAATAGGCACTAGAACAAAAATTATTACTTTTTATGGCCACCTTTAGAATCTAACACAACTGTAAGCCTTCATTTCCTAGAATGAACCAGATTTGTAGTGCTATTTGGAGGTATATTATCCCATATATCCTGGAGCGCATTTTTGAGATATTTTTTGCACCTAAACTGCTGCTTGCGTAATTTACAACCATAGCTACTCTATAATTTACAACCATAGGTACTCTATAGGATTAAGGCCAAGGCTCTGGAGAAAATAGGATAGCTTTTTTACGTTACATAGAAGTCATTCTTTAACTATTAGGGAAGAATGCTTTAGGTCGTTGTCCTGAACGAGGCAATACTTACTAAATCAAATAATCCATTTTATTCATTATGCCTTCTATAAAAACTGGATTTTCAACCCAATTGATCTCCACACTATAACATTGTCGCCGCTATGCTTGATCGTTTTATATAAATTTTTGTTACTTAAGGCCTGGCCTTCTGGCGGTATTACAGATTTTATTATTTTATACCAATTTTTGTCTACAATCACATTAACCGTCTTTCAACCTCTTTTTTATTAAACGGACTTGCAATTTTCCCAAACTTATTGCATTTAAACAATTTTGACAAAGTTTTACATTCAGATCTTTTATGATCTGTAGAGCTACAGTTAAAACATCTTTCTTTTGTCACTTGCGGACCTTTGAGTTGTTTGTTTTTATGTTCATTAGAAAAATCATTTTGCATATGTTCATAAATTTCATATTTTTCGCGGAGCTCCTTGAAAGAGGTAGCCCTGTATAACTGATATTTCAATTCGGATTTTATTTTCAACCCGTCCACTATATACCGAATTGTTAAAACTTCGTCGAAATTTCCTAATGCGATTTTGCGCATCTGTAACATGTACTCGAGGAACGATTCACTTTCTAACTTACGTTTGTTAGTCAACATTTTATGCACTTCGTTACAATTATATATTTTGCTAAGCTCGTTTATCAATTGTTGTTTTAATTCACTATAATTGTTAACGTTTACGGTTTCCAAAAACAATTTAGCCGTTCCCGAAACTTTATTTCGTGATTACACGTATTTTTGTTTTTCATTTAGTTCGTAGGCCGACGCATTGCTTTCAAAGGTATGGAACCAATTTTCTACTTTTGTTACTTAATGCCTGGCCTTCTTTAAGCGATACAAAGCGACGACCAATAGATTCTACTATAAATGTAACTTGTAACTTTTCCGTGTATGTATGTATGTATGTATGTATGTATGTATGTATGTATGTATGTATGTATGTATGAATGTATGTATGTATCTGTTTAAAAATGTGTTCTAATTTTTAGTAACTTTTTATTTGGTTTTGAATGTTTTGAAATGTTAGTTTTTTTAAATTTGATTGACAAATTTTTTTCATTCATTTAATTTTTTTTTTCATTCAATTAGGTATTATAGAACTATTTTTTTTCTGACTATGCTACCCAATGGTGCAGCGAAATATTGAAAATAAAAATAAATTTAAAATATTTATATATAAAAGATACCTAAAACTTAAAAAACATAATTATAAAATAGAAGAAGAAACGTTATAAAGGTGTAAAAATGAAGGAAAAGTGTTGAAATTTTTTATATCAGTTAAGAAAATAGGAAATTGAGGAATAAACTTGATTTAAAAAAATTAAAAAATTTAATATAATAATAGTTTTTATTAAATTTAAATCACGCTGCAATATTTTTTCTATTAAAAAAAATGTCATAGGCGTTTTTTTTTACGCGATACGGAAAACTTTTAAAAACTCCATCGACTACACAAAGCTGCATAATTCGATAAACGGATATCTGTATTATCTGAGAAATGCGGTGGAAAACGATATTAAGAAAATAAAACATCTTATTGAAGATTAAGAATAACAATTGTAAAATAGTGAAATAAACGGAAAACGATAGGAAGAAAATAAAACATCTTATTGTAGATTAAGAATAACAATAATGAAATAAATAATTTACTTGGACCAACTTACAAAACTCTAAACCTTAGAACATAAAATAGATCAGATTTACGACATCATAGTATCAGCAAAAAGTAATTTTATACATCCAAGTATGTTTAGTGTACAAGAAATAGGGCAGTTTGCAATCGATTTCTATAAGTTAAAGATGTTAAAGGTAGGCATAATGACATATGGTGACCACTCTATAGTCATCGCGGTGCTGATCCCCGACAACTACATTAAGACAGACTTGAAAATGATTAAACCAATTCCAAATAAAATTGAAATACATAGATTCAAATAAAAAGTACGTAGTGCAAATTCATGACATCCATTTTACTTATCAGGAGAATGTACCTTTGAGAAAATTAAAAAAAAGTATCCATTGTTCTTATCATGATACATATAAGTTTTATTTTAATAACGCTGCATCTATATTTGTCTTTAACGAAGAAACATTAATTCTGAAAAATGCTTTTTCTGAGGAGCTGAGGCAAAATTGTGACGATAGAAATTTAACTTGGAAATTTTTTTGTAACTTAAAAATTGCAGTATAACAATTCGAAATCAATCATATTCAAACAGAAAATTTATAATTAATGAAAACTATTTGTATGCAAACGTTAATAAATTTAAGTATTTATATGTATCAAATGTAAATTATAAATTCGATAATGTTACATTTTAACATTTTCAAAATATTAAGCAAATAGAAGAATTAAAGTTCCATAAAAGGGTATCTTATGTCATAAACATAACATTAATAGTTATTGTCACTGTAGCGACAATTGTACTGTATTGTTTTATGAAGAGAAATAGTATCAATAATAATATTAAGGAACTGAAAATCAAGGAAAGTGTCCCTACGGGACGCAATAAAAATTATACATATAAAAATAAGAATAATCATTTAAATTATAATTAAAATAAATAATAATGTAAGAGTAAAATTTAGGAGAATTTCAGTCATCGGAGTGGATAGAAGTGGTGCTGCACATTAGAAGTACTTGGCGGTATTGAAATGGAAAAACTAATGCCTGAAATTATTGCCACCGCAGAAAGATATTACCAGAATTAGTAAAGGGTTTGTTCGATGAAAATTGGCGTATCATTTTAGTTCAGTTCAAACAAGAACTTTGGTATTAAGCAATGACATACAGCTATTATAAGATTTTTGGGTACTGAGCGACGCAATCGTGTTCGTTTAGGCTTGTATATTGGTCGAAGTTATGTTTCACTAATGGTTCGCCAATTCAGCACTCTATGCCTGGAAAGTTATAGTAACCAACACAACTCAAACCCTTCGGGAAATTTTACCTACCCTTTTTGGTTTGCTGTTAGCGATCCTCTTGCAAAAGATCAAGATGCAGCAGCAAAAACATTTGAGTCTCTTCATTCCGCCGCACTGTGGTCAATATTTTGAGATAGCGGCCAAAACTCCTTTTGGTTTTTGCTCTCCGATTGTAAAGTTATTCGACTCATATGAAAGTAGACAGTAGTAAACCTCGGGAACCAAAAAATTAGAACTCTATTTCAACTATTTCACTGAGAACAGGTTGGTCCAAATGGGCTTTTTCAGAATTTAGTAAATTTATGATATTTTTAGTTACTTTTTAAAATTTAAATGATCATAACTTTTTTGTTTTTCAAGATTTTTGGACGAAATAAATTTTGTGTTGTAACTTAACTTATTTCCTATTGAAGCTCTACTGTTTTCAGAACAATTTAAATATTTTTTTTAAAAAAGGTCAAATTTCTCGGAAATTTCCTACTTCATAGAGCACAACTCCTGTGAGTCAAGCTGAGTCAAAACACAAATTTACTATTTTGTAGTCCTAACTCTCCCCTACATTCCTATATATATACATGTCGATGCATCGGGACTGCACTTTTTGAGCTACAGCAATTTTTCTGACCCAAGGTAAGATATTCGGTACAAATGCACGTCATATTTTTTGAGAAGTTATTTGTATGTGAAAGTGGCTATTATGCATATATTTTAATGAAATTTTGTACAAGAGTTCTTATTGACCCAAAAAATAATTCTGTTGAAATTAGGAGAAGTTGGCCCATATTTGGACCTAGTCCACATAGAAGGGTGTATCAAAATTTTGACAAAAATGCCAATAGAACTCTCAAATTATCTGGCAATTCATTTGGAAAAGGTAAAAAATGATTTTATTGCCATCTAATATTACATAACTTAAATACCTGAAAAATTGCAAATAAATTTAAAACCAATGGAAATAACTGCTAAAACCAAGTACCTGTTATATTATGTTTCAAAGAGGTAAAAAAGATCATGTTGAAACTTCGAGCAATAGTATATTAATCCATGCATTCATTTTTTTTCTTCATTATTGTTTAAACAATGGCTAAATTCAGTTATAGTGTTCTATCTGATATATATTTTGAACGGAAAGATGAAAACGACATTATTTTACATATAATGAATAATCCATTCTTCAAAATATGCGACAAACAAGAAATTAAAATTCATAACTTAAAAATAAAAAACTTTTTAAATACTTTACGGAAACGATACAATCAATGTTCCAGAAACAAGAAATTGTTTTACTCACGCAACCAAGAATGGTTAAGAAATAAACTTATTTTTAAAAAGCCATCAGTAACTACCACGGAAACTGGAAAAGGTGGTCGACCAGCAAAGCCAATTGATAATTGTAGTGAAAGATCACGAAGACGCAAGCTTAAACATATCAATGAAGAAGTTTCTTGTAGCATCATAAAGGATTCATTTCTGCATCAAATTCAACCATCGAAAACTAAAAAGAGTAAAATTGCTATTATTAAAAAAATAGTGGAAGCAAGCCCCAGACGCACAAAAAGGATTTTAGAAAGTATGCCGACACCAACTGAAGAAAATAAATTTACTCCAGAAGAAGCATTTGCACTATTTTTGGATTTGAAAATGACTAAAAATCAATATACAGAATTGCGGAAGCGAACCAATGAAAAAAATTGTGGAATTTTTCCATCATATCGAAATATAGTTTCTGCCAAAAAAAATTGATTACCTTCACCAACTGCTATTAGTGTAACTTCAAGTTCAGCAGAAATAAAATTGCAGAATCTTCTTGAACACACTGCAGAACGATTAATAAAGACATTTGATGCTGACTATTTAAAGAAGTTTAAAAATTGCAGCATGACTTTAATTTCTAAATGGGGATGTGATGGGTCCTCTGGCCAGAAACAATACAAACAATGTAATGCGGAAAATTCATCAGATGCCAATTTATTCATAATTTCTTTCGTTCCATTACGTTTAACAAAAACTTATATTGGTTTTGAGCCGTCATAACTGAAGAAGTTGGCAAAATAAGAGATGAAATTAAAGAACTTCAACCAGTGATATTTGAATTTAATGACCAATGCATCGTAGTTACCTTTAAAATGTCACTTACAATGATCGATGGAAAAGTTGCACAAGCTTTAACCGAAACAAAGTCTTCGTCAAGCTGCACCATATGCCAAAAAACATCAAGTCAATTGAGCCAACCACCAACACAAGACGATAGTTTTAATGAAGCATATGAATTTGAAATGTCACCTCTTCATGCTAGAATTCGTTTTATGGAGCATATTCTTAAATTGGGATACGATTTGGAATTTGGCCCGTTAGGCGAAACAGTGAGAAACAACAGAGAAAATTTGGAAAAAAGAAAGAAAAAAAAGATATTCAAGAAAAATACCGTGAGATAGGCCTTATAATTGACCAGCCAAAGCAAGGAGAAGGAAATTCTAATGATGGAAACACAGCAAGGAGATTTTTTTCCGATCCAGAAACTGCAGCTTCTATAACTGGAGTAGATTATGATTTAATACGACGATTCCAAATCATATTAGAAGTTATAGCATGTAGCAAAAATATAGATGCAAACAAATTTGGTCAGTATGCTAATGAGACAGCAACCTTTTATAACCAAAAATATTCTTGGAGACATATGCCAACCACAGTTCACAACATTTTGTCCATGGGGAACAAATAATTCAGCACAATATGCTTCCAATTGGAGATCTCTCAGAAGAAGCGCAAGAAAAAAGGAACAAAGACTACAGATTCTTTCGCGAGCACAATACAAGAAAAATTTCCAGATATTGTACTAATGAAGATCTTATTAATATTTTGTTGTGCACATCAGACTCATATATGTCCAGTATTCGACAAAAATGGAAATCAACCTCATTAGAGTTAGATGAAGAAGCTAAACAACTACTGCAAAATGAAAATCAAAGAAATTTTTACTAATATTGTTAAATTAATACTAGTTTAAAGATTATAATTTGTTTCTAATTTTAGTATAAATTTTTATTAATACATTTAAATAAAATATATGTGTACTTTAAATCAATAGTAAAAGTTTACTTAAAATTTTATCGATGTTGTGTTCTGTATATTATAATATATCCAAATGGTATTGATATTGTTGGGAATTTCAGTGTTATTTTTCAGTTTAATCCTCACAACAATTAGCTTTCTTCCAAAAAAACCAACCTTTGGCCCCTGTGAATATTGAGACTAAATAAATGTCAGGGGCCAAATGTTGGCATTTTCTGACCAAAATCAAGTTTAGGAATAATAATTAAGTATTGGTTGTAAAATACGATTGAGGAAAAAAAGAAATTATAAAAAAATACCTATTTAAAATGTCAAAACATTCAACTTTTACATGGAAACTTAACAAAAAATTAAAATGCATTTTTAACTCCACATTACTTACGTTCCTATCAGTCGATTTTTACGTTTGAACACGCAAATTGAAGCTTAAAGTCCCTCCTATTGAACAAAACAAATTGCGTAAAAAAATACCAATCCGGTCAAAAGTTATAGAGTTTTGACCGCTATCTCGCGAAATTGACCACTGTGCGCCGTAGGAGCAAGAGCTCTTGATGACATACTAACGTATATGCTGGAGGGCTTATCTGATCCAGATACAGAAGTTGCAGAAAATACATTAGATGGTTTACACGAGTACAGAAACGGCTTGTTCTTGGGAACCTTAAAGAATTACAAGTCAGTTTTAAAGAAATTTTTCAGAATTGATGGTCTCGATCCCAAAATTTGCATGTTTAAGAACATGCTGGATCATCAGGAGCTCACACCGTTTGTGTTTATATAATTTACCAGAATCGTAAGCTGATGCTCTTAGGAGCTCAAAGCTGTCATTTAAGAACTTGCCATATATTACATCATCGTCAAGTATCTTGAGAACAGCTTGGTCTATAATGTAGAATACAGACAGTGGATACAAGTAGATCGTTGCAGTTTAGAGGTGCGTTTGAAGCAAGTCTTTTCGTAGACGGATTGACGGAAAAATAATCCCAAATTTCCCCACATAACTTCATAGCGAAAAAACAAGCAGAATATCTGAGAATTATCAAAGAAACTATATCACCTACAGAAGTCGTCATTATTGCTGATTTTTCGTAAAATTATGCTTTTGTCGTTCAAGATAGTGTGCAAGAGATGCATTGGAGTAATGCACAAGCGACCATCCTTTTGCATGCTATTATCGCCAAAACGATGGAGAACCTGTAGAGCTACTCAACTGTGTTGTGATTTCGGATGACTTCAAACATAATACATCAGCCATATACCACTTCCAGACGCTTTTGATTAATTAAAAAAAAAACAATTTGAGCAGGGCAAAAAATCATCTGTATGTCAAACGGTGCAGCAAGCCAGTACAACAAATTAGATGTTTGCTTAAACGAAAGAGATTTTTCAGTGAAGACAGAATGGCATTTTTTTTGCTACTGCACACGGCAAAGGGCCTAGTGATGTATTGGGCGGTACAGTCAAAAGGTTGGCATCGCGGTCTAGCTTGCAAACGCCGTAGATACGAAGAGTGCTAATGACGGACATAGCTGTCTAAAAAATGTGCATTCCGCTCCTGCCGGTGTCTAAAAATTAAATTTTCCCAATTTTTATTCAATATCACCTAATTTGTAATTTAGCTAATTCTTTTTTAGAGAGAATAAAAACAAAGTTAAGCTTGACTATCAATTTCATTGTATGTAATACATAAATAGTTCGACTAATTATAACTACAAATTTTCAAAATTAAAAATCGAAAAGCATGTTGCTTAAAGTTAGCGTTTTTTAAGGGTTATGTAGTAGCAAGTTGACTTTTTCTTGCCTAAAATTAGCTAACCTTAATACAAAAAAAGTAATATATGTAATTTCTCAGGATGTAGAGAATTTAGAGATAAAGGATTGAAGTTATTAGTAGTGAAAAACTTAGTGTATGTAATTTGGGCAATTAGAGAATTTTACACGTGTTCTTACGCTTTTGGCATTTCTTACAGATAATTGACTTCTTATTTCCTTGGTTTAATGTATAATTCAGTTGATGTTTATTTCCAATTATGTTGGTTTCAAATTGAGAAATTATATAAAAATATAATCAAAAATATATAAATGTTATTCTTTTAGAATGAATGATCTTTTCCTTTAAGCTGTTTGATCAAAAGTGACTTAGATTTTTTAATTAGAGGAAAGCTCCTTTTATCCTCGTGTAAAATATGGTTACTTAAAGTTTATATTCGAAATAATTCACAATAGGTTACGGTTACAAATTCTTAGTTACATTTCAATATATTACTTTCAGTGTGAACAAGTGAACAAGTTTTAAATGCAATTTAAATTTGAACGGAAAAATTAATTAATAAATAATTTTGTACTAAAATTTTTTGTTATAAATTTTAGATTGTATAAAATCTACGGATTTTATACATTCCGGCCTCTTTATGTTGCTTTAGCGGACGGTTGATGGCACAATACTTGAGCAAGTGAGCGTATTGCCTCGGATAAAATTTGCTGATCCGGAACAAAAGCCTTATTTTGTTCATGTTGACTTGTCTGGCTTTGACGTTGGTTTTTGTAGTTTACGGTTGTTTGATCGTTGATTCTTGTTCGTTTACGGTTATTTAATGTCCTTTTGTGCGGTTGTCTTCTATTTAAACGGGTTTTGATCCCTGGGTGTAGTAGAGTGTGATGATAAGCATGACAAATCCTGCAAGTGTCCATAGATCGACAAGCTCTCAAGTCATGACTCTTTGCTAAACAGTTGACACAATAGTTGTGTTTGGCGACAGCTTTGTTTCTCATCTTCACATTCATCTTAAGGAATATTTTACAAAACCTAATGGAGTCGTACCTTTTACACAATTTGCATTGATATGTATCTGCATCACGATAAGTGTGGCGATATGTTCTTTGTCTGTAAGTAAAGATGTACCAATAAAAAAGAGGAAAAAATTTAATTATTAATTAAGTTAATTTAGTTTCGAAACCATTATTCTCTATTTTAATAATTTGGATCGAAAATAAGTGAATAACTACAGTATAGAGTGCTAATAATTAGATGAATCTTTATCATTTAACAGTGATAAATAACAAAGTTTTACAATAGGTCTTTTGATGACTCCAGTGGCTGTTTTAACATCAGCAATTCTAACATTATTGTCAGTGCCTAAATAAGTGTCTTCGACCCGGCCTAAACGCCAGTCAGATGGAGGAAGGAGATCATCAATAACGACAACAAGAACACCTATTTTCAAATTTTGGGAGAGATTTTTCCACTTAAAGCGCTTGTGTAGTGATTTTAGATAGTCTTCTTTCCAACGAATAGAAAACTGATGATGAATAACCTTGAGCTTTTCCCATCTGTTTATAAGAGATAGATTTTGATCATGTTTTTCTGGAAAACTCATTATGGGTGCACCTCTTAAAAAGTGTCCTGGAGTTAGGGCTGTTAAATTGTTTGGGTCTTCTGATATAGCCGAAATAGGGCGAGAGTTTAAAACTCCTTAATTTTTTGCTAGAACCGTGGTAAATTCCTCGAAATTTAATTTATGACCGCCTATGACCTTTTTCAAATGAAGCTTAAAACTTTTTACGTCAGCTTCTTAAAGTCCGCCCATGTGGGGGGCATGTGGAGGAATGAATTTCCATTCTAGACCATGTGTTATATATTTCTGTGATATTTCTGTTGAAGCTGAATTAATAAATGAAGTGAACTCACGACCTAACTGTCGACTGGCACCAATGAAATTTCTACCATTATCAGATAGAATCCTGGAAGGCAGTACCCGCCTCCCCACGAAACGAGAAAATGTTGCTAGGAATGCAGCGGTTGACAAGTCCGAACAAGCTTCTAAATGAATAGCCTTTGTGCTTAGCCATACAAACACACATACGTAGCCTTTTGCGATAGAAGCTGTTCTTAAAGACGAGGTTTTAATTTCAAGGGGACCAGCAAAATCTATGCCGATTGTTTGAAACGGGATTGAAAGAGTGCATCCAGCAAAGGGTAATGGAGCCATGATTTGAGAACATGGCTTTTGTTTATATATTATACATGTCTTACAGTGGCGTATAATTTTCTTTACTCTTGATTTTAATCGTGATATATAAAATTCTGTTTGCACCATTCTGCACATTTGATTGCATTCAGCATGAGCGAGTAGTAAATGCAAATGCGTCAGATATAGGTGACATAATCGTGAATTGCCTGGTAATATTATAGGATATTTTTCATTATACGGAAGTGATGAGTCTGTTAAACGACCGTTTACCCTTAAAATATTGCTGTGATCTAAAATTGGATTAAGAGTACTTAGAGCGCTTCTTTTTGGTAAAGGGAGAGATTTAGATATATTTGCATATTCTTCCTGAAAATAAGCCTTTTGAGCTATAATTATTAATTTGTCTTTTACTAGCTTTATTTCGCTTTGAGTAAGTTTCGTTTCAGAGTAAGTTGATGTTTTAATTTTGCAAGGGTGTTGTGTAAAAATCGTAACATGTAAGCTACGATTCGCAAAGCTTTGCAATATGAGGAGAATCTCAGCAAAAGTCATTTTCTAGCACTGTTGTTTGCAAGATGTGAATTTTTCTTTTACTTGTGGGAACTTCAAAGCGAGGTTTTTGGGGCTATTCGGTTGGAGGTTTTGATAACCATTTTGGGCCATGTCTCCAAAGACGACTGTCTGCGAGTTCCTGAGGTCGACATCCCCGTGTTCCGAGGTCTGCTGGATTGTCGTGGGTGCGAACGTGACGTCATATTGTGTTAGGCATTGAATTGTGAATTTGAGCTGTACGGTTAGCTACAAATGTTTCCCATATGTGAGGTGGCTTTGAGAGCCAACCTAATACTATTGAGGAGTCTGTCCATAAATAATTTTCACATGTTGTAAATTGAAGAGAATCAATGACATATTTGAGTAATTTTGATAACAATACCGCACCATTTAATTCCAGGCGTGGCAGGCAAATTGGTTGCAAAGGAGCGACTTTGCATTTTGCAACAAGTAGATTGCTGAATACTACGTCTGAAGAGTTTTGCGAGCGTATATAAACTGAGGCGCAAAATGCTCCTTCAGACGCATCACAAAAACCGTGTATTTGTATTTTATCTGATGGGTTGTACTTTAACCATCTTGGTATAGTGACTTTATCAATTTGCGATAGATCCATGAGGAAATTATTCCATTTATTTAAAGTTTCTGTACTTACATCCTCATCCCATTGCACCCCTTCTATCCATAGTTGCTGCATTAACATTTTACTTCTTATTGCTATTGGTGTAATCCACCCTGCTGGATCGAAGATAGTGGCTATTCCTGATAAAATTTTTCGTTTTGTGACAGATTTGTTATTTGATACAGGAGTGAACGAATATGTAAAGGAATCGGTGAGCGCATTCCATTTGATCCCTAAAGTTTTTGTAGAGCTGGTTTCGGGAAATTGAAGTAACTCTGAATCATAAAGATCCTCAGTAGGTATATTATTGAGTAAATTTGCGTCATTAGCCGAGATTTTCTTCAGAGGAAATCCAGCGAAATTTAGCATTTTAATCAGTTGTGATTGGGCCTCTATAGCTTCGTCAATAGTGTGTCCTCCTGACAATATATCGTCCACATATATTTCTCTGTGAATGATTTCGGCAGCTTTAGGAAATTTGTCTTGAGAATCTTCTGCAAGCTGAAGTAGGGTGCGAATGGCTAGTAATGGGGCACAATTAACTCCGAATGTCACGGTTTTAAGTTGATAGTCCTTAGATGTTGGGGTTGCTGTGATAAATAATGCGCTGAAAGGATCTGTCATCCGGATGGACTAGAATTTGACGGTACATTTTCTGTATGTCGCCAATGAACACATATTGGTATTTTCGCCAGTTCGAAATAATGGTTATCAAATCAGATTGCAGTGTGGGACCAGTGTGCAAAACATCATTCAGAGAATGTCCAGATTTCGTTTTGCGAGAGGCATTAAAAACCACTCTTACTTTGGTTGTTTTATGGTTAGGGCGGACCACTGCGTGATGAGGTAAATAAAAGGAGTTATATTTACCTTCAAAAGAAATTTCACGATAAGATACTGGTTCCATATGATCGAGTGTTATATATTCTTGGATAGCGTTTTCATAGTGTTTTTTAAGTTCTGGAGATTTTTCTAGAGATTGATTAATGCGAGAATATTGAATAATGCTAATATTCGAGATGGACCAAGAAACTTTGTTGTCGGAAACTCTTTTTTAAATGGAAGTTTTACAATATATTTTCCATTTTTATCTCGTGTGGTTGTTTTTTTATAGAATTCTTCACAATATTGATCGTCTTCTGATATTACTTTAGTTGAGGATAATTTTTCAGTTTCCCAACACTTCCTTACTATGTTGTTAAGTTCAGAGTTCTCTGAAGTAATAACACTAGTGGTAAATGTATCAGTAGTCTGTGTTTGAATGGGACCGCTTAAAACCCAACCAAAAATGGTTTTGTAAGCCGATGCCTTACCACATACATTCTTCCTAATTCCTTCAATATTTATAAGATGTTCAGAATCGTTTCCGAGAATGAGATCAATAGGGAAGGACTGATTAAAATTTGGATCTGCTAAATCCAAGCTTGATAAATGTGCATAATTTGTAACTTCAAATGATACTGACGGGATATGTTTAGTGAGTTTTGGTAGAACGATAGTGTTTACGGAGAATTTAATATTGCACGTTTGGCAACTAACACAATATTGCATTCTTTATTGGCCGATTGCGCATGACCACCTATTCCCATAACCTCAATATGAGATTTTCGATAGGGTAACTGAAGTAGGCTTCGAATTCTCTCCGACAAAAAAGTTCTTTGGGAACCCGGATCTATCAGGGCTCTAATGGTGAATAATTCACCTAAATGTTCTAATTGAACTAGAGCTGTACGGAGTAAAATATAATTGCTATTAGCGGAAAAATTAGCCTGAACGGGGGATTTTTTCGAGGTTGATGGAAATTCATCCATCGGTTTAATTTTCATTTCAAATGATGTTTGATTTGACAAAGGATTGCGAAAATCCGTGGATTCAGATGAGGTTTTTGGAGATTCGTTAGGCTTATGTAAGTGCAATAGCGTATGGTGTCCCCGTTTACAAATAAAGCAGGTGTTTTTACTAGCGCATTTGTTTTTAACATGAATTGAAGATAGACAATTATTGCAAATTTTATTTTGAAATACATAATCGATTCTCTGTAGTACAGTGACTTTACGAAATTGTCTACAACTTCGTAAGTGATGATCTTCGTTACAGATCTTACAACTTTGCGAGAGCCTCTCTTGTGAGGAATATGAATGTAGTTTTAATTTTGGGACGCAAGGAACACTAAATTTCTCTTTTGTGTTTCTTATCGAAGAAATTCTTTCTACTACTTCGCATATATTGATAAGGAATTCATCCATTTGGGACCATGTGGGTAAGTCCCGACAGTTTTTGAAAGACTGTTCCCATAGAGTTATTGTATCATTTGGAAGTTTGGTTGAGACTAAATATATTAAAATAGGATCCCACCCTTCAATATTAACGTTGAGTGATTTTAGGGCTGTTAAACAGTCAGTAACTGTAGCATGTAGTTTTTGTATAGATTCGCTGTTTTCGGAATCGGCAACTGGAATGCTGAATAGCTTTTTTAATAAGTACTCTCTTGTTATCAAACCGAAAGTGCCATATGTTTCAACCACCTCGCTGCTGCCGTGATTGCCTCTCAAAATCAGCAAATATTTCTCTGTTTGTTCTACACATACATACACATAATACTAAAGTCGCCGCACTACTTCATCAAATATCACTGACGTCTCCGAGCCAGGATTATCGATCCTGTACAAAAACATAACGGCTACCTACTACAATTTTAACATTCCCTGAAAATAATATTAGCTGTTTCAAAATCTTCCTCAGAATCAGCATTGTCACTTGCAGTTGCAAAAGTTTCATATGAAACTCTCTCTTTTTCCCACAAGGTCTTTAACTCTTCCTACTCAAGTTCAATTGTAGAAGCCGTTTGGTTTGCTTTGTGAGTATTATTAAAATCGCTTTTAAATTCAAGAAGAAGTCCAGCATACTTCTCAAAAGTGGTCAAGTTGGTAGATTTTACCATTTTTATTAAAAAGCTCACATATATTCAAAAGAAAAATGAAATAAATTGGTTTAAGAGATATTTATATATTTCAACCAACAACAAATTTGATTTCACTTAAAAGTATTAAAAATTGTATATAAAATAATTTACCAAATTATATTATACCCGAAGGAAGCACAAAAATCAAAAAAAATAAGGAAACTATTATTTTCCGTGAAATAAGAAAATTATATAAATCTGATTTCACTTAAAAGTATTAAAAATTGTATATAAAATAATTTACCAAATTATATTATACTCGAAGGAAGCAGAAAAAGCAAAAAAAAAAAATAAGGAAACTATTATTTTCCGTGAAATAAGAAAATTATATAAATGCAAAACTTTTTGCCAAATTAATTTCAATTTCAAAAGTTTCATGAACTACTTTTTTCAAAAATAATATTATTCCAAACTATATTGGATAACGACAAATATATACAGTAAATTTATTAATAAAATAATGTTTTAATTTGGTACAAATTAATTTTTGCTGACTTTGTTTTTCTATATTGTTTTGTGGTGGTTGTTTTGTGATTTTGTTTACGTACGTATGTATGTATGTATATATTAAAGTATGTTTAACAACTTCTACCACTCCTTTTTTACTTTGTTGTTTGCTTTGTCACACACTTTTTAATTATAAATGAAAACAATACTTTGTGCTTTTATAACAACAAAAATTAATCACAAAGTATATAAATTTTTCACAAATTAAACACAGCTAATAAAAAGCAAAATGTAAAAATAACGCGAAGAAGAAAATACAATAAAATCAATACTTATATAGGGAAGTGTTTTTTTGATCGTGTTGATGAATTAAAAACAGGGTGACTCGACGTTAATTATTTTATTGTGGCTTTGATAATTTATATAAATATTTATTTCAAAGCTTTATGAAAAAATAAAGGAATTTTTAAACACCACAGACAGAAACTGTTAAATGTAATTTTTCTTGTATCTTTTGTAACCAAAATGTTACAGAAAAATGTAAATATTGTCACCTTATTTTATGCAATTTATCCTGATGAACTTGCATTCTACAAACAAATGTTCCAAAATCCGGTTCTATTGAACCAATAAATAGTGGGGGTTGATGAGGATGGCTTCTAAACGGGTGTCTTCACCAAAAAAGGAACCACAAGCGCTAGGGTCAAGAAACTTTGGCAATAAAAAAACATAAGAAGTTTAATCTTTTAGTTTATTGACCTCTATACAAGTTTAAAAAGGTATTTTCGAAAAAAATTACAATTTAATTTAAATTCGATAAAATTTACAAAAAATTTTAATTATGGCGCGAACAACAACGAACTTGATTCGACCAAAAAACGAACTTGTTTCGACCAAAAGCGAACTTGAATTATTAAAGCAATAAAATTCTTAACGAAAAAAAGTTTTTTTTGATAATATCGTCCCTTAGACTTCAGCAACTATCATCGAATATGAGCTAGAGTTGGAAACTTTACTCTTCAGACTTCAACAGTAAACAAATCACAACATCAAACTAAAACTATATCACAGAACTATTACTTTTGGTGTACTACGGCACAATATTGCAGTATTGTTTCGTCCTTGTTTTTTGTTTTGTATTTAGAAATTTCCATTATCGTTGTTGGATTCGTAAGCTCTCTAATGATCATGTTCAGCCAATCTTATACCAAGCGTTCTTTTTGATGTTCCAACATACACTTTATTACACTGATCCCTTTCATTGCCTGCGTTATTTCACAAACAACATTATCTGTCTTTCATTTGTCTATTTTCGTCTTTATGCTTGTTAATAAATGTCTTAGTGTTGCATTTGATTTATGTTCTGTATTAACGTTCTTATTATCGATGATGTTCTTCAACGTTTTACTTTCTGTCAACCTCGGTATAAAGGGTACACTGTAAAAAATTGTTCTTTGGGATCTTGTTTTTCAGAATTTTGATCTTTTTAATGTTTTATTGATTAAGTTGTTTATGATGATTGGATAGTTATTCATCAATAGTATGTCCCTTATTTTGTTTATATTTTTCCTTGTAAAACTTTTGTGGTAAATATGAATTACTTTCCTAACAAAGTTTGTGGCAGTGTTTATCTTCATCTTTGAAGGTTGAGTTGAATTGAAATTAATCAGTCTTCCTGAAACCGTCGGTTTCATGTACCAATCAGTAATGATTGCTTTTCCGTTTCTTATAATTTTCAAATCTAGGTATGGAATTTGTTTGTTCCGTTCTTTTTCTATTGTAAATTGTAATTTATTGTGATAAGCGTTGAGCATTTCTAATATTAACTTTTTTGTTTATAACTGTAAGCAGGTCGTCCACGTATTTTGAAATAAATTTGATGTGTATTTTCATCTGCTTTAGTTTATTCATTATGTCATCAAGAAGTGTATCTAACACTATGTCAGCAACTGTTGGTGAAAGAGGATTTCCCATTGGCATTCGATATGTTTGAAGAAAAAATTTATTGTCACAAGTGAAATAATTTTTGTCTGTAAGACAAAATTTTAGAAGCTTAAAAACTTGTGGCTTTTATACATATAGTTTTAGAATTTCCTATTTGTCAAGTATATTATTAATTGCTAGTTGAGTCGGTATATTTGTAAAAAGTGATACCACGCCAAAGGAGACAATGATATCACATTCATCCAAAGATATTGCACATAATCTGTCTTTTAATTCAAAGGAATTTTTCGACATTAAAAACTGGTGATATTAAATTTTTTAGAATCGATCCAAGATGTTTAGCCAGATGGTAATATCGTACCTTTGTTGATGAAGAAATTGGTCTTAGAGGGATATTTTCTTTCTGTATCTTTGGTAGTCCATATAGTTCTAGTGCTGCAGCCGCGTGTGAAGTCATAAACGATTATTGGTATGTTACGGATTTATTTGCCATTTGAAAGATATAAATACAAATAACTTCTTACAAACATATGTGTTAGTGTGGAAAGCCCAATACACATATTGTACCCTTCTATCGATAACGTTCCTGCAGAAAGAAATGTTAAAATTATTTATCGTACTTCTTCCTTGTTTATGCATTCGCAAGTGGTCTGACTGCAATACCGTTACGTCATACAGCCAATCAGAAATGAGACACTTGGGCGAAGAAGAAAAATAAAAGCGACCACTAACGATGTTTTAAAGTGCTGTTGAAAATTTTCCCAGAAAGAAAAATTTAAATGATTTTAATATACAATACATTAAACTACTTATATAAAAAAACTTAAAGCTTATGTGTTTTAATACAGAATAAGAATATTTGTTGAGGGGAAAAATTATACTAACAAGCCCAAAACCTATGTAACCAAAACTACTTTTAAGAAAAAAAAAAAAAAAAACATTTGCATCACTTGTAAAAAACCTTAATATTACGAAAAGTGTTAATAAAAATAATTTCGAATTATGAAAATAAATGCTAATTGTTCGGGAGCTAAACAATTAATTAAAATCAGCCTCAATTTCTAGTGGAAAAAACTCCTACAAATTAACAAACTCATATGCAGAAAACGAGCCAAGAAGATGCAGCAGTGGAGTCCTCATCACCAAAATCAACCTAGCAACAACAGCTTTAAGACAAGGGCAAATTTACCGGCAAAATCCAAAATGTTTTGAAAATTATTAAATACTTACCATAACCTAGAATAAGATTTCTTTTTACAGATATGTATATAAAAATTATTAAATACTTACCCTAACCTAAGTGACCCAAATTTATAAAAATTAACTTCATGTGGGCAGTGTAACATGAGTTTATTGTTGTTAATGCAAGTGTATCGGTAATAAAGACTGTTTATTACAGTACTTATGTGATAGTCACACTAACCGATCAGTCACACTACACCTCCGCTTTTCATAAGAATGTTCATATAACGTTAGTTCTATGGACATTCTTTTACAAAATATGAAGAATAATTATTTGTTTTTATTTTATTTACTTAAATTCTAAAGCAGTTCTTATTATTAGTATTATTAATTTTTCTTAAACTATCCGCGGAAGTTTTATATATATATATATATATATAATATTATTATTATATATATATATATATATAATAATAATATTATATATATATATATATATATATAATATTATTTTTTAAATGGTCCTTTGTATTGGATATCTAATTTATGACCTACTTCATTTTTTAATAAAACTAAATCTCCTAATTTAAAATTATAATCTATTATATTTCTATCATAATTTTGTTTTTGTTCTATTTTATTTCTATCTAATTATATTCGAGCTCTTTTAAATGCTATTTTTAATCTATATTTTGCCTCTTTGGCGTAGTTATCTATATTGTAAAATGGAGTAATTTTATCTACCTCTGCGAATTCTGAAAATGCATTTAGGTTTTTTGAAAAAAACTAATTCATAAGGGCAATAGTTACGTACGGTTGATGGTGTAGTATTAAAACAATATGTGAAATATTTCAATCATTCATCCCAATCTGTTTTATCTATTGAAATATAGGAACGCACATATTCATTAAAAGTTCTATGACTTCTTTCTATTGTTTCTAGAGTTTGATGATGGTGGGCCGTTGAAGTTAGTTTTTCTATTTTGAGGAGACTACACAATTCCTCCAATATGGAATTTTTGTATTCTGTTCCCATGTCCGAAATGAATGTCTTTATTGGGCCATAGGTAAGAATAAAATTCTCAAATATCGATTTAGCGACTGACTTAGAGCTTTTGTGCTTAATGGGTATCGTAACTAAATACTTAGTTAGGTCACATATAATTTTAATTGCATATTCATTCCCAGTGAGAGACATTGGAAATGGTCCTATTGTGTCTACGTATACTGTGTAAAATGCGTGATAGTCATTGGAACTTTGTTGTGCTTGAAAGTTTTTGACTTTTGACATGATTTAACATACTTTGTTATGTCCTTTGTCATGTTTTTCCAATAGTAATACTTCTTTATTTTTTGAATTGTTCTATATATCCCACAATGTCCTCCTTCTATAGGATCATTATGATATGAATTGCCTTTTCATTCATATTATTAATTTGGGTCACCTCATTTAGTAGCGCTACTTTAAGTTTATTCAATATTTTATTGCCGATTGCTTTAAAATCATTAATAGAGATAAATTCGAAAATTATCTCATTAGGTGCCACTTGTAAATTTTCAATATTATGTTTACTGGCCACTCTTTCGAGCCTTGGGAAAAACTGTGATAAATTAAAGTTCCCATTAGTATACAGATCATTTATTTTCACATTTGTCATTATAGATTTTCAACGTTTGATGTAACAACGTACTGGAGTAATCTTTAGTTTATAAAATTTTGTGACATCAGTATTACTAATTGGCATGTATATATTGGGCTTTTTATCATTATTTTTTGTATGCGGATTTATTGCTGTATTACTTTTTTCAACACGCCTATGTGTTGTAGACCTTGTTGTCACTTTAAATATAGTATTGGTTTTTATGTTAATGTCTTTTAAGTCTGCTATTGTTATTCTTGATAACGCGTCGGCGACATATTTTCCCCCAAGATATTCCACTGTAAAGTCGTATTCCTCTAGGTCAAGTCTCATTCTTGTTAATTTGGAGCTAGGATTTTTTATTGAAAACAGATAAGATAGTGGTCTATGATCAGTACGAACATGGAAATGTTTTCCATATATATATGGTCTGAAGTGTGTTATAGCCCAGTGTATGGTTGTTAATTCTTGTTCGATTGTGGATTTTTTGCTTTCACCTTTGGTAAAGGTTTTTGAAGCATATGCAATTGGTTGTTGTTTACCATTATATTCTTGTGTTAGCACTCCACAGGCATGTTTACTTGCATCTGTTGTTATGGAGAATTCCCTTGTGAAGTCTGGATACTGAAGCAATGTTGGTTTCATTAGTGCCTTTTTCAAATACTTAAAGGATATGTCACAATCTTTAGTCCACTCGAATGGGACTTTTTTCTTGGAGAGTTTTGTGAGATGTCGGGAATACTCCGAGAAATTTTTAATAAATCTTCGATAATAGTTGCAAAATGCAACGAATCTTCTCGCGCCATCCGCGTCAATTGGCACCGGATAGTTTTCAATAACCGAATATTTACTGTCGTCGGGTAATATTCCTTTGTCTGTACATTTATGGCCAAGATATGTGACCTCGGTTCCGAAAAATTAACATTTTTCTGGATGAAGTTTTAGATGTAATGTAGGTTTGAAAACATAAGTTTTTCTGAGCATCCTAACACAACCAAATCGTCCATGTATAGGAATGCCTGATTTGGTTTTAAACCACTGAAAGCAATTGTCATCATTCTTTGGAAGGAATTCGTTGCTAGTTTTAAACCGTAAGGTAATCTGGTAAACCTATATGAGCCATTATTGGTTGAAAATGACGTTAAGTCTCTTGAGTCCTTTTACAAACTAATTTGGTGAAAACCTGACATTAAGTCAAGGTACGAGAAATATTTGATTCTACCAAGTTGGTCCAGAATATCATCTATTCTAGGTAATGGAAATTTATCTGCTATCAATTTTTTATTTATTTGTCTGTAATCAATCACAAGTCTCCATCTTTTATTTTCCGTGTTTGGGAGAGACTTTTTTGGTACAAGTAGGATTTGACTATTACATTCTATTTCTTCCTTATGTGTATGAAGTATTCTATAATTTTTGATATATACAGGGTCTTTGTCCCTAACTCTTAACTTTTGTTCATAGAAATTATTAGTTGTGATTGTTTCTTTTTCTAAACCAAAAACATCTGTGTAATTTGAACATAATTTAGTTAACGTGTTATCAAAATGTGCTTTAAAATTTTTACGTAAAGTGCTTATTATTTCAGTTTTTCTTTTGATATCATTATTGTTTTTCGTGTTATATTTAAGTATATGGTAATCAGATAAGTTTTCGGTTTTGATTTTATTTTGTTTAACTGTTGTAATTGTGGTGTTAATGTTTAAAATACGAACAAATGCTCTGTTTGCTTTTACTAATGTGTTTGCAATAAAAACACCTTTTCCTATTTCTTGATTAGGAATTAGAAATTCATTATCTGAATGAGGTAACTTTACTTGACGTATAACTTCAGATCTTGGTGGCAAAATTATATCAGAACGGTAATTCGTGATTGGTATTTTTATAGAGTTTAAATTGAATGGCCGTAGGACAAGTTAATCATGTTCATCATTAAAATTCAAAATGCAATTGTGTTTTTTTTATGAAATCCATGCCAATGATTCCATCACAAGGTATTGGAAAATCATTGTGCACTACTTGAAAATTATGGGGGATTAAATAATTTTTAAATGCTATATCTAAAAGTGCATTACCCATTGATTTGATTTTACCCTGTCCTATTCGACTTAGCGTTGTTGTTCTGTTAGTATTAATTTGGTTATAATTTAAATGTGTTAATTTAATTAGTGAAATGTCCGTGCCAGTGTCTACTAGTAGTGTAATTATATTAGTGTTGTTATTAATTTGAACGTTAATGAAAGAATTTAAGTTGAGGTTAAGGTTATATAAATGGTTTTTGGGAGTTTATTAGTTTTCCGGAGTTTCATCATGTGCATGTGTTGCCCTGATATTTTGTCCGTTTTGTCTGTTATTACTAAATCTATGGAAACTTCTATAATTGTTCCTATTGTTGTTGTTAAAGTTTTTTCCTCGAAAAGAAGTCCTCTGTAGAGGATTTCTCTGGAAAAATTTCTTCTGTTTCCAAATCGACCATTAGAATTTCTGAATTTATTGAAATTTCCTTTTCGACCGTAATAAAGTATGGCGTTCTGTTGACCAGTTGCCTCCGTACAACTATTAACAAATTTACTAACAGCATCGTTCATTGTGTTAAATTGACCTGCTTCCATGATAAGTTTTACCTTATCGATTGTGTAGTTTTTAGCAAGCGCCTTTACTGCAATTTGAGTAGAATATTTTGTCGCCAAAGCAAATGGGAGTCCATCTGATATATAGGCACTCTCCAATGATTTTGGGAGACTCTCAATCTCGCTACAATAGGAGTTAGCGGTCTTTTTATTCTGTTTAATATTTTTGCTGATAGGACCTCTACTGATTCTCCTTTAACGCTACTATTGAGTCTTGTTATAATTTCCGCTATTGTATTTTCATCGTTGATTAGATTTCTTGCAGTGCCTTTTAGTTTAGTTTTAATTAGGGTTATGGCTATTTGCTCATGTGAATCTTTTATTGATTCTAATAGCTGGAGCGAGTCTATAAAGGATCGGAAATTTTCAGATTTGCCATCAAAATCACATACCAATTTTGAGGCTGTTGTAAAAATTCTACTGCTGTTTGCAGCATTTTTTCAAATATTTGTTTTGAGTTTGCGCTAGTATTTGTTGTGCAGGAAATTGAGTCGTGCAATGAGTTCGGCAGACTTATTTCTTTACCTTTTCTATTTGCGATTCTAATTAGTTTGTCTCTAATGTCCAAGAAAAATCTATCTGCTTCTATTGTATGCGACGATGTTAACCTGTTATAATTTACATTTAATACTACTCTTATATCTTCAAGACTGTCTAAAAGAATCTGTATGTGTTTGTTTAGTGTCTCTTCTTTGATTGGTCTATCTATATTTAAAATATGTTGCCATTCCATTGGCTTTCTTTTTTTATATTAATAACTTAGACTTTGTCCAGATCATTTGCTCTACTCAAATATCTTTTTTTCACTCTTTTACTATGCATTGCGTAAATTTTCAAAGTAAAATTGAGTCCCAATAATATTGTTATTATTATTAGACAAATTTCAATAGTTAATAAATTGGTTCTGCTAATATTTCAATTTATTTTTCTATACTAATTTGTTTTTCTTTTTCTCCTTAAAACTAATAGGATTTTTAGGTTTAACCATTTTACAATTTTAAATCATTACTTTTATTTATATATATATTTTTATTTATTAATTATTCTTAAAATAAACTAATTTTTATTCTTATTAATAAATGCTTTTATTAAAGCGTGTATTTGGTCAATACGTTGCCAAATTTGTGTAGCACGGTCCCAACTTGGTGGTGGACTACTTTTTACCTTGCGCCGGAGTAGCGTATTTTCTCTTTTTAGTTTGTTGGTGTACCCACCACGACGTTTGTTTTTTTTATAATTGGGAGGACAGCTGTTTTATCAGCAAGGCTCTTTTTTTGTTGCCTAGCTTTGTATTCTTCTATGGTCAACGGCTGTGGACCATATGTAGACATAATTAGAGCCGTAAATATTAAAAAAAAATATCTTTTACCTCGATCGGTTAACGCTTACAGGCCCTAATAGTGGTTTATAATGTGGCGCACTTACATTTGTTTTTTTTATAACTTTATTAAAACTATTAAATTTACTACTATTTTCCCCGGCCTTCTTTTCGATTTGGGTTCAGGGCCATCTTTCTAGTGGTTGTTATCAAAATTAGGTTGTTCCATGCCTTTTGGCCAGGTTTATTTTTCTTCTTATTGTGCAGTGCCTTTTGGCTAGGCGGACCCTCTCCTTGTATTTTATTTTCCATAATAAGAGTTTTCTTCTTCTGCCAGGATTTGGCAGGATCTACTTCTTGTTGCCAGGTGTTGGCAGGATCGCAATGTAACAAATAAAAAGATTTGATTTATTTATTTGAACTTGGGCTTAGTGCTCAGAGCTACTAAGTTATGTCTATTCAAGTGTATCTTATTCTAACAAATTGTTCTTCTTATATACTATTTGGTTGAGTGTTTTTACAAATTACACTCAACCTCTTATTTCTATACTTAACATAATTATTCATTAGAAAAATACCAGGCAATCATGAATTTTAGGTAATTTACAAAATTCAGGATTGAGTGGAATTTATTAAATTCTTATTATTTTATTTTTACACTAACTTACTCACTTAAATAGAACAAATATTTTGTGTGCAATAGAAAAGTGCTGATCGTTGCATTATTTCACAGACCACTTGGCTGTTGGTTTGTTCAACTGCATGTGGGCAGTGTAACATGAGCTTATTGTTGTTAATGCAAGTTTATCGGCAATAAAGACTGTTTATTACAGTACTTATGTGATAGTCACACTAACCGATCAGTCACACTACAATATTAAGTTGGCATCATTTTTTAATACAAATTGACATGTAATAACCTGGCAATATCATTTAAATGTACATTTTTTATTGAACGAAGCTTGTAATTGCCAAGTCAAGTTCTGGCGCCTTGGCCATTTTCTGTCTAAACTTTTCCTAGCACTTCTTGAGCTAAGAATATTTTTTTTGTACATATTTCCCGGTAATTTTCAAACCAAAAAGTATGTACTTATTAGTATTGTTGCGGCAGCAACTTAAATCATATGTTACGACAGTAACACGACCGTAGAATAGTAATAAAACAAATTATTGAATCGAAAGCATCAATTTGTGATGCTAATGTCACGTGTTTTATTATTCTATTCTCTTCACGTTTTTGGATTTATATAAAAGGGTGATCGCGGCAACTAGTGCAGTCAAACGATTCCCGCTAAACATATTCATACCGAATACTTACAGGGTAAACATTAACGAATAAAATAAACATACAGAATTCAACTCTGAACATAAAAACACGATTAAATAACGGTTTAAAGATTTAAAAATAATGCAAAATAAATTCATAACATCCTGGCCCCCGTGTGTCGACTAGGGAGACTCACCACCAACGTCAAGTACTGCCAACTTCGATGCTGGTCGTCTTAGTTTGCCAGTTGTTGTTCTTACCACCGCCGAACGAACCTGCCCATCTGCCGCCGGAAACACCTCCTCAACCACACCTCGTTTCCATTGCCCACGCGTTTCATTGTCATCACAGATTATGACTGTATCACCAATTTGAATAGGCTTAACTGGTTGGTGCCACTTTGTTCGGCGAGTTAACTCAGGGAGATACTCTAGTATCCATCTTTTCCAAAATGTTTGCTTTAACTGCTGTAATATTTGCCATTGCCTTTTTACACAAACCTTTTCGGGTACACCAGGTGTTTGTGGTATATTTGGACATCCAATCAAAAAATGGTTGGGTGTTAAAGGTTCAGATTCGGAGTTCTCAATTGGAAGATGTGTTAATGGTGGCGAATTTATTAAATTCTCTGCTTCTATTAGAAGACTGTTAAATGTCTCAACTTGAGGAGCCTTTTCCTTTAATGTAAAAACCAACACATTTTTAACCGAACGCACCATCCTCTCCCATGCGCCGCCTGCTGATGGATTAGCCGGGGTGTTAAACAACCACTCTATACCACGCTGTGCGCACTCGTCGATCAATTTAGCCTCATCAAAAATAAATTTTTCTTTGCTTGCCCCTACGAAGTTTGTGCCTCTGTCGCTCCTTATTCGTACAGGTAGCCCTCTTCGGTTAACGAAGTTACGTATGCATAATATCACCGCATCTGTAGACAAATCCTTTGCAATCTCAAGGTGGATTGCCCGTATTGTTAGACAGGTAAAGATAGATACCCATCTTTTTTCACGTCGTCGGCCTACAGAAACAAAAAAAGTGCCTATGTAGTCAATACCAGTATAAGAAAACGCTCTCACATAGGGGGTTAGTCTATCCTCTGGATGTTGCCCCATCAAAGGTGGTTTTGGAACCGCAATCATATTTTTACAAACTTGACAATTCCTTTTCGCAAACCTTACTAATTGACGTAAACAAGGTATCCAAAACTTTACCCTGATTGCAGCGCAGATCGATTCCTGGTTTTGGTGTCTAAAATTTTCATGGTATTGTTTTACGATAAGCGTTGTTAGTATGTGTTTCTTTGGCAATATAATAGGTTCCTTTGTACTACGAACGACACAAGTGGCATTATTGATGCGGCCGGACAGGCGTATCAAGCCATCTTTACCCAAAAACGGTGTAAGTTTGAAAATTGGACTAGATTTTGATACAGGTTTGTTTATCTTTAATTGGTTATACTCCTCACAGAAAACATTTTGTTGTACAGTTTTGCACAGATATTCTGTCGTTTCATCCATTTCACAAACACTTAATTGTGGTCCGAACGCCACTACTTTTTCCTTTCGTACTATTCCACAAGACTTAAAAATTTTTACCGCACGTCGGACCCAACACATTATTCTGACCAACTTATTAAAACTCGAATACCTTTCGAGTGGTATAATTGAATCTTCATTTATCATAAAAACAAATTTTGATCTTTTTTCTAGTTGGCACTCATGGTCGTCAATATCATCTGGGAGTTTTGGCCAACCTTTCTTCTCATCGTGTAAAAATGCCGGGCCATTTATCCAATGGGATGTTGAATACGCACTTGAATAATTTTGTGGCCTTGTTGCTTCGTCTGCAGGATTAAGTGCACCAGGAACCCATCGCCATTGTTGAACGTCAGATGATTCCAGTATCTCTGCGATACGGTGAGACACAAACTGTTTATAGGTTCTACAGTCAGATTGAATCCATTTTACCTCCGTTTTGGAGTCTGACCAAAACGTTATGTCGCTTGGCTTGATGTCGTGGCAGTATATTATTGACTCCTTCAGCCTTACTCCAAGAACTGTAGCTTGCAGTTCAAGGCGTGGAATGGAAAGAGGCTTTAATGGCGCGCATCTTGATTTTCTCGCAATAAAAATGATGTCAACATTACTATTGTAGCATATCCTCCAATAGGCAACAGTTGCGAAAGCCACCTCGCTTGCGTCCACGAATATATGTAGTTCAACTACTGCTTCATTACAAAAAAGATTTCGTCCATAACATCTAAGAACTTTTACCTCATGTATATCATAAAGACTCTTGTACCATAAATACCATTTTTCATAAATCCCATCTGGAATGGGATAATCCCAGCCAATTTTGTTCCTCCATAGCTCCTGCAGCAAAATTTTGGATTTTATAACTACGTTTGCCAAAAAGCCGAAGGGATCGAATATTGACATTGTAAGGCTCAACATCTCATTTTTCGTTGGTTTCCGATCTCCATTTAAAACGTCCTTCGCAACTTTTGTAAACTTTAAAACAAAGCAAAAACTATCATCGGACTGCCTCCAACGCATTCCCAAAACCTTCTCAGTACTAGCTTCGTTTTCGCATAAATTTGCCAAAACTACGTCATCATTTACGAATTCGCCCTCATTTATGGCAACCAAAAATTTTCCTGAATTTGACACACTCTTAGTTCGAAACCGGCTTGGCGATGAATATTTACTACGTCTGTTGCTACGAGAATGGCATCGTTTACATCATCAAAACTGTCGACATAGTCATCGACGTGACTATCAACAATTGCTCGGTAGGCTCTAGGATTGGTATCCTTGTAAATATCGGCATTAAAATTTTTAACATATTGGGCAGAGCATGGAGAACTGACAGACCCAAAAATCATAACTTGCATAACATATTCATCGGTAGGTCTATTAGACTGACCATCTCGCCACAAAAAGCGCTGAGCCACCTGATCTTCTTGGCGAATTCGGACGCGGTGGAACATTTCCCTGATGTCGGCACACACTCCTATTTTTCTTTGGCGAAATCGAAACAATATTGATAATAGTGACTTGGGTTGATACTTACTAGGACCTTTCATTAATCTTGAATTAAAAGATTCACCGTCTACACATGCGGCTGCATCGAAAACGAGACGTCTTTTGTTCTCTTTGTTCATATTTGTAACCACAAAATGCGGTAAATACCATGTACGGATGTCTCTAATTTCAGCTTCTTCCGGTGATAACTTCCTGGCATAGGATTTAGCAATATAGTCTTCAGATAAAATTTCGTCCTTGCTCATTTTGGCTTCCATATTATGTAGACGTTTTAATGCCATCGGATAACTATCCCTAAAATCGAAATTATCACTTTTCCATAGAAGACCAGTTTCGTATTGGAGTCCTTTTTTTATCGTAGTACTTAAAAGTATTTCCTCAGCTCGCCTGTCATCGTGCGATACCACTGGTTCTAATATTTTAATTCCCAAATTTTCCAAAGTAAAAAATTCTAAAACTTGTTTATGAATATTATCTAAAATATCCACATCAATTCTATACACTGTGGGTTCAGTCGAGTTTTCATTCGATCCAAATACTATATTACCCAAGCTCGTTTGATGTAAGGCGAAAAATCCGTCTAAATTTAAAACTTTAGACGGGCGAACGAGATTGGTGTGGGGTAACCCTATCAATATCCTTGGGCGAGAATCCAAATAATCTTCAATAGCAATTTCGTTTAAAATGGGAAATCTTTCTTTAAGTTTTTCGAGCTGCAAGTTTTGTGGGAGCAAGTGTAAATTCTTTGTAGTCCAAACATTTTTCATTTGGAAACTAGAATTATTTTTACCAATACCATTGATTTCCAAGCTCACCTTTTTTGAAGTTTCGTTGCTTGTTTTACCCTTTATCCAACCGAGGCATAAGTTTGTTGGCGTCCCTTGAAGTACAATTATATTTGCAACTTCATCTTCTAAAAGGGTAATTTTTGAGCCCTCATCTATAAAGGCCACAACCTTTATCGTACCTTTCGGACCTGTTAATTCTACTGGCAATTATTTGAATAACGTTTCTTTATCTAAAGTATTCTCAACAATCGCATTTACTGAACCGTTGTTATTTTCTCCGTTTATTTTTCTCTCAGTGTTGTTATCTTTACGTACCACGTTGTTATTTTGACATTCAACGCTATTGTTACTTTGACAATCTGCTGTGTTATTTTCACGTTCTACTGTTTTTGTTTTGTTTGTATTCAATTTCCCATCTTCGTGTAATAATCTATTGTGATATTTGCCACATTTAAACAATCCACATTGACGTCTATTTTTACATTTCATTGAACTGTGGCCGGCGCGAAAACAACCAAAACAAAGATGATTATTTTTTACAAATTGCCGTCTTTCATTTGTTGGGATTCCTCTAAATTTGCTGCATTGATACAGTTGATGATCTTGGTGGCACATGGGGCATTTGGTAAGTCGATTATCTTCAGCTACGATTGTAAACGATGGATTCATTTTTTCCCTTTTATTGTTTACTTCATTTTTAGTTGTGTCCGCTTCAAGTGCCAGGGAAATAAATGTCGCAGCTTTCTGCAACCATAAACTAAAATCGTGTACACTGGGATATGGTCCAAGATATATTGTTGAATGTCTTGTCCATTCCTCTCGTTTTTGAAGTGGCAACTTACATACCAACTCGTCCATGAGTGTAGGATTATTCATGTGAGCGATCGCATTCGCATTTACTAAAAATGCAGACAAATTTGACACCATGGTACTGAAGTTCACTATTTCAAACATTCTCCTTTCAGATATTGAGGGAAAGGCGCGTACTTTAGCAATCTGGCTGCGTATTAAAACCTGAGGTCGACCGTAGTGAAATTCAAGTGTACTGATCACCTGATCCACGATGTTGGGGTGTATCAAAAATGCATCTACCTTTTTTCTGGCTTCCCCCTATAAAGATTTTTGTAAACGAATTAAATTTTCTAAATTTGAATACCTATAATTTGTAGTGGTTTCTTTATAAGTGACAATGAACATTGGCCATTGTTCAGGCTGGCCAGAAAACTGAGGTAAGTCGTGAAGTTTACGAAGTTGTCGACAATCGCTAGCGGATTCTAAATCGGGGGCATTTAAGGAGACACCTGTTGCATATGCAGGCAAGTATGTTGATGTCACTGGTGCCGTTCGCGACTGGGCTGGCGTATACATTTGCGTCGAACGTTGTTGTAAATAATCGACTGAAGTCGACGGGAATGGCGTATTTGATGTTGATTCGAAGGACTGTGCGGCACTATATGGCAAATTGGCTGTTGTAGACGTAAGCGATTGTGCGGCAGAGTATGGCAAGGAGGCTGTTGGCAAAAATGATTGCGCGGTAGAGTAGGGCAAATATGTAGTTGTAGGTGCAAACTAACTTGCGGCAGTAAAGGGCTTTGGCAGATTATATTGAAATGGCATTGAATACTCACATACATTTAATTTCTGATGTTGCATCGGCGTTGTTAATGCTGGATGTACTTGACAAAACATTCGCTAGAGTTGTTATAACGGGCAGTTGAGTATTTGTTGTTGTTACGGCTGACGAGGTTGACTGTGTGGAAACGTCCAATAATTGTTTTAAAGAGTTTTTGAGTGCTAAAATCTCTTCCTTCAGTTCGGCAACAGATGGTTCGTTGGACTCGATGATTGTCTTCTCATTATCACTTTTGGCTAGTGAATCCACCGGGGTATCTTCCTCGTTTTCAGACATATTTTCTTTTTGTTTTAAACGTTTGCTACGACGTAGCATTTATTTAAATCCGAGAATAATAGAATAATAAAAAATGTTGCGGCAGCAACTTAAATCATATGTTACGACAGTAACACGACCGTAGAATAGTAATAAAACAAATTATTGAATCGAAAGCATCAATTTGTGATACTAATGTCACGTGTTTTATTATTCTATTCTCTTCACGTTTTTGGATTTATGTAAAAGGGTGATCGCGGCAACTAGTGCAGCCAAACGATTCCCGCTAAACATATTCATACCGAATACTTACAGGGTAAACATTAACGAACAAAATAAACATACAGAATTCAACTCTGAACATAAAAACACGATTAAATAACGGTTTAAAGATTTAAAAATAATGCAAAATAAATTCATAACAAGTATTAATATAATTATATATCCTAATGAATTGTTATATTTTATTAAGGAATTTTAATATAAATACATTTGCATCTTAAATAAGTGTTTTATTTGCATTTGCGTTTTATTCAAAATCCATTGAAAATTGCTTGCTCGGCCTCTTGCCTTTTCAACGTTTTAAAATTCTTTTTGCGATTCATCCGTTTTGCCTGGATCAAGTCATATCTTCACGACGGCTAGCCAATTTCGCAGTAAGTAGAAAATGTCTTTGCAAAATTTAAGTGGTGAACAGCAAATTGAACAACACACACGAGTGTTCAGTTTTTGGTAATCCCTATGTCGACTTGCGCCCAATGCCACAACGTATTTCATCAAAACTGTGGTAATGTCGTAGATGAGAATAAGAAATTTTATTTTGTACATATTTCCCGGTAATTTTCAAACCAAAAAGTATGTACTTATTATTATTAATATAATTATATATCCTAATGAATTGTTATATTTTATTAAGGATTTTTATTATAAACACATTTGCATCTTAAATAAGTGTTTTATTTGTATTTGCGTTTTATTCAAAATCCATTGGAAATTGCTGGCTCGGCCTCTTGCCTTTTCAACGTTTTAAAATTCTTTTTGCTATTCATCCGTTTTGCCGGGATCAAGCCATATCTTCACGACGGCTAGCCAATCTCGCAGTAAGTAGAAAATGTCTTTGAAAAACTTAAGTGGTGAACAGCAAATTGAACAACACACTCACGAGTATTCAGTTTTTGGTAATCCCTCTGATGAAAATATGTCGACTTGCGCCCAATGCCATAACGTATTTCATCAAAACTGTGGTAATGTCGTGGATGACACGATTTTCACACGATGACACGATAGTCACAGACACAGAAAATTGATTTGAAGCTCCAAAAGTTGGAGGAAAAACGAAAACTAAATCAAGATTACCTAAATAAAAAATACCAACTTCTTAAGAAAGCCGAATAATCACTTTCTCATGTTTCTTCCCAAAAATCTCAAACCATCAATAATTGGCTTGCCTCTACAGACTTTGTGTCTCAACAACATACCCTAAGTAAAGTTGTAAGTAACAATTCAAACTTACCAACAACTGGTTTGCCAAATCAAGCTAATAACATTGCGCAGAATTCACTAAATATTGATGCGTCTCAAACAGAACAACCTACAACAACGTATAACGGCTCTACAGTAGCACCACAAAACCACGTTACGTTTGTCCCAACAATGGTCAATAATGATGCCAAGAATTCGTCCCTACCTATGTACGCAGTACCCAACTGTACAGCAAACATTCCCACCTTAAGTGGCTTTCAACGAATGCAGTCCTTAAGACCAGCGACGACAAATAATAATCCTAATCATGGACTTACCTTTTGCGCTTTAAATAACACACACAATTTTTCAATTCCACAAGAATTAATTTCACGGCAACCAATTTCATCCACATCACAGTTCAATTCTAATACACCAATAAATCCATCATACTTACCTTCTAATTTGCCCCCACGGCGCAGCCTTTTACAAACAAATATTTCCTCGCCACAATCGCTGCCAAAAGATCTTCCAACCTTTTAGGGCCAACCTGAAAAATGGCCCATATTTTTCTCCACCTACTGCCTTCTGCGCCTTCACCAACGAAGAAAATCTAATCCGTCTTCAAAAGGCATTAAAGGGAGAAGCACTACAAAGCGTAGGACATATGCTTATCCACCCCTCAAACGTGCCTGACGTCATGCATGTCCTATACTTGTTGTTTGGCCAACCTGAAAAGATAATAAATACAATTAAAAATAAAATACAAAATACGCCAAAAGTTGACGAAAGTAATTTAAAAACACTTATCTCCATGGCCGTACCAGTTCGTAGTTTGATATCCACTATCACTGCCAGTGACTTAGTTGATGAACTTAATAATTCATCAATTCTTTACGCTTTGATAGAAAAGCTTCTAACTTTGTATCAAATGCAATGGGCAACTCATAAAATGCAGCTGATTAACCAAAACAAAAAAGCGAATCTTCACGAATTTCACAAATGGTTTTTTAACATTGGTATAACACCTAGCAGTATAACAGTTAACCAGAGCGCTAAAGATCAAAACAAAGAAAAAATAAATAAACTACCAACAACAAATCCCTTTTGTTTGCGGTGGACGGGAGGTATGGAGCGAAACGAAGAAAATTCAAGAACAATAAAAATTTATATTTCAGGAGGAAATAACAAGCGGGTAACTATTAATGTTTCTACAGTTGAACCACTAAATTTGTCTGTACAATCGATGAACTACAAGAAATTATCTCAACAATATCGCCACTTGCGAAACCTGCCAATCGAAAGTTATGAGAATGTAGTGCCACAAATATTAATGGGTTTGAATCATTTTTGACCTTGGTGTTTCAAATAAGCGCACTTTTCGCGCTATTTTTAGCTCTTTTTGACTACCTCTGACGCGAAATTTTACCCTTTAGCACTTTTTCAGAAAAAAGAGCTAACATAGCTCTTTTCATTCTTATGAACAACGCGTTTGGCACTTTATGCTTTGTTAAACAAATTTTTTCTTTTTACCCTTTATTCTTTCATCGTTGTTGTCAATTACATAACATTCATATAAAATATGGCTTACAAAGACGTAATATCTGCTGTTCAAGTTATGAGTTACCACAAAGCGTATTTGGAAAAACAAATTAAAATAAAACATATATCAAGTCAAAATATTATGTAAAAACAAATACATATGTATTTAAATGGCCAGAAGAAGAAAATAATAATTGGACTCTTTTTGAGATTGGCTGTTTATTTTAAATCCTCTGTATTCATTTATCCCTGTTCTGTAATTGGAGCGATTTATTACATTTGAAGTTAATAATTTATTTTAATGATTGAAATTTATATTGCTTTTTTAGAATAAGTAAGTGGTGCTGATCACGAAAAAAGTTATATATTTCTCATTTTGGCCATTAACCAGATAATTGTTTTTTTCGATGTATACTGATCTTTAAAGCGTCACTGATAGTCAAAGCCAATTAAATTACGCGTCAAATAATGCCTAATTTAATTATTTAATATTATGCTAATTACCCATAATGTTTTATAATAAAAATGCAATTTATTTGTTGGGGGAAAGAGCTAGTCCCTATACGTATTTCACTGGTTGCTCAGGCCAGATCATCAGGAAATCTTCTTCCTAATTTTAGAGAAGCCAAAAATACTCTATAAGTAATAAAATTCTACAAAACACAATGAGAATTATGATGTTAATAGAATAATATTACAGAATATTAAAGCTTCAACAAAACACCAACAAACAAACCACGTTTTTATTTTTCCTTACTGTCCTTCTACCATTGGATGGTTTTTTGCCATCACTGAATGCAGACGTAAGGTGTGATGAAAAGCATACACAAGTTAATTTTGTTCTCGCAAGAGAATCGAAAAAAAACAAGTGTGCCAAGGTTTGCACAAGCAATTGCACATTTAGTTATTAATACAATTTTTGGGAATTTAAATATAATATAATAAATTTATAGAGTATTTTTGGCTTCTCTAAAATTAGGAAAAAGGTTTCCTGATGATCTGGCCTGAGCAACCAGTGAAATACGTATAGGGACTAGCTCTTTCCCCCAACAAATAAATTGCATTTTTATTATAAAACGTTATGGGTAATTAGCATAATATTAAATAATTAATATTTAAATTCCCAAAAATTGTATTAATAATGCCTAATTTGTTTGGACCGGATAAAAAGACTGAGTTCGAATAACTGATCGAATTTAAATTTTCATTAAGTTTTAGAGAATTTTTAAGAAGCTGTTTTACCACAAATAATAAAATCTTTAGTTTAAAAATTTTCATATTTGGTTTAAAAAAATTTAAGACACAATGGACCGATATCGAATAAAAATTTTCTAACTAAAAATAAAACCGTAGCATTAATTTGTTCTAATAATTCCCTTATTTATGTACATATTTTTGTTTTGTTTTTTGTTTTGTTGCATCGATTTGATGGTAAATTTAAATGCTAGTGTCTTTTTAGGGTTCTGTATCTAAAGGGTAAAAACATAACCCTATTCTTTTCGCTTCAATGTCTGTCCGTCGGTCAGCGCTTTTTATAGGTAGGCTCTTGAAATTTTCACAGATGATGTATAGCTGTTGCCACTATAGCAAAAAATACTAAAACTTATAGTGTGTTCCGATAGAGAGGTGTTATTCACGAATGTGTTTATTTCTTGAACTGTAGAAGGCATAGACTAAAGATTTACAAACAGTAATTAAGACTTAGTTCGCTATATAAACAAGTCTAAAAAAATAAACCTAAAAATTAAAGGGTGTTCCCACAGTGGTGTGACTTACATGTATAAGGCCTAAGTTTTGAACCATAATAGATAGACGCTGGAAATTTTCACAGAAGGTGTATAACTGTGGCCGCTATAGTAGCAAATACTAAAACGTATAGGAACTTCCGATAGAGAGGTGTTATTCACGAATATATGTATAAAAATAACCCTAAAAATTAAAGGGTGTTCGGATAGTGGTGTGATTTGCATGTATAAGGCCTAAGTTTTAACAATAATAGGTAGACTCTTGAAATTTTTACAGAAGGTATATAACTGTAGCCACTATAGCAACAAATACTAAATAGGGTGTTCCCACGTGTTATTTGCCTTTATGTCTTTATTTAATTAGCTATAGAAGGCAACCACTTAAAATTTGCCGACAGTAATTTAAACTATGATCGCGTTATAAGCAATTATACAATATTTCACCTTAAAATTAAAGCGTGTTCCGAATGAATGTATATAGCATAAGTCTTGAACGATAATAGGTAGTGTAATGCAAATGAATCTAATAAATATTGTATTATAATGATACATGGCAACACTCCTTCAAATTGATATGTAAGTTGAAATACTGAAGAAATAAATGTAAAGGGCAGTCTGCTCGTGTCAATCCGAAGAACAAGGTGTTTAAATAAATAGAGCAATAGCTACCACCACTACATAGCGACCGTGACAGCGAGTGTTTAATAAAAAATAAAAACATAGAACAAAATTGCAATCATGGTTAAAACATCAACAAAATTAAACAAGATCTTAAAAAACTATGAAACTATATACATATACGAGCGGTGTATTTTGTGTTGTTTAATTAAATAAACGACGATACGATTCGAAAATTTAATTTAAATAAAAACGAGGAAATTTTAATTATAAAATAAAAGAAAAAGTTTATAAAAAGAAAATAATAAAAAATTTACAATTATCTGAGACATTTACAGTAAATTTCATTTAATACCGTTAACCAACAACAGCACAAGATCGTTTATTTGTTGTAAAGTGTTAACAAACAAATAAAACAGCAGTTATACTACTGACAATAACAATTATATTTTTGTATTTGTTTAAAAAATAACTACAACTAACAAGACAATCTACATATTTGAACTAAAAAAAAAATACCTATAAAAATCTAAAAGTTTTTGCGTGCTAATAATTTTACGGTTATTTACATTTTTGGTAACAAAATTAAATGATTTAAAAAATTAAATCAAGTGTTAACTTAATAAACTAAAAAAATAACGTGATGTTTTAACAAAATTTTCAAAAATCTACTTAAACAAATTAATTATGTGTAAAATATAGTTTAAAATTAATTATGATGTAAACCAACTTCTAAAAACTAAAGTTATAGAAAAAGGAAAAGAAAACACAAAAAAAAAACTAACAACATATTGGAAGAAGAAAAAGCCGTTAGACAGAAAAAAAGAAGCCGTTGCAATGTATAACAAAAAAAAGGAGAATGAAACACTAAACAACAAGCAAGAACAACACAATAACAACCACCACATGGCATAACAAAAACGCAAGCATATAAAAAAGGTGATCTTGACAACAGTGACAATTTCATATACTACACATTCATACCTAAATCTAAAATTTAATAATATTATGTACATAAATTACATACAAACATTTTTTTGTTTGTTATAGATCTTTAAATTATAAAGTAATTAATATAATACAATTATTGTAATTTTTGACCTTTTGAATAATTTTATAATTAAGTTTTAACGCTCTAGGTCTTTTTTATAAAAATATTGTAATTAATTTTATTTTTATAATCGATATTTCGCTACACCATTGGGTAGCATCGTCAGGAATTAAAATATAATATTTAATTTAATTAAAAAATTTAAAATGATTGAAAAAACTTTTTGTCAATCAAATTTAAAAAACTAACATTTCAAAAACATTCAAAAACAAAATTTTTAAAAGCAAATAAAATGTTACTACGAATGATAAAAAAACATTTTTAAACCTATTCATATTTACATAAAATTTCTTATATTAAAAATGTTTAAACAGTTTTTAGAAAAACCAAATTAATTTCACATTTATACATATATGTACATAAATTACACCGGAAAAGTTACAAAGAGGAATTTCCTTTACGACCTATTTGTTCCTTTGTTAATTCTCCATCCTATGAGTTATGTAAATATATTACGAACATATTAAAAAAGATTACGGAACATTCAAAATACAATATTAAAGACTCGCTTGAATTTAAAAATAAAATAAGAAATTTAAATATAAAAAATGATGAAAAATTAATTTCATTAGATGTAGTATCATTATTTCCAAGTATACTTGTTGACTTAGCAATTCATACAATAGAAGAAAAATGGGATATTATAGAAAAGTTTACAAAAATAGAGAAATCCTTATTTTTACGTATTCTCAAATTTTGTATAGAGGATAATAGATATTTCCAATATAATCAGAAAATTTATAAGCAACAGAAAGGACTTCCAATGGGATCTCCTACTTCACCCATTGTAGCGGATATAGTTATGGAGAAATTGCTAGATTCTTGTGTTGAAAAATTAAGTATAAAACCAAGTATAATAACCAAATATGTAGATGATTTGTTTTGTGTAATTTCTGAACCAGCTGTTAACAATATGCTGCAAACATTTAATGAATTTGATAATTGCATTAAATTTACAATAGAGAAGGAATGCGATTCAAAACTTCCATATTTAGATACCTTAATAATTAGAAAGAACAACAAATTGATTATGGATTGGTATCAAAAACCCACAGCTTCGGGTAGAATTATTAATTATTATTCTAAACAAAATAAACGAATAATTATAAATACAGCAAACAATTTCATAGAAAGAGTGTTAACCATTAGTGACAGAGAATTCCACATAAAGAATATAGATGAAATTAAAAAGATATTAAGCGAAAACAATTTCCCAATTCAGCTAATTAATAGATTAATAAGGCAATACAAAAGTAATAGAAAACCAAATACAATAAATGAGAGAGAACCAAAGATATATAAATCCATAACTTATGTACCGGTTTTATCTGAACGATTGGAAAAATCAAAAATATTTGATACAGTTAAATACAAGATTGCATATAGAACGTATAATACATTAAATAGATTATTTAGCAAGCCAAAAGATAAAATAGAAAAATTAGATATGTCAAATTTAGTGTATAAAATACCTTGTAAGGGAAATGACAAAGAGAACTGTAATAAAGTATATGTAGGTACAACGAAGAATAAACTGAAAACGAGAATAGCTGGACATAAATCAGACCAGAGATACAGGGATAACATTAGTTTACAAAAAACAGCATTGTCTTCCCACTGTTCAAAAAGTAATCACTATCCCAACTTTGAAAATGTATCAATTCTAAATTTGGAAAATAATTATAAACGTCGTTATATGTTAGAAACGTAGTAACATTTTATTTGCTTTTAAAAATTTTGCTTTTGAATGTTTTTGAAATGTTAGTTTTTTAAATTTGATTGACAAAAAGTTTTTTCAATCATTTTAATTTTTTCATTGAATTAAATATTATATTTTAATTCCTGACGATGCTACCCAATGGTGTAGCGAAATATCGATTATAAAAATAAAATTAATTACAATATTTTTATAAAAAAGACCTAGAACGTTAAAACTTAATTATAAAATTATTCAAAAGTCAAAAATTACAATAATTGTATAATAATAAAAAGAGCACGCAAAAATAAAGTGATGGTGTACAGCAAGTTTAAGAAGAATCTCGAAGTTTCAAGATGGATTAATAGATTTAAAACAATACGGGATAAGATTATCAAAACAAAAGCGGCAATAACATTTCTCATTCGATGCAGAAACGAAGGCATCACTCCTAAATTTATTGTAAATGCAACAAAAAATGTTTTAAATATCTTCAACACAAAGAAAGTGACAATAATACAACAAATAATTAAAAAATATACGCAAGATTTGCACATCAAAATTTTAAAATTAACATTAAAAGAAAAACATGAACTATTGAAACATTTTCAAAGTGAAGTTATAGTGATTAAAAGAAATTTAAGAAAATATTTCACAGAAGATGAAATGAACGAATTTTTGTGGTATGAAGACAAATTGGCAGATTCATTGAGAGAAAAGGTAACAAGATTACACAATAAGAAATTTTTTTTTTTTTTTTCATCATTTATTTAGTGTATCTTCAATATTTTTGAACTAACAATAATTACTCGTATCTTAAGTCTAAAATAAAATATTCTTTTTAAGTCCAGCCAGTGCTGGACAAAAATAATGTTTGTTTCACGGATTTTGAAATCATTAGCGGGTCATCCCTCTAATGTACGGCCAAGAAAAGCAGTATCTCTTCTTTTTAGTCGAATGTAACCAGGTTCATTCAGCATGTTACGCGCCAAAGGGTTTGGATGAGATTCAAGCCTCTTTAGATATGTGACTGCATGTTTCGCTATTTCTGCTTTAACTGATGGCATGTTTAGGTCTTTGTGGATGTTCGAATTTTTTATATACCAGGGAGCAGATGTAATAATACGTAAAATCTTATTTTGGCGCCTTTGAATTTTTTCTACATTGCTAGCTGAGGCAGTGCCCCATAACTGAATCCCATAACACCAAATTGGTTTGAGGACCGACTTGTACAGTAGAAGTTTACAATCTAAGCTCAGGGTGGAGTTTCTGCCAATAAGCCAATTTAGTTGTACTGCTTTTAGTTTCATTTGTGTTAACTTGAAGTCAATGTGGTTTTTCCAAGTAAGGCGACGGTCAAGATGTATACCCAGGTATTTAACGTCTGAAAGCTGTGGTATCATTTGGTTATTTATGTTTTCCGAAAAATGAGAACTGAGATACTTTCTATATTTCAACCAATTAATGCTTGTGCAAGTTGTTGGCGACACGATATTTTGCTGATTCCATATATAGGCAATAGTGGGTGAATGATCTGAGGATAATTCGAGTGACGCTTCAACCTTAATCATTTCTCTCGAAATACCTTTAGTCACGCCAAAATCAATAACATCAGGTATTTTTTGTCGATCAGTAGGCCAATAGGTGGGTTGTCCACTTGATATCACATTCAGACGCATTTTTGAAATTGTATCAAACAAAACACGACCTTTTGGAGTTATTAGGCGTGATCCCCAAAACGTATGTTTAGCGTTGTAGTCGCCTGATGCTATGAAACAGGGACCTAGTGATTTGAAAAAGTCGATATATTGGCTCTCTGATATTTGGAATCTAGGAGGTGAATAAATCGAAGAAATAACAAAGTTTTGATGATATTCTTCAATACAGATGTTTGTTGCTTGAAGGTAGTCCTCACAAAAATCACACAGTAAATGATGTTTAATTCGAGCCCTTATTAGTATTGCTGAACCACCACATGCTCTGCCACGGGGGTCTTTAGTGTCATATAATATATAGCCATTGATTTTAAAAAAGCTATTTGTTGTTAAATGAGTCTCTGAGACCATCATGACATTAATTTGTTGGTTCTTCAAGAAGTACTCGAGTTCATTTTTGTGTTGGCGTAAGCCGTTTGCGTTCCAGAAACATATTTTTAAACAGTTCATGGTTTGTTAAGTACCGCATGCAACATCATAGATTGCATGCGAACCATTTCTTGCATCATGCTGCTCATAGAGCTCATAAAACTGCTTAACGAATGCACTAATGTCTCGATACTCAATAAGAAATTTAATTGTCTTTATGAACAACAAAAAAAGGAATTTGGAGTTAAATTTAATAAAAAATGGTTTGTCAATAAGACTGACTTAGACATTCCAACGGACGTAAAATGGATTCTTTCATTAGGACATAAACATGCTTTACCTACTAGAAAGGAAGATTTTCCAACATTAAAAATGATTACAGATGGAGAAGATTTAATACAGACACTTCCAAGAAAAGAAGAGCAGAAAATAGCTAGAACTAAATTAACTACAATAATAGATAATCATTTAAATAAAATGAGTTTGACAAATAGAGATAGGTTCGTTTTAGATAAAGTAAAAGAAACAGAAAAGTTTTTAAAAAGCAATAAAGACATTCTCATTCTAAAAGCAGATAAAGGTAACACTACTGTAGCTTTAAATAAAAAGGATTATGAAACCAGAATTAAAAATATTGTAGAAGATACTACAAAATACAATCTAGTAAATAAAGATCCTACTAACAAATTGCAGAAGACCAATAATGATATAGTAGAAGAATTTTTTAAACGTAATATTATTACAGCTATTGAGAAGAATAAACTTAAAACAAATATAGCTACTGCACCTAGGTTATATGGATTGCCAAAAATTCACAAAGAGGAATTTCCTTTACGACCTATTTGTTCCTTTGTTAATTCTCCATCCTATGAGTTATGTAAATATATTACGAACATATTAAAAAAGATTACGGAACATTCAAAATACAATATTAAAGACTCGCTTGAATTTAAAAATAAAATAAGAAATTTAAATATAAAAAATGATGAAAAATTAATTTCATTAGATGTAGTATCATTATTTCCAAGTATACCTGTTGACTTAGCAATTCATACAATAGAAGAAAAATGGGATATTATAGAAAAGTGTACAAAAATAGAGAAATCCTTATTTTTACGTATTCTCAAATTTTGTATAGAGGATAATAGATATTTCCAATATAATCAGAAAATTTATAAGCAACAGAAATGACTTCCAACGGGATCTCCTGCTTCACCAATTGTAGCGGATATAGTTATGGAGAAATTGCTAGATTCTTGTGTTGAAAAATTAAGTATAAAACCAAGTATAATAACCAAATATAAACAAGAAGAATGGTGGTTTTCAATTTTTGAAACCAATTTTTGCTTCTTTCATGGCGATGAAAAAGAAAGAAGCTAATCAAAAATTACTTCATGGACAAAGAGATGTAAACAGTTTGGAAAGCAAACATCCATGAATATGAAAAATGTGTTTATGAAACTTATTTGTGTGCAGTGAACACTGTTGCCAACTTTTTCTTACGATTTCCCACCACTTTTGAAGTGAAAAAATAGCTAAAAATATAAAAATTACATTTAAATTCCAGTATGTTTAAATTAATTTAAATTTTAAAGCGATTTCTGTTCAGTAGGTTATGCCATTTAACTATGGATATTATTCGAATGAATAATGACTAAGGGAAAGATATTTAATAATTAAAGAAAATTATTCAGGTAGTCGACAGTTTGTCGCATTCTAGGCAAACTTGAAAGTAATTTTTAACAGATATTGAAACGATTTATTCGTTTCTGACAATTAAACCTTTCTCAAACAACAACTTATAAATTTTTTAGAAAATTTAGTTCATTTTTAATGCAGTTCTATTTTCAACTTTTATTAATAAAGTCCATTCTAAATAGTTTTTTGTTTATATCTCATTCTAGTGGAGTTTTTCGTCCCATATATTTTTGAAAAAATAAGATTATTTTTGTGCTGTTACTTACGGTATTCGATACAATTTGGAAATGTTTTAAAAAACATCATATCACCTACCACATAGTCACCGTAGCAATCGATTTATTGTGAATAAAATTTTAACCCAAAGCTAGATACATATTTAGCACTTATATCTTATTTAAACTTTAAAAAACGGCACTAAACGTGCTATTGCTTAGAATTCGTGGTTCTCGCATGAAAGATGTAAGAACCACAAAGTTGCGAAAATAATTTTTAACTGTCACTCACAAAAAAAGTTTTTGCTCCCCTCAGCAAGTTTACTTTGTTCAAATGCATAAAATCAATTTTAAAATCGCTAGATTTTCCTCTAACCGCTAAGAGACCACTTTTCCCACGATTGGTATTGCAAAAACATTTAGCGTTTTAGCTGCAAAATCTACAAATTGGCAACAGTGGCAGAGAATAAACAAACGCAATACAAATTTTCTTTCGTGGACAGTGAAGAAAACAAAAAGGAAATCAACAGTTTCTTCATGAATATGGAAAATTAAAGAAGATAGAAATACGTACTCTGGTTTAAGCATACCCTTTTTCTTTTTCTTTCGATTCAGTTTTTTGTTGAAATGCCTTTTTTCGATTCTTGCGTAACTGAATGCGGGAACGTAATCGAAATCCCGAATAGGGGTGAATAAACTAATGTTTATATCTTTGCCTTCATTCTTGGACATCCACGAAAAAGTAATTATATTACACTGAAATCTTGAATTCTGTTTTCCTCATACGAAATTTTTCTTGCCAGGAATATTCTATTGCATTCAGGAACAGTCTTGATTGTTTTTTTGCTCGGGGGCGGAAACCCGCAGAAGTTACATTAAGTGGCATCAGTTACTTTAATTGGATAATACCCAGAAATCATTTATTTTCAGAAATAACCAAGAGTGAAAGCAGTGTTTGTTATTTTAAGTGGCATCAGTTACTTTAATTGGAAAATACCCAGAAATTATTTATTTTCAGAAATAACAAAGAGTTAAAGCAGTGTTTGTGTTGTGTAGTATATATACCACAGATTACTAACCAGATTACCCACTTGTGACGTTTAAAAAAGTACATTATCATACGTACTAACAGCTTTCGATAGAGTGAATAAAAAAATAACCAATAATATTCATCGCAATGAGTTAACAGAAACAGCTATACATAGCCTTTTCAAACATATGTTATGGATGAAGTAAACAAAAAAATTTATTGTGTTAATTATTATCTTTAAGCTAATAAGGCCTAACTCTTTTTTGTTAATAAAAATGCAGAATTTTTATTACATTTTTTCCCGACGTTTCGTGAATTGTATGTTCACTTTATCAAGGGATTCGTCTATTACATAAAATATAAAAACATCATTATAGTTAACAAATAAACAACAGAATTATTAATCACTAATTACTTACAGTAATACAATATCTTGATTATAACATTTATAATTTTTAAATTAAATAAACATAACTACACATATACATATATAACCACAAACATAAAGAAACAGAAATTTTATTTTAAATGGCTATTTTCTATTACAACAATGTAACTGGCGCTTAAATTGTCAACGTCTTCTTTTTTATTTATCGTTTTGTGTATTTTTTGTTGAATTCTTAAGCTTTCTGTTATGAACCGCTTTCTCTCATTGTTTACTTTATCTAGTATTTTTATATTGTCAAAGTCAGGTTTGTGATTTGATTCTATTACGTGTTGTGACAATGCAGTGCTCTCTTTACTTTTGTTGATATCAGCCTTGTGTTCGCTCATTCTTGTTTCCAAATTTCTTTTAGTGGTACCAATATAAATTAAGTTGCAGCTGTTGTCTTCATTACCTTTGCATGCAATTTCATAAACAACGTTATTTTGTTGTAATTTAGGTATTGGTGTTTTTGTGCTTGTGAATATTCCACTTAATGTTTTGTTTGGTTTGTAAGCAAATATTATGTCATTTTTGTTTATTGTTGTTCTTATGTTTTTTGTATCAGTGAGACCAGGTATATATTTTACACCGAAAAAAAGTTTTACATTGTTATTTATGTTGTCATGGTCAGTATTTCTTGCTGTTTCGTTTGATGTTATTAATGATTTTATTAAATTTTGGGGAAAACTGTTTGATATTAATATTTTTTTGATTTTTTGTATGTTTTGTTTGTGAAATTGTTTGTCGCTAATCTTTAGTACTCTCGTGATGAAATTCCTGGCTGTATTGATTATTTGGCTTTTCGGTTGAGTAGCATTGAAATTAATAATTCTACCTGACGATGTATTTTTAGCGTACCAGTCAAATATTATTTGGTTGTCGCCTCTATACAATTTGGTATCCAGGTATGCTATTTCCCTTTCTTTTTCAACTTCCACTGTAAATTTGATTTTGGGGTGATATCCGTTTAAAGTTTTCAGAATCTCATCTTTGTCGTCCATGTGGATTACAGCTAAAATATCATCTACGTACTTGGCTACGTATTTTATATGAATGTTTTTATTGTTAAGTTCAGTCAATGCTACGTCAAGTAAATTATCAAGTACGATGTCGGCAATCGTGGGAGATAGCGGGTTTCCCATTGGCATACCAAAAATTTGGTTGTAAACCCTATTGTTGAAGACGAAGTAGTTGTTGTCATATAAACAGAACTTTAGTATATCTAAAAATTTGGATTTTGGGATTGTAGTGTTCAATTTTATTATATTCCACTTTTCCATTATGTTGTTGATAGCAGTATGAATGGGAATATTAGTAAATAAAGAGACTACGTCAAATGATACTAAATAATCATGGTTATCAATGTTTACGTTTCCAATTTGTGTTTTTAAATCCAGTGAATTTTTAACATTATATTTATCCGAAACTATGTTCCTAAGTATTGTTCCCACATACATGCTTAATTGATAGCATGGGACTTGAAATGATGAAACTATCGGTCTTAAAGGAACATCTTTTTTGTGGATTTTGGGTAATCCATAGATTCTGGGGCCAGTTGCTGCAGAACAAAAGAGTGTACGTTTTTTCCAGAAATCAATATATTCTTTTTTAAAAAGCTCCATGATTATTTGGTTGTTTGTTTTTACTAATTTTGAGGTAGGGTCTATTCTTGTTACCCGATAAGTGTTTTTGTCCTCCAGTAGTTTCTCCATTTTTCTATCATACTCATGTTTGTAAAAAGCAACTGTTTTATTGCCTTTGTCCGATTGGGTTATTATTATATTTTTATGTCTCTTTAAAAATTTCTTGGTATTCTCATATACCGCAAGAATAAGCTTCTCTTTCCGAGTGTTTTTTATGTTACGTTTGAATTGCGTTATTCTGTTTGCTAATTTATTTCTACAGACCTCTTTTTCCACATTGTCATTGTCGTCAATTTTTTGAATACACTGTTCCACATCAGCTATAATTTGCAATGGTGAAAAGTTGTGTCTATCTATAGGCAAGGCAAACTTTTTTCCTAATGATAGTAACCATTTGCTTTCCAGTGGTATTTCTATATTAGTATTGTTCTCAAACCAGTGTTCGTTGAATGATATGCCTAATTCGTTAAAAAGTTTTTCTTTCAGTGTATTTAATTTCATTTTTTGTTTTTCCTTTGCGATATTAGTAATGTGTTTTTCTCTTTCTGTTTGCTTTTTGGAAAATGTTTGGAAATCATCTATTGTAATAAAAGTTTTCAGTCCTGATTTAAGGTGATACAGTTTTCTATTTATGATTTTTAAATCGGTGTTTGTCTGTGATATTTCCAGATTCAAAATCTTTTTTTGAAAATTGTTTTCTATACTGTCTAATTGTCCTTTAATAGTCCGACATTCAAAAAGTTTTTTAACTTGTGTTGTGGTGTTTTTTATGTGCTTGGGAATTATACCATACCTCCTACATGATAAAAGAAACTTTAGTCTTTGCTGTTTTAATGCCCGTCTTTTGATCTCGTTACAATATTCCTTCATGCATCTGCAAGTTTCTCCGTCGTATTTAAAAATTATGTGTTGAAAAAATCCCTTCATGTTTGTGTGTGTGTGCAGTCAGTATACAAATTGGGTATAGATGTTTTTAAATTCTAAATAAATAAAGATAATTTTTCGGCAAGCTTTCCGATGTTTGGTTGCGTTGTATGTATTTTTGGCCAAGTTGAATTTTATTGTGTTGATTATTATCTTTAAGCTAATAAGGCCTAACTCTTTTTTG